>JANAVB010020398.1:3476351-3953851 GCA_029216955.1 Iris pallida | reverse complement strand
GTGGGGCGAGGAGGAAGGGGGCTCTATGCTCTGGCCGACGCGGGGAGGAGGGCCAACCACCTACGGCGAGACAACGGCGGGGAGCACGGGGGAGAGCACGAATATATATATATATATATATAAATATATATATATATATATATATATATGTGTGTGTGTGTGTGTGTGTATGTGTGTGTGTATGTTCTGACCCCTCGCGGCCAGCCACCCCCGGTACTCATAGGGATAGTCCGATATCGATACTCATAGGAATAGCCTGATACCGATACTCATAGGAATAGTCCGATACCGATACCGATTTTGATAGTCATAAGAATAGTCCGATACCAATACCGGGACATGCCAAACGGTATCGGTATCGGACTGTATCGGACCGGTATCGATCAGTATCGGGTATCGGTCAGTATCGGAGCGGGACATGCCAAACTGTACACTACTTATACGTTGCATCTACACTACGTTTTATATCATCTTGATTAATTGTACATTAATCTTGGTTATCAACTCTTGACGTTGATTGATGATCTTGATCAAGAATTAATAATCCTGAATTAATTATAATTATTCTTGACTAATTCCTAGCTAGATTGTTACTAAACTGTACACTATTTATACGTTGCTACACTCGTGTTGTCGTTTGTACATCCATGTACGATCAAAGAAGTAACGATCCATCGCAGATTGGAGGTAAAAATCTATATCACAAGACTAACAGAATTACTATGTAATCATGTACTCACCAATAACCGGATATAACTGGAGTTGTTGGGCCTATCGTGTAGTAATTGCTGGATCCGCTGGTATAAGCCGGATGTACTTAGTATCTACTATATCAGATTAGTATCGGTCTATCGGTTTGGTATAGGACGTATCAGATTGGTATTGGCCTTAACAAATTGGTATCGTCCTATCCGATATGTACATGTATCGGCCGTATAGCTAGGATTCATATTAGCCTTATCGATTTGGTATTGGTCATATCCGATAGGTATCGGCCGTGTTGGATTAGTTTGACCATTTCGGATTAGTATCGTGAAAGGTTTAGTAATAATTGTACTTGGATTTCTCTCTTCTCGAACTAGAATACCATTGCAAGAGAGTCACCAGATCGTGATTAGCCAGTTACAGTAACATACATGCTTCATTTTCTATTAGGAAAAGCGAGATTGAAAAGGAAGCATGTATGTTCTGTAACTGGCCAGCTACGCTCTCGTGACTCTCTTGCAATGGTAATCTAGCTCTAGAAGAGAGAAATCTAAGTACAGTTGTTACTAAACCTTCCACGATACTAATCCGAAATGGTCTATACTAATCCAACACGGTCGATACCTATTGGATATGGCCAATACCAAATCGATAAGGCCAATACGAATCCTAGCTATACGGCCGATACATATCGGATAGGACGATACCAATTCGCTAAGAACAATACCAACCGATACGGCCTATACCAAACCGATAGATTGATACTAATACGATACGGTCAATACTTATAATTACCTACGGTCGAGGAGGTTGATCCGCTGGTACATCCATGTACGATCAACGAAGTAACGATCCATTTCAATTTGGATGTGAAAATCTGTATCGTAAGACAAACTAAACATAATTAGTTCGATACCGATACCGATACCGATTCTGATACTCAACGAAATAGTCCGATACCGATACCGATACTCAACGAAATAGTCTGATACCGATACCGATACGGACACTCATAGGAATAGCCCGATATCGATACTGATTTGGTTTTGGTTTTGATTTCAGTTTCGGTTTCGAACGTACTAAAATTTATATATACTCCTCTATATATATATATATATATATGTGTGCGTGTGTGCTGAATATATATATATGTGTGTGTGTGTTGTGTGTGTGTGTGTGTGTGTGTATGTGTGTGTGTGTGTGTGTATGTATGTATGTGTGTGTGCCGACAGCATCCCCTCCCCGACCCCCTCCCCCACCCCCCTCCCCGACAACACCCACCCCCTACGGTACCCCTCCTCCCCCCACCCCCCCACCCCCTCCCCGACCCCCCCCCTCCCCGAGAGCATCCCCTACCTGACCCCCTCCCCCACCCCCTCCTCCGATCTGATACCGATTCCGATTCCAATACCCCCCTTCCCCCGATCCTATATACTCATAGGATTGGTCCGATCGGAAACCACCTATACCCCCTCCCCCGATCCGATACTCCGATCCGAAACCACCGATACTCATAGGAATGGTCTGATCCAAAACCACCGATACCCCCCACCCCCTTCCCTACCCCGCCGGACAGCAAACCCCCCACCCCTCCCCCCCCTCCGACAGCCTACCCCCGGCAGCAAACCCCCACCCCACCCCCTCCCCCCCCGCCCCTCCACCCCCCAACAGCAAACACCCACCCCCCTTCCCCCCCGACAGCAAACACCCACCCCCATGCCCTCCGCCCCGCACCCAACACCATCCACCCCCCGCCCCCCATCCCTCTCCCCTCACCGCCGGCCCCCGCGACAGCCGACCCCCACCACCCGAAACCCTATCCCTGCCCCGAAACCCTAAACCCTACCCTGCCCCTGTCCTCAACACCCTCCCTCCTGCCCCCACTCCCTACCCCCCCACCCCGCCGGCCCCAACGACAACCGACCCCCCATACCTGAAACCCAAAACCCTATATGTTAAACAGAGAGAGAGAGAGAGGGAGAGAAAAAGCGTACCTGAAAGAAAGAGACCTGTCGGAGAGAGCTTCATCGGAGAGAGAGACCCGTCGGAGAGAGCTCGCCGCCGGAGAGAGAGAGAGAGAGAGAGAGAGAGAGAGAGAGGGAAAATAGAGTCTTTTTGGTGGGAATAAAAAATTCTCTACCGTCGGTTTAATTTAAGTTAGGTTACAGTATTTAGAGATGGACTACCGACTGATATATCCGTCGCTAGGTAGTCGCTAAATACCCACTAGATTATCGACGGAACGTCCGTCCCTAGTTAGACGCTAATTTATCGTACAATTTTTTTTTCAGATTTTGCCGCAATAATGTGCGACATATTAGCGACGGAGATCAATCCGTCACTAAATTTTTGTCAAATTAGCGACGGATGTGCGACTGATTTTGACATAAAAAAATAAAAAATTATCTATTGCTTTCTGACGGTAGTCCGTCACAAGGTAGTCGCTAGTCCGTCGCTATTACCAACGGACAAGATCCGTCGCTAATGGTCCGTCGCCAAATTCCTGTATTTTAGTAGTGCTTGTCGTATGGGCTTCTATTACACACTCCCTTGTAACTCGGAAGCTCCGCTGGAGATACGGATATGCTTACCCCCTCAGGTTGGCCACTGTCGTTTTTTGAACGTTATGCGCTTAGGTCATTGGTGCCCAAGTGGGGACTATACCAGATCATATTACAGCCAGGGCTCATGCGACGAAAGGTTCGTTCTTAACTGCATAATCATATTAGAATGGTTAGATAACCCTAGTCAATGTCATGTCACCTCCGTCCCATTAGTAGCTTGGGAAAATATCGCATCGCGGAATAGTGTGCTACCCGTTGTCCTTGTTTGGTTGTAGGGGTAGTCCACTGTTTCAATGATAAGATATTGAGTCTTGTTACGATTGGGACTATTTTACTTTACTTGTGGCTTATGATAAATTATATATTCAGTTTATTATGCCATGTTCTTCCTGTATCTTGTTACTTCCCTCTGAGGACCTGGTGATCTCTCCAGGTGTATGCTTCTATGATATTTGTCGGTGTTCTAGCTAAGGCCGTGATCTTCTCCATTGCTCCGCACAGGATTGCCCTTGGGTCGACTTGCTACCATTCTTTCGTAATTTCTCCCGTGTATTATCCTTCTCATTTAAATGGTTGGTAGTGGATTTGTCTCCGCCCAACTACATGTATAAATGATAAATTTTATAGTTGATTTAGATTATTATTATCTTATTTGGTGGATGATATTTAGTTATCATAGTTTACTGCATTTTATATCTTATGTATACATACGAGGTATCCATATATTGGAGTATACTTCGTCTATGTGCAGCTGGCATGGCTACGTACTTAGTCCTAAGTATTTTGGGACAGGGTATTACATATTTTTGTGGTGGCCCATGCAGGTCGAGTTTATCACTTTGGTTATGTTACCATACCAATGTGAGCCTGCATATAGGATTAGAGTCTAGGATCTCATCCACGTACTTGACTCTCCCTTGATCCCAATTTCGAACTCTCGTCCGGCTACCTTAATTTCTTCTGCTTGAATCCTTTCTACTGTAATTCTTATCATTTCCTTCGTGCTTGATGGGGAGGTTCGAAAGATGACTCATACTAGTTATAAGTGTTAAATGCTCAATCACCGAGTAGTTGGCTCTTATAAGTTGGGTAGTATGTCTCACTTATCACCCCGTGTTCTTATAACCTATAAATGAAGTATCCCATAAATGAAGTATAACTTGGTGGCACCGAACATATGCTAGTGTATAAAGATATGTTTACGTGGAATATAGAGTTTTAGTAGCCCATACTCCCTTAGTCAACCAAGGCCTAATACAAGAGATAGTAGAACGACTGTATAAGCAAGAACACCAGACAAGACTTAGATTCTTATGAAACTTGGACTATTTATAACTACTTTCATCATTACCTCATGTACTCATACTTGGCACTACCATGATTGATGTCGCTATTTATAGCCTAGTTTTGCAAGCTTATTCCTTATCAATCTTGTTTAGGACATATGTATACTGGGGACACCCACTAATATATCGTCTAATCAGAATCAATGTATTATGGTCTGATCAACCTTGGTGTAATTGGTTCAATCTTTATATGATTATCCCACGTAGATTGAGGTATAGGTGTCCCTATGAACTCATCTACGACTGCTTTGACAACTCTGTTGGAATTATTCAATCGCTCTTGGAACCCCGTATTAGTATTGATTTCCTCCCCCTTGAACTCTTTATTATTTTTTCGTTTTTACTTACTGCAAAAAAATAGATGCTCATATTTGAGGGAAGATATACCCAGAATGTCCTCCTTACTTCACCATACCACCTATGGCCATGAAAGCTATATGTACACACAATCGTTCTATCTATTCGAAATCAGAGAACCACCTTCCAATTGATTCATATCTACCTTGTCATATATTCTACTACATCATGCCTTATTCTTATTATCAGATGTTGAGGTACGATGTCCCGACCTTAAAATATTTTTAACCATATTGTTCCTAAAACCATGTCCTAGTCTCTAGAGTGAATAGATTGTAAGCAATTCTGAGTTTTAGGAATTATAGGATCACTGATCAAATGAGGTAAAATGATTTTCACTAGGATGATAAATTAGTGCTCATAAACTCCCACTTTCCATTTTGATCATTTGGTGTCCCCGACCGTGACATTAATATTCGGAGCACGAGACCATCTATTACCTTCCAACAAATTTTATAAGCAAGACCTAAACGACTCTACCTTCATGTAGATATATCATGTCCCACTAAAACATGTTCCCTCGTACTCTATTGTCATGATATGACTTTCAGATCAAAACGGCTAATGGTAACCCTTACCATAATACCGATATACTTCCCGATACTAATTAGAGACTCAACCTAGACTCAAATATTATGACCAAACATATGGTTGTGATCTACTCGAAGCCCACTACGCACATGCCACTAGTGTGCCACTAAATTGAGTCTTCTTGTGCTACTTAAAACACAAAAGTCACAGAAGACGTATTTTGGGCTTAAGGAACCTAGTAACCCATCCGACTGACAATTAGCTCAACCCTTTATGTTGAAACTCATTCTAGGCTAACCTTACCTATAAAAAATGGTTCACGTTGAATTTAGTAATCTTGTCTAGCCAATATGGCTTAAAATCCATGACTTAAATTAATCAAATATTGGTTCCAGCGGAACAACTAAATCATTGGTTTATAAAGTATATTTCTATCTGTATCATCTTGAAGCCTCTACCGTAACTTTGATATTTGGAGCACAACACTAGTCATTATTACTTAAGAATTCTGATCACTTACCTAAGCATATACTATAGAAAGGTCTTCTGCACTTTTTATGGATTCTGAACTCTTGGCCATAAATTCTTCATTCCCTCAGTTCTTCAAACCTACTTCTTAGCTTCCCAAGTTAGACGAAGAATGAAGTCCTTCTGAAATATCACACCTTGGTCTCTACTAGCTTGTCAGAAGCATGATGCTAGAGTGGCAGTGTTAGATTGTAGTAACTTTCTTATATTAGATATTGACCAAGAACGCTATCCCCATATCAAGGTTTACTTAGAATTTGTGAGTGCAGGCAGAAGTGTCCAATATCCACGTGCCTCTTCTTAGAAACTGTCCCTTCCAGAATTTTTGTAATGACGATTATACGGTTAGCCAATTTTTATAAGATTGGGTATGGCTTCAAACTAAAAATACCTTATCTTGTAGCATATGGCATTAAATTTGGATTGCTTTTAATTACCTCCTCCATGTTCTCGAAAACCAAGGTACGATTTTCAGGTTAGTTTTCTTCAATTGCACTTCATTGCGTACCCCTACCGTAGATTAAATTTCGAGGAAGAAATTTTTATAAGTTGGGTAGGATGTAAACCCCCTAAAATTTAGAGGATTTATTATTATTATTATTATTTAATTAATATATTTTAACAGTATTTTAACTTATTTAAACAAAGCTTGAATTTAATTAAAAATTTTTGTTTATAATATAGGTAGTAAGGATTGCTATATTAAATTGGTACAAAATTTTGTACCAAGATATTTAATAAAAATGTTTTCAAATATTTTAGTAATATTTTTAGGAATTTTATTTATTATATTGATGCTCAAAATATTCTTGAAAAGAATTTGATAGCTTGTGTTTCGCTTATAAACTTTTATAGTAGCATATAGCTAGTAAATGAAATATTTGGTAATGAAGTATTTATTTAATTTTCTAAAAGATATTTTATTTGAGATTTGTTGCAAATTTTATTTAATGGTGTATGTAAGTATATATATTTATTTTGGAATATATATATAAATAGATATATATATATAACTATATATATAATATATAGTTATATGATATATAAATAAAAAAGAAAAAAAACCTTGGGCTATTGTTCCCCTAAGGGAACAGTACCCATTCAGACCTGCACCCCTCCCCTATTCCTAACCGACCCAGAGAAAGCTGTGTGAATATATATACAAAGAGGAACACCAAAACAAACCCTATTCTATAACCCTAGCCCTCGACCAACCACTGCCACCCTCTGGTGCGCCCCTCCTCCGTGTTGCCGGTCTCCACCCCTGGACGAGCGCAGCCGTGCGCCGCAACAAAGAGGTAGAGCATTAACAACAATAACAATGCAACTTCTTGATCAGTTTTTCGTCTCCACGTTCCACCATTTTTCGAACCGTCTTTACAGGTATGAAGATAACTTGAACGACTCCATAACCCTTCAATTAGTTTATTTTATTTCATTTTATATGCAACAAGAATCGAGTTCCAAAATCGAGAAAAACACTCGATTTTCTGGACTATAGAAACTGTCCCGACCACCAATATTTGCGGTCGATTTACGACCAGCCTATCGTGAATCTTAGAAATCTAATTGAAAAAAGTTTTAGAAAACCTGATCGAGATCAAAACCTTTTAATTACTTTATTTTATTTCTTATTATATTCAATTTAAAATTTGGTTGAAGTTGACGAAAATTCTGTTTTAAAAATATTGAAAAACCCTAATACGAAGTCCATCCCGACAATTCGAGGGACTTGGTCAAGAACCAGTCACATCAAAAGATGCGTATGGACTTCTTGCACGTGTGGGATTTGACGGAACTCGAATTGGTTGCATGTGCGCGATGAATTTGATGTGTATCTGTCAAATTTTTTCGTATCAGTGATTTTGCAAACTTTTAAATTACTTCGTGCATGTTCTTCATATCGAGGAAAAACTGACGCCAGCAGGACCGTATCATTTTTCTGGTCTTGTATGCCATGTTTGGTCCGATTCTGAGAAGGTCAACCGGAACGCCTATTTGGCGGGCCCACGACCCGCTCCAACGGGCAAAATTGTGCACGGTCCGCCGAATCCAACTTTAGACATATGGTTCAGTTCGCCACCTCAAACCAGACTTGTAGACATGTAGTTTGATGAATTTAGAGATCATAGGTTTTGGCACGTATTTCGGTGCAAAATGGGTCCAACGACGGATATCGTTTTGACCCAAAATTACGATTTTACCCCTGTTCTAGAATTGGACTTTTAGACAGACATTTTCTAGACATATATTTTATTCCAAACATATTTGTGGTGTTTATTTTAGCATCCGAGGATGTATGCGGGAATTGGCTTTCAATGCTTCACTATTCTAACGGTTCGAGCTATTGGACGTCGTCCTTTTGCACACAACCTTAGGCAAGATACCTTGCCATATTTTCTGCTTATATTTAGTTGTATTTTCTTTAGTTATTGCATATTTCTGTCTATTTATTCCAGTTCCTTCAGTTGATTTACTTGCTTGCTTTTCGTGATACATGATGCAAGTACTTGTCTTATTTTCTTCTTGTCTTTAAATTCTGCATATGGACCTAGAGTTAAGGGACTACCATCTGTAGTATATTGCATAAACCTTGACACAGTTGTACCACGAGATGTGTGTGAGTTGAGCAGTATGTAGAGGTACTGGCATGTTGGCT
Source organism: Iris pallida (assembly GCA_029216955.1). NCBI lineage: Eukaryota > Viridiplantae > Streptophyta > Magnoliopsida > Asparagales > Iridaceae > Iris > Iris pallida. The sequence goes on along the minus strand of JANAVB010020398.1, from coordinate 3,945,161 downwards.
GATCACCCATGTGCATGCGTTAGGTCTAACTGCTAATAGAGGCATGTTAGGAGACTTAGCAGTTAGTAGAGGTACATGATCGCGGATGCGACTTAGATAGGTGCATCGAGTGGAGAGAATATTTCCTTGTCGTATGGGCTTTAATTATACATTCTCCTGTAACCTGGAAGCTCCGTTGGAGATACGGGTATGCTTACCCCCTCAGGTTGGCCACTGTCCTTTTTGAACGTCATACGCTTAGGTCACTGGTGCCCAAGTGTGGACTATACCAGATCCTATTATAGCCAGGGCTCATGTGACAAAAGGTTTGTTCTTAACTGCATAAACACATTAGAATGGTTAGATAACCCTAGTCAATGTCATGGCACCCCCGTCCTATTAGTAGATTGGGACAATGTCGCATCGCAGAATAGTGTGCAACCCCTTGTCCTTATTTAGTTGTCGCGGTAGTCTACTGTTTCGATGATAAGATATTGAATCTTGTTACGATTGGGACTTTTACATTACTTGTGGCTTATGACAAATTATATATTCAGTTTATTATGGCATGTTCTTCTTGTATCTTGTTACGTCCCTCGAGAACCTGGTGATCTCTCCAGGTGTGTGCTTCTGTGATACTTACAGGTGTTCTAGCCAAGGCCGTGATCTTCTTCATTGCTTCGCAGAGGATTGCCCTTGGGTCGACTTGCTACCTTTCCTTCGCAATTTCTCCCGTGTATTATCCTTCTCATTTAAATGGTTAGTAGTGGATTTGTCTCCGCCAAACTACATGTATAAATGACAAATTTTATAGTTGATTTATATTATTATTCTCTTATTTGGTGGATAAGATTTAGTTATCATGGTTTACTGTATTTTACAGCTTATGTATACATACGAGGTATCCATATATTGGATTATACTTCGTATGTATGCAGCTGGCATGGCTACGTACATAGTTCTAAGTATTTTGGGACTGGAGCGTTACATGTTTTTGTGGTGTCCCATGTAGGTCGAGTTTATCATTTTGGTAATGTTACCGTATCGATGTGAGCCTACATATATAGGATTAGAGTCTAGGATCTTATCCACATACTTGATCTCTCCCTTGATCCCACACTACAAAAAAGTGGCCTTTTGGGACAACAAAAAAATGTTCTAAAAAGTGCTTTTACCGTCCTAAATATTATTTGTGACGACAGTTGGGACGGATTCAAACAGTGCTATTGGGATGGCGTGGCAAAGCCTTAAGTGACGGATTTTGTCGTCCTAAATACTGTTAAAGGACAAAAAATTAACCGTCTCAAAAAATTGTGAAACTTTATTTTTGTGTGACGTTGGTCATGTCGTCCCCAAAATTAGGTATTTGTTACAGATAGTGTCCGTCCTAATAATTTAGGCAAATGTCCCAAAAGAATATAGTTTACTTTTAGTACAGAACACAGATTCGTCCAAAAAATTTATAACTGTTGTTTCAGTTCTGATTCCCTGATGTGCATATAAAATATATACTCAAAAATTATAACAGTTGTTCCAGTTATCATGGAATTATTCCTGCTATGCATGCAAAACATACGCTCAAAATAAAAATTATAACAGTTGTTCAGTTCTTATAGCATTACTGATTCAACTGTTGTGCATACGAAACATACACCCAAAATAGACATATAAGGCCATATCACACAAAGCATCTTACAAAATGAATATTGTTTATATGCCATATCACATTGTTTACAGGCCATATCACATCATTACAGGCCATATCATTTAGATGTCCTTTCATGATTCACAAAATGAACTCAAAATTGGAGAATCAAGTGTTATCTCCATCATTTACAAAAACAAAGTCTAAAACTTTTCACATCATTAAGCATTATCTACCAAAACCAACCCTAAATGATCCCAAATTGATTTTCCATTAATAAGTGGCATCTTCCTTCTTTTGTAAAATCAGCCAAACTCATTTAAAGGATCTGTAAAAAAAAATAATGTTATAATTCTCCACTTAGGTACACCTAAAGCTTCAACCTGATATAAAACATAATGATTGAGTTAATCAAAAGAAAATTTGTCAAATCAGTGACTACATACAAGAGGTGCATAATAATATACTATAATAAACATACTCTATTTGACTTTGCATACATGGCCAAAACCTAAACTGCAATAAGCACCCATATAAATAGGCAAGCAAGGATCTTCAAATATTAGTGATGAAGACTTTGCTTGCCATTTGAAGATAGCCTCTATAAACTAGGTACTGTTGGGCTTATACTGCTATGCTTAGGAAGAAATGCAAGAATAATACCAAGTAAGATTAAAATTTGAAGGAAGGAGACTAGATAGCATATGTAATAAATTTGCATATTTAAGGCACAATGTAAATTCAATTGGCATGTAAGGGACAGAGAACAGCAGATTCATGTACTGTTATAGTGCAAATTCAGACTAATGCTAACAGCCAAACAATAGAGGAACTCGATCAAACTAATTATACTTTAGTGTGTATATGGGATGGAAACTAAACTACCGTTTTTCATGCGTCTAGATATTAATATAAAATAGTCTAGATATCGTTCACTTACTGATAACTAAGATAAGAACGTCAAATAGTCTAGATATGAACATCTAAAAAGAAAACCAATTCAAGCTTTATTGTAGTTTAGTGAGTATAATGGTAATAAAATTGGTTTACAACCAACTTGAGTGTTTTGGTCAAGCAAAACCCTTAAACATTTCAGCTTCCTCATCCCTATCATATACGTATGGTATGAAAAAGTTGAACATAAATAACTAAATGTAAAAAGGTGGCTTGCTTGTAAAATTTGACAAAAAGGAAAAGAATAAGTAATACATATTTACCATCATGCAAGCCATCTCCATTGGATATCCTTCAGTTATCGAGAATGAAAAAGTTGTGCAAGAGATTTGATAAAAAAATTTGTGACCAACTGTTAAGCTAAGACAATATCCGTTTGTCCTAGCCAAGGTACATATGAACAAGGTATCCTTATGCCATGCCCAATTCCCTTATCATCAACCTTTTGTAGAGAACTCAATATCACAATACAAAGTAACTTATTTAGGTAAAACATGATGCTTGACTATTTCAGTTAGACAAATGTTAGCAAGGAATGAATCATTGAGAATTTTGGTTACATAAATTCATCGCAACTAGTTAGGTACATTTTAAACAAGTATAAATATAGAAAACTTCTGAATTTTGAATATCAATATTTATAAAAGTACCCATAAGGCACATGTATATTTCAATATATAAAAATGCAGAGGCTAACTTTCAAATACTCCAAAGCTACTAGTCTCAAAGCTACTTATATATGTGCACCAATAACCATTTGATTAGCTACTTGCAACTAACTTAAGATGTAAGCTAGCAAAATGAGAGCATTAAAAAAAGTTAAAACTTGTGAAACGCACCGAGTTTTTTTTATGTGGTGTACCTACCTAAGTAAATTAGTTTCAATAAATAATGTTTTATAAGACTCCAACAACTCCACACACTTCCTGAACTCAGTTCGAAGTCAACAAGCATTTCACACAACTAACAAATAGCTAACTGCTATAGCACAAGCCAACAAAAGAAGCAACCTATACTACTTCATTTTCACTATTATCTAATTTCTATTTCTACTTTATTATTTAATGACCTTCCTAATCTATTTATTTTGAACAGATGAAAGGGTAAGAAGACTAGTTATATCTTTTTATTTCCATCACAAAATTGGCATATTAGTAATGATGGAACTTTGACATTGGAATAATGAAGTAGTAAAGGTAATAAAAGAATATTGGCTTCAAAGTTATGACAAGAATGCAGCCTTGGGAACCTTTATGAATTCATAAGGAAGCAAAAAATAGCAAGACAAGAATCGAAAATGATAATAACCCGTACAATAAATTTAGTATGAAAGAAGGTCAAAAGGAAGTTCAATGATTGCTTAGGTCAGATTATATAAAATCTCATGATATATACCAGCTAGCAGTGGAATTAATATTCTACTAGGGCATTCATGAGAACTAGGAAGAAGTCAAATAAGTGGCATGTAGTATCAACTTATTTAGAAGAATCCATTTGATTCTTAACAAACCAATAATAGTCTGTTTTATGTGCTTTGAACAATATTAGTGACTATTAGAGTAACTATAATTATAAAGAACATATATAGGGGTAAAAGGTTCTCATCCTTGACACTATAACAGTTGAAGAAGAAGGGTCGATATGATTAATTTCCTAACATGAACTTGCAGAGTACTATGGGCAATTTAAGGGGTAGAATTTATCAAACAAGAGTAGGATATCTTGTAAATTATAATGATTCTATAGGTGGATCATACAGATTCTACAGGTAGCCCCATCATACTAAAATATCTTGGCACTTAGCTCTACTCAGAACTTAGTTCCACTCACAACCAGTCAAAAATTCCCATTGGTCTGCTATAGAAGCATCCCATGTAGCACAAAAAATTAGAAACTCGTCAAAAAAATACCATGAGCAGTGAATCCTGCTCTTGTGCCGATCAAAAACCTCATCGGTCGAACCTAGAACTAAAAAAAAAGAGAAAAACTCCATAAAAATTGTAAAAAACTATTGAAAATTCATACCATGAGCAACAAGTCCAGCTCTGTAATCTCGGATTCCTGCACTCTTTGAGCGACAACCTGAGATCAAGAGTGAGAGAGTTAAAGAAAGAAAAAGTTCTCGAGAGAGAGCCTCTCACCATCTTGCACCACCAATGTTCCCGGTTGTGTTGTAGGGGTTTCGAATGATGGAGGGTTTCTAGGGTTAGGGTTTTGAGCGGGTTAAGGTTAGGAAGGGATTTAGGGGTTCTTCGAAAGATAGAGAGACAACTTGTAGCTGAGGATGGGGAGAGAGAGGGAAAGAATTGGGGGTTTTGGGAGATATGGATGAGGAGAGAGCCTATAGATAAGGATGAAGAGAGAGAGAGAGAGTAGGAGATTTGGGGGTTTAGGGAGAGGTAATGAGCAGAACACAAGAATTTTAGGGGTTATTGGAGATGAGGGTGGGAGAGAGAGAGAGAGAGAGAGATATGATGTTTTTGATTTGGATCCAAAATGTTCGAAGAGAGAAGGTATTTTTTATTTGGATCAAAATGTTTTCCCAAAAATTTGGGAACGAGCCATCAAATATTGGATTCCCACCGCTTATTTGGGACAAATTTTTTAATAGTCCCAAAGAAGAGATCCAGTTTTAATTTGTCCAAAATAATACAATATTTTGTAACAAAAAACATAGTTGTCCCCAAAACTAATTGTTTAGGACGTTTAGAATAGCGTTTCTAATAGTGTCGTCCCAAAAGCCAACTTTTTTTGTAGTGCCAATTTCGAACTCTCGTCCGGCTACCTTGATTTCTTCTTCTTGAATCCTTTCCACTGTAATTGTTATCATTTCCTTCGTGCTTGATGGGGAGGTTCGGAAGATGACTCATACTAGTTATAAGTGTTATATGCTCAAGCACCCGAGTAGTTGGCTCTTATAAGTTGGGTAGTATGTCTCACTTAACACCCCGTGTTCTTATAACCCAAAAATGAAGTATAACTGGGTGGCACCGAACATATGATAGTGTACAAAGATATGTTTACGTGGAATATAGAGTTTTAGTAGCCCATACTCCCTTAGTCAACCAATCCCTAATACAAGAGACAATAGAACGACTGTAAAAGCAGGAACACCAGACAAGTCTTAGATTCTTATAAAACTTGGACATTTATAACTGCTTTCATCATTACCTCATGTACTTATACTTAGCACTACCATGATTGATGTTGTTATTTATAGCCTAATTTTGCAAGCTTATTCCTTATCAAGCTTGTTCAGGACATATGTATATTGGGGACGCCCACTAATATATTGTCTAATCAGAATCAATATATTATGGTCTGATTAATCTTAGTGCAATTGGTTCGCTCTTCATATGATTATCCCGCGTAGATTTAGGTATAGGTGTCCCTATGAACTCATCTACGACTGCCTTGACAACTTTTTTGGAATTATTCAATCGCTCTTGGAACCCCGTATTAGTATTGATTCCCTCCCCCTGAACTCTTTATTATTTTTTTTGCTTTTACTTACTGCAGAAAAACAGATGCTCCTATTTGAGGAAAGATATACCCAAAATGTCCCCCTTACCTCTAGTGTGAATACATGTGTGATCGGAATAAAAAGACCCTTTATTCAATGTGAGTGGAACTGTTCTTCCTTCTCCTTACTCTTTCATGCTTAATAAAATGGAGTATTGTGATGCTATGAATTTTCCCTAAATGTTCCATGTGTTAGTTGCTAAATAATAGAGATGCTTATGCTGAGAATTATTGAAATAAACAACACATGAACATTGATCTGCTGAATGAATAATGCTTGAACTGCTAATGTCACTTGATGCCTGAGAATGAATTGATAACATTGTCCCTTATGCTTAACGTTACCGAAACAAGTAAAACACTTAAATAATAAGATGCCATATGAATAATACATGAGAAATAAACTGGCTCTGCTAATAGATATGAATTATTGCCTGTCTTTTTATAAGCAATGAATGAAATACTGTATGTCCCAATGAGATGAATGGAATGTTGTTTGTTCCTTGTTGAAAGAATGCTATGAGAAATGTTTCAATGAATCAATGCAATGAGAAATGATAAGGCTTGGGATCGTTGAGATCACTAAGTGGAAGTGATGGTAAATGATGGAAATAATAAGTCATTGAATACGACGTGATGAGGTAAGATAATACAATATTGCCTTTGCTTATCTTAATAGTTTACCATGCGACTTCGAACATGATGGAGTCGGACATGCATTCGCATGGTCATGGACAACTTGTTTACAAGGTATTGTTTCCTCGGACGGTTCCCAGGGCCCTGGGGACCAATTCGGCCTAGGAGGAAATGAAGCATGCTTTGGTGGCATGATTGGTATCGGGACATTCATTTTGGGCTTGCAATCCGGGTGAATGGTGCGTTGCATACCCTTGAAGTACTTTATGGCAAGTCCGAAATGGTGTATAATACTAGTGGTCATATTGTCAGGATGCATGCTAATAATTAATTTGTGCCGGTAGAGTAAGTATATTGCCTAACCTATATTTGATATAGGAACGAGGAGTCAGCTATCGGTAAGAAATCACTATAATGTGATATATGCAATATATTTATGTTGGTTCAACTTGTTTGTTTAACATATTAAACAAAATGGGTGCTCTGATGTTGCCTTTCAAATGAGAACCGGCCTACCATGTTAAATACAGTATGCTAAAGTGTTGCATTGTTAAGAGAATCACTCTAACAATTTCAATGTATGCTAACTCAATGATGCCTCTACATAAACAGTACTAGAACTTGATAACTCCAAGTATGCTTCATTGATACCTTTACATAAGAAATGAGATAAAAAGTTTATATACTTCAATGTTTCTGCTTAAGGACTGTAAATGGATGCTAGTCTCCAAAGAAAAAGATCATTCTAATAAAAGCTTGCTTAATTGACCACTTAGTGTCGGTTTAGGCGAGTGGGTTGGATTCTGCTCGCCAGTACATAGATGATGTACATACCCATGTTGTGGGCACTCGTTTAGGTGCTCGTGCTTGGAAAGTTCTGTATACAAAGATTGGCTTGATCGGTCCCGCGGCATCGAAGATTTATTGGGCTTGCAGAAGCTCTCCTTGTACAAGATGATGACTTTTGTTTATAAAGGACATAATATATGGAACATTGTAATCATGTGTACCAATGAGTTGTAAGGCAAGTCGATATATCGAGTTGTAATCCAATGTATCAAAGTATCAAATGTAAGCTTTATGGCATTTATTCAGTTGGCTATAAATATAAAGTAAGATGTGTTGTAAACTTTGCATTCTATTGCAAGGCTTGTACTCTATTTTCAATTATCAATAAAATAGCTTATTTCTACATATCTCTGTGTGACTTCAAGTTTTCTGCTTATTTTTGCTACTATAATTCAAGTAATGTGTTCTATTCAATGAGTAAGAACATCCTCATTATCTTCAATTTTCTGCTTCTGCTGCTGCGATGTATTCCTATTTGGAGATTATAAATTATATATCGCCTTTGCCTTTTACAAGTGCAATACCAGACTTGTACGGCATCACGTCCAATCGAGAACGATCAATTTCAAGAGTTAAATGAGAGTAAAATGACTCATCGGAATCGAGGCATGACAAATTGGTATCTGATCACGGCTTTACGTCCTTGGACTCTTATTTGATTCATTTCAAATCAAAGTTGCATCGACGATTAACCAAAGTTGCTTTCGCGATCACTCAACGTTGCTTCCGCGATTAAATCAAAGATTGCTTTTGTGATTATACTATTGTTGTTCCTATAGTCGTTTCTAGTTTTGTATCGAAAAGTTCTTTGACCCTCTTGGCTGCTCACTAGATGTTCCATACAATACATCTAAATACATTGTGATACCCCTGAATGATAATTGTTGTTGGTTTGGACACTAATGACCCAACAATGGCTCGATGCCAATGTATGATATTTGTGAATGATGTTCAGAATGTGCGAATAGAGAAATGTGGCTATGTGTGTTGTAAGATATTGAGAATTGCATGTGACGTTGGAACGGAATTGTGAATGGGGCAATTGATGGATGAGTTCAACATAATTGATAAGTTGACTCATGTGTGTCGGCTTGTGATTCGAAACCCTAAGAATGTTGGCTTTATGTTGTTATCAATTAGATCACGAATGTCCGGAATAGACTCGAGTTGGTATTGTTTAAGGAATGGCTTCGTTTCTGAGTGGTATATTGCCTCTACCACTTCAGAATGAGATGTATCGTGACCCTTTCCATCGGATAGCAATGAGTCTATCTGTAAGCCTTGGGTTGTCGAGACTTAGCTGGAAGTCATGCCATATCACTAGATGAATGGAGTGTCCCTTGACGGTGACGTTAGGCTGGGTAGAGGGATTCTTGGAAATCGTAATGGGTTCCTTGGTTAGAAATTATATAGTTGGATAATGACTCAAACTGGTTGGATGGAAATTATATTGTGGGTAAGAATGTTGCGGCTTAGAACATTGAATGCTGAATTTAATCAGTTGAATGGGAAATCATGTGTGGCTATTTTAAGTTGGTTGCTAAATGAAAAGTTATGGAAATATTATCGGTGACTAGAATGAGTATTGGAAATTTGTGCTATGACCCTATGGTGTGATAAGATGTTAACCCATCTTGATCGTCGAAGGATAGAATTAGTAAAGTTGAGTTTGAGCTTGGCGAAATAGATAGTCGTTGCATATGTGCATGTATGCTGAGGAATTGAAGTGTATCACAAAGGTAACAAGTAGTGACTCAGAATACTTATGTGGCATAGAGAAAGGGATAATTGATACATGAATTGTCGGATTGAATTGGATTGGAGTACTTGTCCCTTGCGGTATGAAAATTAATAGATGTCCATATGAGAGTTTGATGGCTTGGAAACGAATGGGATTAAGAACCACGAATGGTGTTGGATAGTGTCGGTAGATGGTGTGACGGTCTAGACGACTGTCGGTTGGGATATAGATTGCTGGCTTATGACTTAGTGGCATAAGTTTGTCATACAGACCGAATAGTATAATTCTATAGTTCTAATGAAACTGTCAGAATCGATGACCCTTAAATAGTTAGCTTCGGTATATAGATCCGGGTTGGTACAAAGGAATTGGAACATGTATTGAATCGTTGGAAATTTACTTGATGGATTATTAGAACGTTAGGAATAATATGTTGGATTAGGAATTTGACCGTAATGTTACTAAATCGATCGTGGTCGATCATTGGATAAGTCTAGAATGAGCCTCTATGGGAATTAGCTTCTTGAGGATGACCCTAGATAGATAGACTTGACCCTAGCGACCGTAGGCTACATAACCATTATCAACATAGTCGGCAATGACGATTAGTTGTTCAGACTAAATGGATACCCATATGTTTGGGTAGAGTTGCTGGGAACTGTTGGTTGCTTGTTGGCCTAAGAATAAGAAATTAGTATAATCCCTAGTAGCCGTCCACTCTAGGGAAGTCACTAAGTGAATAGGTTTAGCTGTTGGTATAGCTAGCCTTAGAGACTTGACCGAATAATAGGTGACGTTGTCAAACCGTAGGATAACCTTTTGGAATTGAACGAGAGATGGTGATGAGTATGACCTAAGAAAGTATATGATGTAAGTATATGCTTCAACATGAACCTTAGATATGTTTGACCCTTATGAAGTAATATGTCGGCCTTAGCAGGACTAAAATCGTGGGATGAGGCTTGAGTTGTATGTATCGAGTAGTGAATTATTCTATGAGATGGAATTGACTGCTCATGACGAGAATGTATCGGTATCTAAAGTTGGGTAGCTGGGTTAACCTTGACCGCCGCATAAAATTATACCCTTGGCTTAGGTAATCGATAGTGGGTGACTTCGAATTGTATCTTTTAGAAATATGAATTGCCTCAGTGAGAAACATTGTTGGATTCAGAAAGGAATAGAATTGCATATTGATTATTGTGAACTCTTAGTATGGTTGGCTCTAAGTTAGACCCTTAGCCAAATGTTGGAAATATAGTGCTTGGATAAGGAACTTATCTGAGCTGTCCCTGATGTTGAGAGTTGTGGCTAGAAAGATAGCGATTGTGGGGAAGCAATAAGTCAATTGAAAGGATGTTATATCGAATTTGGGAAAGAAAGTTGCATCGTGGCTTATCGAAATCGCACTAACACAGAAGTTGGCTGAAACACATATATTTTAGGGATCCCTAAAGTAAGTGTATGAATCTAACCGATGTGATAGGCTGTGATAAGATACCATTGTCGGGAGAGCTTATCGAATCGCACTAGCACAAACTTTGGCTGAAAGCATATATTTTGGGGACGTCTAAGATATGTGTATGAATCCAAACGAAGTGGTAGGTTGCAACGAAGATAACAATGCTGGAAGAATGTGGGTGAATCAATCAGAAGTATAAATACTTTGGAAAAAAGAACGACGGATTGAATCATTGATGAGTTAAGTGGTACAATTTGATAGTAATCTTGAGATGGTCGAGTAAGCTGAAATCAATATTGAATGGAAGCTGAATACGTAATTTGTCGTGACTAAGTGATTTAGTAGAATGAGTTGTTCCTTTAAGTTTCAAGTACGAAACTTTTTCTAAGTGGTATATTATGTAATGTCCCGCTCCGCACGAGGCATTTGGGTTGGCTTGTTGGATGCGATCAGAATATTGGAGCGTGACTTGTGTTGGGAATCAAGAGAATTGAGACTGATGCAGTCTCTCTTAGTTGGCTAGACGGAATAGGTATTAGAACGTGGCTCGCTGGTGGAGCTACCTCTAGTAGGAATACGTGTGAGATCGAAATAAAAAGACCTTTATACAATGTGAGTGGAACTGTCCTTCCTCCTCCTTACTCCTTCATGCTTAATAAAATGAATATTGTGATGCTATAAATTTTCCCTAAATGTTCCATGTGTTAGTTGCTAAATAATAGAGATGCTTATGCTGAGAATTATTGAAATAAACAACACATGAACGTTGAACTGCTGAATGAATCATGCTTGAACTGCTAATGTCACTTGATGCCTGGGAATGAATTGATAACATTGTCCCTTATGCTTAACGTTGCCGGAACAAGTAAAACACTTGAATAATGAGATGCCTTATGAATGATACATGAGAAATAATCTGGCTCTGCTAATAGATATGAATTGTTGCCTGTCTTCTTATAAGCAATGAGTGAAATGCTATATGTCCCAATGAGATGAATGAAATGTTGTTTGTTGCTTGTTGAAAGAATGTTATAAGAAATATTGCAATGAATAAATGCAATGAGAAATCATAAGGCTTGGGATCGCCGAGATCACCAAATAGAAATGATGGTAAATGATGGAAATAAGAAGTCGTTGAATACGACGTGATGAGGTAAGATAATACAATGTTGCCTTTGCTTATCTTAATATTTTACCATACGACTTCGAACACGATGGAGTTGGACACGTATTCGCATGGTCATGGATAACTTGTATACAAGGTATTGTTTCCTCGGACGGTTCTAGGGCCCTGGGGACCGATTCTGCCTAGAAGAAAATACAACATGCTTTGGTGGCATGATTGGTATCGGGACATTCATTTCGGGCTTGCAACCCGGGTGAATGGTGCGTCGCATACCCTTGAAGTCCTATATGGTAAGTCCAAAATGGTGTATAACACCAGTGGTCATGTAGTCAGGATGCATGCTAATGAATGTTTTGTGCAGGTAGAGTAAGTATATTAAATAAGTATTTGATGCAGGAACGAGGAGTCGGCTATCGATAGGAAATCACTATAATGTCACGCTCGATTCCGATGAGTCATTTTACTCGCATTTAACTCTTGAAATCGATCGTTCTCGCTTGGGCGTGATGCCGTACAAGACTGGTATTTCATTTGTAAAAGGCAAAGATGATATATAATTGATAATCTCTAAATAGGAACATACTGCAACGTCAGAAGCAGACAAATTAAAGATAATGAGGACATTCTTACTCATTGAATAGAACACATTATTTGAATTGTAGCAGCGAAAATAAGCAAAAAACTTGAAGTCGCACAGAGATATATAGAAATAAGCTGTCTTTATTGGTAATTGAAAATAGAGTACAAGACTTGCAATAGAATGCAAAGTTTACAACACATCTCACTTTACATTCATAGCCAACTGAACAAATGCCACAAAGCTTACATTTGATACTTTGATACATTGGATTACAACTCGATATACCGACATAGCTTACAACTCACTGGTACACATGATTACAATGTTCTATATAGTATGCCCTTTATAAACAGAAGACATCATCTTGTACAAGGAGAGCTTCTGCATGCCTAACAAATCTTCGATGCCGCGGGACCGATCAAGCCAATTTTCATGTAAAGAACTTCCCAAGCACGAGCACCTAAAAGAGTGCCCACGTTATGGATTACAGTACTTGTCCCTTGCGGTATGAAAATTTATAAATGTCCATTCGAAAGTTTGATTGCACAGAAACGAATGGGATTAAGAACCACGAAGGGTGTTGGATAGTGTCGGTAGATGGTGTGACGATCTAGATGACTGTTGGTTGGGATATAGATTGTTGGCTTATGACTTAGTGGTATAACCTTGTCATACAGACCGAATAGTATGATTATATAGTTCTGTTGAAACTGTCGGAATCGATGACCCTTGAATAGTTAGGCTCGGTATATAGATCCGTATTGGTACGAAAGAATTGGAACATATATTGAATCGTTGGAAATTTACTTGATGGATTATTAGAACATTCGGAATAGTATGTTGGATTAGGAATTAGACCGTAATGTTACTAAATCGATCTTAGTCGATCATTGAGTAAGTCAAGAATGAGCCTCTATGGGAATTAGCTCCTTGAGGATGACCCTGGATAGATAGACTTGAACCTGGCGACCGTGGGCTACATAACTATTATCGACATAGTCGGCAATGACGATTGGTTGTTCAGACTAAATGTATACCTATAGGTTTGGGTAGAGTTGCTGGAAACTGTCGATTGCTTGTTGGCCTAAGAATAAGAAATTAGTATGATCCCTAGTAGCCGTCCACTCTAGGGAAGTCACCAAGTGAATAGTTTCAGCTATTGGTATAGCTAGCCTTAGAGAGTTGACCGAATAATAGGTGACCGTTGCCAAACCGTAGGATAACCTTTCGGTATTGAACGAGAGATGGTGATAAGTATGACCTATGAAAGTATATGATGTAAGTATATGCTTCAACATGAACCTTAGAGATGTTTGATCCTTGTAAAGTAATATGTCGGCCTTAGCGGGAACTGGAATCGTGGGATGATACTTGAGTTGTATGTATCGAGTAGTGAATTATTCTATGAGATGGAATTGACTGCTCATGATGGGAATGTTGGATCGGTATCTAAAGTTTGGTAGCTGGGTTAACCTTGACTGTCGCATAGAATTATACCCTTGGCTCGGGTAAATGATAGTGGGTGACTTTGAATTGTATCTTTTAGAAAATATAAATTGCCTCGGTGAGAAACAATGTTGGATTCGGAAAGGAATAGAATTGCATATTGATTATTATGAACTCTTAGTGTGGTTGGCTCTAAGTTAGACCCTTAGCCAAATGTTAGAAATATAGTGCTTGGATAAGGAACTTATCTGAGATGTCCCTGAGGTTGAGAGTTGTGGCTGGAAAAATAGCGAATGCAGCAAAGCAATAAGTCAATGGAAAGAATTCTAAGTCGGATTTGGAAAATAGAGTTGTACCGTGGCTTATCGAAATTGCACTAACACAGAAGTTGGCTGAAAAACATATAATTTGGGGACTCCTAAAGCATGTGTATGGATCTAACCGATGTAATCGGCTGCAACAAGATACCATTATCGGGAGAACTTATCGAATCGCAGTAGCACGGACTTTGACTGAATGCATATGTCTTGGGGACGCCTAAGATATGTGTTTGAATCCAAACGAAGTGGTAGGCTGCGACGAAGATAACAATGCTGGAAGAATGTGGGTGAATCAATAAAAAGTACAAATACTTTGGAAAAGAGAATGACGGATTGAATCATTGATAAGTTAAGTGGTACAATTGGATAGTAATCTTGAGATGGTCGAGTAAGCTGAAATCAATATTGAATGGAAGTTGAATGAGTAATTTGTTGTGACTATGTGAATTAGTACAATGAGTTGTTCCTTTAAGTTTCGAGGATGAAACTTTTTCTGAGTGATATATTATGTAATGCCCTGCTCCGCGCGAGACATTTGGGTTGGCTTATTGGATGCGATCAGAATGTTGGAGCGTGACTTGTGTTGGGAATCGAAAGAATTGAGACTGATGCTGTCTCTCTTAGCTGGCTAGACGGAATGGGTATTGGAACGTGGCTCGCTGGTGGAGCTACCTTTAGTGGGAAGACGTGTGCGATCGGAATAAGAAGACCCTTTATACAATGTAAGTGGAACTATCCTTCCTCCTTCATGCTTAATAAAATAGAGTATTATGATGCTTTAAATTGTCCCTAAATGTTCCATGTATTAGTTGCTAAATAATAGAGATGCATTGCTGAGAATTAGTGAAATAAACAACACATGAATATTGAACTGCTAAATGAATAATGCTTGAACTGCTAATGTCACTTGATGCGTGAGAATAAATTTATAACATTGTCACTTATGCTTAACGTTGTCGGAATAAGTAAAACACTTGAATAATGAGATGCCTTATGAATGATACATGAAAAATAAACTGGCTCTGCTAATAGATACGAATTGTTGCATGTCTTCTTATAAGCAATGAATGAAATGCTATATGTCCCAATGAGATGAATGAAATTTTGTTTGTTTATTGTTAAAATAATGCTATGAGAAATGATGCAATTAATCAATGCAATGGGAAATGATAAGGCTTGGGATCGTCGAGATCACCAAGTGGAACTGATGGTAAATGATGGAAATAATAAGTCGTCGAATACGACGTGATGAGTTGAGATAATATAATGTTGCCTTTGGTTATCTTAATATTTTACCATGCGAATTCGAACACGATGGAGTCGGGCACGCATTCGCACGGTCATGGACAACTTGTATACAAGGTATTGTTTTCTCGAACGCTTCCCAGGGCCCTAGGCACCGATTCGGCCTAGAAAGAAATACAGCATGCTTTGATGGCATGATTGGTAATGGGACATTCATTTCGTGCTTGCAACCCGGGTGAATGGTGTGTCGCGTACCCTTGAAGTCTTATATGGCAAGTCCAAAATGGTTTATAACACCAGTGGTCATGTAGTTAGGATGCATGCTAATGAATGTTTTGTGCAGGCAGAGTAAGTATATTGCCTAACCTGTATTTGATGCAAGAACGAGGAGTCGGCTATCGGTAAGAAATCACTATAATGTGATATATTCAATATATTTATGTTGGTTCAACTTGCTTGCTTAACATGCTAAACAAAATGGTGCTATGATGTTGCCTTTCTGTGAAACCCGTAAATTTTAGTTTATTTACTAAATTATTATTTGTCAATTTAGAAAAAAATTGTTTTTAAAAAAAATTATTATTATTTCTGGAATTTTATTGTTGGTCAAACACGTAATTTTAATTAAATTAGAAATTTAATTGTTAATTTTATTATATAATTTGTTTTCTAAATTAATTATTATTTTTAGGAAAAACCATATTTTTAGAAATATTATTATATCCTGGAATTTTATTTTGGCCTGACCTGTCCTAAACCCGTTCTGAACCCTTCTCGAACCTAAGTTCAATTTTTTTCCCGAAACTAATTTTTGAAGTTCCTTAATATTTATGTATATATAAATATCATTTTCTTAGTTAATAATAAAATAATTCTTTTATTTTTCTTAAAATTTTATTAAATGTCATTTATAAACTCTTTACAATATCTTTCTCTTTCATTTGCCTGTTAGCAGCAAAGGAAAAGAAAACCTTTCCTTTTCTCGACCAAACAGCCGCTGCCGAAACCCCCTTGGCTCCCTAAACGCCTGACTCCTACTTCCCTCTCCCGTAACTCCTCTCCTCCACTGCTATAAAATCCTCTCCATCCCTCTATCACCATCTCCACTATTTCCCCAAAGTTCTAACCGTGCCCTAGCCTCAATTTCCGGCAACCCGGCAAGAGCCCCACCTCCAGCGGCTTGCCTGGCGCCGTCCACCGCCGCCCGCAGCCGCCCCAGGCCGCGCCCCTGCCCGGTGCCACCCTTTCGAGGCCGATGCCCCACCGGCGACCAGCCCGGCCGCCGTTTCTCCGAGGCCGTGTGCGCCAGCCCCACCCGGGCGGCCCCCTGCCGTCCGTGCCCGGTCCAGCACCTTCCCATGCCCTGGCTTGCTGTCCAGTGCTTCCCGTTCCGCGATCTACTATTCGGCTCCCTCGCGGACTACGTTTTCGTCCCCAAGTTATCCCGCAGCTCACCGACCAACGGATTTGGGTAATTTTTGATAATTTCAGTAGTTCGTCCCTTCCGTGTCGAGTCTGTGATGAGTTGGTCCCGATTCCTCCCCGAGAACTCAGTTTTTGGTTTACGTCTTGGTTTTTGGAATTCCCGAAACCATATTGGTTCTGTGGTTTCATCGAATTCTCGGAATTTTCGAGAATTGATTCGGGAAAAGTTTCTGTATTCGGAATTTCTGTTTTAATTAAGATTTTCGAAATTTGTTTCTGATAGTTTGATTTCGGAATTTCCGAGATTGTCTCGGAAAAGTTCCTGGGATTTTTGGATTAGTATTTAATTCAGATTTTTCCGAATGATAGTTTGTTGGTGCATTATTGCAGTGGTGTTCTGATCCTATTTCGGGTTTTCCGAATATTTTTCGGGAATGTTTATGTGGATTACAATTTATATATAAACAGTTTCTGGAATTATTGATGGGTTTCCCCTGGTTCGGGACAAGTTTACTGGTTGTGTTTCTGGCATTTTTCCAGTTTTGGGTTATCCCAAAAATAGAGGAAATGCTGCCGAAATTTTTATAAAATTTATAAAGGAATATTTTAAAATCGGTTTTCGAAAATATTTTATAAAATGGATTTTGGGCGACGACCATATCGGTCAATGGGCCCTTAGCGAAATGCAAATGAAACCGGAATTACCCGGACGTTGAGGCATTAGCTATTTTGACTATTGGGCCAAAGTCTGAGACTCGAAATTAATTTAATTTAATTTAAGTACTAGTTTTATTTTGTGATTAATTTGTAGGATAATTTTTAGAGACTAACAAATTTTTTTTTTCTTATTTATATTTCATGTAAAATGGACTGTAAGGGCATAAGCCCAGCTTTTATTACTTTCCGTGGTTTTGTAATAAGTTAGTGTAGTTTTATTCTTTTCTGGTTTGTGGTTGACGTAAACATGTAAAAATAGTAAAATAATTATTTTTATAGAAAATTAATATTGTTTTCTCACATTAAATAAATTAGGAAAGTTACAAGTTTATTATTTAAACAAATTTCACATTTTTTTCATTTAAAGAAAAATATTATTCTTTATAATATAATGAAATACAAAGTTTTGCCAAATAATTGGAAAATACGATTTTTTTCCAATAAAAAATTAAATTGATTTTTCTTCATAAGTTAGAAACTCACCTTTATAAGCATTCTAAAGTAGAGTTGTAAATAACCTAAAATTTGATTAGGACAAATACTAGAGATTGTAACTAGCACAACTAGATATGGATTGAATATTGGTGCTAAGTCAGGAATTCTCAATTGTAGGGTTTCGAGGACTGTACTAGCATCATCCCGGAACCAACATCGAATCCAGTCATAACCAAGGCAAGTACAATTTGTGTCAGTTTACCAATTATTTAGTAATCGTTTTATTGCAAGTTTAAACTACGATGCAACATGGAACTCTCTCTGAGAGCATTGACTGATTGACTGTTGGGTACTGGGGAGTAGTGTAATGAGTACGACCACATCCAAAGTAGTATACTGACTGTGTTAGCTTACCCCTCATACACACGGGGATAAGCCATATCGTATCAATAGGATACAACTGTATAACCCAATCCGGTCATATTCATTGCCTATTCACATCACAATATTTTAACTGCTGGAGAACTATTTATTTCAAATTGTTTAAAAGTGCATAACTCTATTATTATTTCAATTGTTGGATTATCATGAATTGTACTTTGCTCCTTCCTGACTGGAGACCAACATTTTTAGGTGATTGCATTGTCGAGGACCTGATGTCTAACTCTGGTCCCGCAGAACTTGGAACCTCAGAATCTTAAGAGCTGGATTAGTATTTATTTATCTTTTGGAAACAAGTGTAATAATTGAATGCTGTATTAATATTTGTTATATTTCAGGCTTTTCAAATTGAATAAAATATTTTTATATTTCGTTAGAATTTTATCTGCATGTGTTTTACTGCTTGATACAGCTTACTGCCGCCGTCTCAACAACGGTGCAGGCTGGGCATGATCCGATTCGACCCAAGAAATTGGGACCGGGTCATGACATGTTTTTAGTGGTGGTCCATGCAGGTCAGATCTGTAAATTGGTCTGGTCAACTTAGTCTAGACCATCGCACAGTTCTGTAACTTGACCTAGGGATAGTTGAGTCTTTAGGAAAACAGACTTTAGAAACAACTAGAACACTTAGATGATATACACCATGTTACATTATAGGGCCAAAAATTATTTACTTAAATATCTATTTTTGCCTGCTTATAGATTCGTAGGATACCTTGTTTGTGTTTGTACCTAAACCTTATCTAGATTAGGCTGATTGTACCTCTGAGTGTCCCATGACTTTCGAGATTATTTTCCTACCATAATTTTTAGGTTCTAGTATACCTTAGGATTCATATTCTTTTTGGAATAAGATTGAATTCTTTGGTCTTCTTCTTCTAAATTTCGAATTCTTTATTACTTCTCTACCTTTAATTGAAATATTGATTCGTTCGCTATGTAGAATTTCGAATTTTCTTAGCAACCCTGATAAATTCTTATCTACCCAATATATATATCTACAACCATTATCCAACCTTTTGCCTTGATCTTCTTTCCAATTGACTAACTTTCTCGGAATCAATCCTGAATCAAAATTCTTTTGGGATCATTTAAACCTCAAGGTCAATTATTACCAGAAGAATTAGTTTAGTTCATGATTCTCTTAAAGGGGTTATTTTCAATTTCAATATTGATTGTTATCTCCTGAGTTATTCCAAAGACCGAGAATATTCTCATCTGTTGACTTCCTCCATTCATCTTGAAACCCTACTCTCTCTATGCAATTTCTTGATCAAATCAAGGCCTATAAAGCTTCTATGATCATGAAGCAGAAACGGTCAGAAAATTGATCACATTTTTGAATCTATTCTATTGTTAAATTTCCTTTAGTCAAGGAGATTTTTAGCTGTCCCAAAGCTATTTAATTTCTTGACGTTACTAGACAATTTCAATTTAATTTCCTTGAATCAATGAAACTTACCTTCTCTCAAATTTCTAACTTTCCTTAGTTATGAAATTATTCTTCTCAAAATAATTTTTATATTCCCTGAGTGATTTGTCGGGAATATTATCATTGGTTTTTCTTACTTAATCCGAAGTGGTGATGCTTCTATCTTATCTAGTGTTTGACTCAATTATTCGAATCAAGGTTGATCGTTTCATCTTTGGAAAAGAAAATCGGAGAACAGATACTCCTCTTGATTTTAGCCCCAGTCTCTTGAATCTCAAACACATATTTTAATAAATCCCTTGATCTCAGAAGAACAGTCATCTACATTTTCTATCCTGTTTAGAACTTTAAACTCGTTTGAATTTTTGAAATTTCTCTGAAATTCACATGGACAAAGCTGAGGAAATATTTAGCAACCTAACATGACTCCGCACATTTACGTGATAGTCGTTTATCTGAATTATGGAAAACTGCAAGTTTACTGCAGCTAGTTGTGCACTGGCGAGGCATAAAGTCTAAGTTGAAATAATGACAGGTAATCGTTAGGTTTCCAAATATTATTGAGACTTTGTTCTATATTTTCTTAGCCATGAAATGGATAAAGTTGGAAGATTACTCGGTAAACTAAATTATTCAAGTTATGGAGTCAAAAAAAAAAATTCATTGCAGTCAGGTGCACACTGGCGAGGCATGAATTTGAAACAAAGTGACTTGAAAATAGTGGTTTTCAAATATTAATAAGACTATATTCATATCATGGTTATCTCCAATCATTCTGAGGATTTGTATTCTAGCATTTGCTCCCACTTCCAGAAATATTCTATCGGATTATATTCTTGTCATGGCTATTTTAAATCACCCTCACTATCTTAAAATCGTACAACTTGTTGATTCTTTCTGAGTCACAAACTCCTATACCTCATATCAGTTTGAATTGAAAATTGTCCCTCATTTCGGAAAATTACATTATCTTTTGATGTCGTATTTTTATGACCTTTCTATTTTATTTGATCTCATTTTAAAACTTACTCGTTATGATTATTTAAATTATACCTCGATGTTTACTCATGATTTTGATCACAACAAAATATTCTAAACTCTATCTAGAAGATTCTAAACATGTTTACATTTTATCTTTATATTTAGCAATCATGCCTCAAATCTGATTTTGCCTTATGAAGTAAATCTCGAACATTTTATAGCTTGGATTTTTAGAGTGCATGATATATAGGATATATATGAGTTAAAATGTACAAATGGTGATTAGTATCGAAGAAAGTTTGTGAATAATTTGACATTGAAGATTAAAGGTTGTTAATGTTAAGCATAGAGATGCACTCTAGGAAGGTGCATGGTGAAATAACTATAAAGGATAATCGAAACAAGAAATATTGGACTTAAAATGTAAATAATTGAGGATGACGAATTGTATGAATAGAAGGGTGCCAATATTTTAAAAAAAATGAGAAATGGAAAGATTGGTTGGAAAAATGTAATAAGATTTATTTTGAGGAAGTTTAGTCAAATAAAGGATTTGAGCTTAATCATGATAAATAAAATTTTATAAGAGTTCAGGATCAAATATATAAATAAAGAATTGAAATCATGATATATACATGTTAGTCTAAAATTACAGTAATGATCATCTATGAGAAAGAAATGATATGGATCGTGACAAATCAGAATATTGAAACGTGGTATAGGATTTTAGATATGATATTGGACACCAAGGCTTGACATTGAAGTATTAAATACTAGGAGTATCAAATCATATAATTAAATTGAATATATTAGCAAGCTGGGAGAAGTACATATTGCATAAATATGAGATGAGTTCAAGATTGAAAATATAGATGACAAAATTTTACGGTGATTGGCAATTTAGGAATGGAATCTGGAATTTAGTAATCATGGAGAATAACATTATTTCTAAAGGAGGGAAGAATGAAAATTAAATAGTGGATAAAATTGATGAATATATAGCATTAGATGAGTTTTGGATTGTTAACCTACTTGGGCATAAGACTGTTAAGGAAGATGTCCAAACTGATTTCAGGCATGATTGCATGATTAAAATCCTGACCCTGTCCTTTAAATTTTGAGGACGAAATTTTCTAAGAAGGGAAGGTGGTGAAACCCGTAAATTTTAGTTTATTTACTAAATTATTATTTGTCAATTTAGAAAAAAATTGTTTTTAGAAAAAAAATTATTATTATTTCTGGAATTTTATTGTTGGTCAAACCCGTAATTTTAATTAAATTAGAAATTTAATTGTTACTTTTATTACATAATTTGTTTGCTAAATTAATTATTATTTTTAGGAAAAACCATATTTTTAGAAATATTATTATATCCTGGAATTTTATTTTGGCCTGACCTGTCCCAAACCCGTTCTGAACCCTTCTCGAACCTAAGTTCAATTTTTTTTCCGAAACTAATTTTTGAAGTTCCTTAATATTTATGTATATATAAATATTATTTTCTTAGTTAAGAACAAAATAATTCTTTTATTTTTCTTAAAATTTTATTAAATGTCATTTATAAACTCTTTACAATATCTTTCTCTTTCATTTGCCTGTTAGCAGCAAAGGAATAGAAAACCTTTCCTTTTCTCGACCAAACGGCCGCTGCCGAAACCCCCTTGGCTCTCTAAACGCCTGACTCCTCCTTCCCTCTTCCGCAACTCCTCTCCTCCACTCCTATGAAACCCTCTCCATCCCTCTATCACCATCTCCACCATTTCTCCAAAGCTCTAACCGTGCCCTAGCCTCAATTTTCGGCAACCCGATAAGCGCCCCGCCTCCAGCGGCTTGCCTGATGCCGTCCACCGCCTCCCACAGCCGCCCCAGGCCGCGCCCCTGCCCGGCGCCACCCTTCCGAGGCCGACGCCCCACCGGCGACCAGCCCGGCCGCTGTTTCCCTGCGGCCGTGCGTGCCAGCCCGACCCGGGCGGCCCCCTGCCGTCCGTGCTCGGTCCAGCACCTCCCCGTGCCCTTGCTTGCTGTCCAGTGCTTCCCGTTCCGCGATCTACTGTTCGGCTCCCTCGCGGACTATGTTTCCGTCCCCAAGTTATCCCGCGGCTCACCGACCAACGGATTTGGGTGATTTCTGATAATTTCAGTAGTTCGTCCCTCCCGTGTCGAGTCTGTGATGAGTTGGTCCCGATTCCTCCCTGGGAACTCGGTTTTTGGTTTACGTCTTGGTTTTCGGAATTCCCGAAAACATATTGGTTCTGTGGTTTCATCGAATTCTCGGAATTTCCGAGAATTGATTCGGGAAAAGTTTTTGTATTCGGAATTTCCGTTTTAATTCAGATTTTTGGAATTTGTTTCTGATGTTTTGATTTCGGAATTTCCGAGATTGTCTCGAAAAAGTTCGTGAGATTTTTAGATTAGTATTTAATTCGGATTTTTTCGAATGATAGTTTGTTGGTGCATTATTGCAGTGGTGTTCCGATCCTATTTCGGATTTTCCGAATATTTTTCGGGAATGTTTATGTGGAATACAATTTATATATAAATAGTTTCTGGAATTATTGATGGGTTTTTCCTTGTTCGGGACAAGTTTACTGGTTGTGTTTCTGGCATTTTCCCAGTTTTGGGTTATCCCGAAAATAGAGAGAATGCTGCCGAAATTTGTATAAAATTTATAAAGGAATATTTTAAAATCGGTTTTCGGAAATATTTTATAAAATGGATTTTGGGCGACGACCATATCGGTCAATGGGCCCTTAGCGAAATGCAAACGAAACCGGTATTACCTGGACGTTGAGGCATTAGCTATTTTGACTATTGGACCAAAGTCTGAGACTCGAAATTAATTTAATTTAATTTAATTACTAGTTTTATTTTGTGATTAATTTGTAGGATAATTTTTAGAGACTAACAAATATTTTTTATTATTTAAATTTCATGTAAAATGGACTGTAAGGGCATAGCCCAGCTTTTATTACTTTCCGTGGTTTTGTAATAAGTTAGTGTAGTTTTATTCTTTTCTGGTTTGTGGTTGACGTAAACATGTAAAAATAGTAAAATAATTATTTTATAGAAAATAAATATTGTTTTCTCACATTAAATAAATTAGGAAAATTACAAGTTTATTATTTAAACAAATTTCACGTTTTTCTCATTTAAAGAAAATATTATTCTTTATAATATAATGAAATACAAAGTTTTGCCAAATAATTGGGAAATACGATTTTTTCCAATAAAAAAGTTAAATTGATTTTTCTTCGTAAGTTAGAAACTCACCTTGATAAGCGTTCTAAAGTAGAGTTGTAAATAACCTAAAATTTGATTAGGACAAATACTAGAGATTGTAACTAGCACACCTAGATATGGATTTAATATTGGTGCTAAGTCAGAAATTCTCAATTGTAGGGTTTCGAGGACTGTACTAGTATCATCCCGGAACCAACATCAAATCCAGTCATAACCAAGGCAAGTACAATTTGTGTTAGTTTACCAATTATTTAGTAATTATTTTTTTGCAAGTTTAAACCACGATGCAACACGAAACTCTCTCTGAGAGCATTGACTGATTGACTGTTGGGTACTGGGGGATTAGTGTAATGAGTATGACCACATCCAAAGTAGTATACTGACTGTGTTAGCTTACCCATCATACACACGGGGATAAGCCATATCGTATCAATAGGATACAACTGTACAACCCAATTCGGTCATATTCATTGCCTATTCACATCACAATGTTTTAACTGCTGGAGAACTATTTATTTCAAATTATTTAAAAGTGCATAACTCTATTATTATTTCAATTATTGGATTATCATGAATTGTACTTTGCTCCCTCCTGACTGGAAACCAACATTTTTAGGTGATTACATCGTCGAGGATCTGATGTCTAACTCTGGTCCCGCAGAACTTGGAACCTCAGAATCTTAAGAGCTGGATTAGTATTTATTTTTCTTTTGGAAACAAGTGTAATAATTGAATGCTGTATTAATGTTTGTTGTATTTTAGGCTTTTCAAATTGAATAAAATGTTTTTATATTTTGTTAGAATTTTATCTGCATGTGTTTCACTGCTTGATACAGCTTACTGTCGCCGTCTCAACAATGGTGCAGGCTGGGCATGAACCGATTCGACCCAAGAAATTAGGATCGGGTCATGACACTTTCAAATAAGAACATGCCTAACATGTTAAGTACCGTATGCTAAAGTGTTGCCTTTTTAAAAGAATCACTATAACAATTTCAATGTATGCTTACTCAATGACTGCTTGAATGATGCCTCTACATAAAGAGTACTAGAACTTGATAGCACCAAGTATGCTTCATTGATACCTTTACATAAAAAATGAGATAACAAGTTTATATACTTCAATGTTTTTGCACAAGGACTGTAGACGGATGCTAGGCCCCAAACAAAAAGACCATTCTAATAAAAGCTTGCTTAATTGACCACTTAGTGTCAGTTTAGACGAGTGGGTTGGATTCTGCTCGCCAGTACATAGATGATATACTGACCCATGTTGTGGGTACTCTTTTAGGTCCTCGTGCTTGGGAAGTTATCTACACGAAAATTGGCTTGATCGGTCCCGCGGCATCGAAGATTTGTTGGGCATGCAGAAGCTCTCCTTGTACAAGATGATGTCTTCTATTTATAAAGGACATAATATATGGAACATTGTAATCATGTATACCAGTAAGTTGTAAGCCAAGTCGGTCTATCGAGTTGTAATCCAATGTATCAAAGTATTAAATGTAAGCTTTGTGGCATTTGTTCAGTTGGGTATCAATGTAAAGTGAGATATGTTGTAAACATTGCATTCTATTTCAAGTCTTGTACTCTATTTTCAATTATCAATAAAGACAACTTATTTCTACATATCTCTATGAGACTTCAAGTTTTCTTTTATTTTCGTCGCTATAATTCAAATAATGTGTTCTATTCAATGTGTAAGAACTTCCTCATTATCTTCAATTTGCCTGCTTCTGTCGCTGTAATGTGTTCCTATTTGGAGATTATCAATTATATACCGTCTTTGCCTTGTACAAGTGCAACACCAGACTTGTACGACATCATGACTAAGCGAGGACGATCGATTTCAAGAGTTAAATGTGAATGAAATGACTCATCGGAATCAGGGCGTGACATTAGGTCAACCGATGGTTCGACATTCGAGCTGCTAGAGCCACTAAATGTACTAGAATCGTTCACGGTCGCTGGTTTTGCGACTTCTAAATTAAGAAGAAAACTCACATTAGTCTCAAAAAATATTACAAACTCATTTATGGAACAACTCATCTCATCAATAAGAGGTCAAAGGGCGAGACTCGAGATGGAAAGCCAAAGGATGTAATGCTGTGCTCTAATACTATTATGTCATGTCCCGATTCCAAATAATCGATAGTCTTCCTCCAGGCATGATGCTTTGCGAGCCTAAATTGCACTCACACTAGGCAATCTTATAAGGTTATCCGAAACACAACAACAAATAGAGTACAAAGAAAAATTGGACAATATATTTAATATAGAAGAAAACTTTACTTTATTGATAATAAACATCATTTACAAGACTCTATTACAATAGTTGCCTTGCGGGGTTACAACTTGACTCAAATACAAAATGAACGCTGATGAGATAGTCGTTAAATACTTTACATCCCCTTTTGCAACCAAAACATTCAAACTACCTACTTCGAGAAGAGTTAAGCCACATTCCTTAGACTGATGCAGAGTCTTCAAAAGTGTTGATTTAAGCCCTCGAACACACGAGCAAGGCTTTAAAACACCCGAGTGTTGTCTTGTTAGTTGGCACACTCCTCCTGATTTATAGTACCTGTGGAGAGCGAGAATCAGTATATTTCTGTGCACTAGTGCGTGACTAATTAAATTCTACGCTCTAATTTGGTACAAGAAGTTATGTTGAAGAATGTAATATTTTTAGTGGTCCTTCTAGCCGTCCTAGTAAATTTCAAACAAGCAGTTGATAAGGCGTAGACAATGTAAGCCACAAGAGAACTTTCCCACGGTAGAGCATGCCATTACAGTATAAAACCAACCATGTTCTTCCATGTTCAATAGATATTAAGCAGTAAGGTTGTGTATATTTATGTGAAGGTTGCTGGCAATATCAAGCCATATTGGACAATGGCTGGGTCAGATGGCGATGCTTTCAAGGCGAGTAGCGAGCCCTATTTGCAAGCTCTCGAAGCCATTGCCGTACTTGTTCCCCTAAGATTGATTCGGTTCCTTGGCTTAGGAAATTATTCGAGGAACAAACTCCATTGTGAATAATTCAATGACTCAATTTTTGCTTAACACGTGCTATAACAGGCATAATATAGTAAGCATGGAGAAGTTCATGACATGACAGTTCTATAATAGATGTACATAAGAAAGCATGTAATAGTTATATGATTTACTACTATAGAATTAAGCATTTTAACTCGTGTATGTGCATTTACATCTAACTGTCATTCATAGCTATCGTCGATTGATTGGAGAATAAGATGTTCAAGAAGATAAGGGTCAAGCCACACACCGTTGATTGAATAGAAAAAGTGAAAGAGGTCTTCAGTGCTGAGCGTCGCCTACAAGATCACCTGAAATCGCATAAGCAAATGATCAACATTCTTTTCTTTACTTAAGGATTCGATATGAAGTGCAAAGTTAGAAGAATGCAAGCAATGAAATCCATTGAAAACATTCTTGAAAAATCATTCATAAAACCAAAGCCAAAGACGCAAGTGCGACATGAAAAAAAAGAATCAACGAGACGTCTCTCCCAACTTAGCTATAAAGACTTTCCTCGAAATGCATCCTGCTGGATATGGGACTTTATTCCAAATAAGTCGATCCATAATGCGAAAAAAAATCTTAATTCAATCGGTCACGACCAATCGCAGTGACAGTATTTCATTACTGCGCTTCCCGCATCACAAACGAAGAACTGGACATGATGTTAGGACGGGGCACTTCAAGCTTCGTTGTTGCTACACTCGGGCTTAAAATAAGCTGACTTCACCTTCAGTTGGTTGAAGTCCTTCTTTTTTTTATGTAAGAAGTCTTCTCCCCTTGAAATCTTTAGAATATACCATATCTGCCTTAGAAAACTATTTGGACAGAGTATCCATTTTCATTTGGCCCCTGGCTTCATCTCAAATATGAATCCAATATAGAAGATCTTCTAGCTAGATCTCCATCTTGTTGTGGTACATATCAGTTATATACTTTTTCTAACCATGAGAGAGTTTGGAAATGATGGCCCCTACTATGAACTTGTCCTCTTGAGGGACAACTTCTACCTCAAGCTTTTGCTGCAACATCAGTTGTTCTTTGACTTGAGGAAGCATGTGTTCTCATCTTCACTTTGCATCTTAAAGAATTTGTTAAGAAATGTATTTTAGAAATCTTCTATCATCTTTGTACATTTTATCAAGAGACCCCCAGATGTCTCTTGCAAGCTCCTTCTTGTTGTATGACCGCTATATAATCATCTAAGGAATTGAGAATCAACTAATTACACAAGTTATTATTTTTCTTCTATTTCTGTTGTGAGATAATGGTTTCTACCAACTTTTGTGCATCATCCATTTCTAGAAGTGTGGGTTATGATATGTCAACACAGTCAACATTGACGAGTTGAATATTTAGATATATCTTCCTCTTCCAGATGTTGTAGAGCTTTCCATCGAACTTTTCAAGTTTGTGAAAACTTGTGTCAAGAAGACTTGCACGCTTTTTCATCTTTGTCGTTCGGACCTTGATTTGAGATTGTTATTATTGAGTTAAAAAGATTATAAAAATGTACATAAAAACGGAAAATATATCATTGATTACAGCCTTTTGGACTTAAGGAAACAAATTACGAACAAACTTTGCTCTAACTACAACTATGAACGAAAATAAAGAATACATTCTTTGAATCTGATATCAAGCAACAAGAAAGAAATATAAACTTATACAACTACAACTGCAACAATAAGAAATATACACTACAAGAATAAAGGCTTTTCTTGACGGGGATTCCCCGTCAAGAAATCGGTATCTTGACGGTTGCGTATCCGTCAAATAGGCCGAAGTCAAGAAAAGACCCCCCTTTTTCTTGACGATCGCTGGTATGGCTTTTCTTGATGGTTTTTGGCCGTCATATGAAGTAATTTTCTTGACTATTTTTAGCCGTTAAGATAGCAGATTTTAGAAACCGTCAACGTAGGCAAAAACTTTTCTTGACTCCGGCCTAGATGACAGCCTTTAGCCGTCAAGAAAATCTTCAATGCAAAGAGCAATTGTAGCAAGATTGAGTTAATTGCGACGTTTTATAACCGTCAAGAGAAGCTAAATTTTGTATAGCCAAAATTTTGTTTATAATTATATATAATGAATCGAACACACACATAATATTATCATCCATAAGATATACACACATCAAATAACTGTAATTTTAATTTTTATATTAACAAATTGTTTTGTTCATACACCACAAAATTCCAACATATCCAACATCCTTTTCAACCATAAACATCCAACACACGTCCAACCATAACATATCCAATCAAAGTATGTAGTCTATGTACATCTTAAGAATCCAAAACTGATATTTATATAACTAGAAACAAAATATGTAGCAAACCTGGCCTGAGAACATCCCTTCCATATTCACAGCACCTTCATTTTCCATGTAATTCCTGAGAGAAGAAGAGAAATATATTTAATCATTATATGTACATGTTTGTATAAACTGATATCAACTAAGAACAAAAACTCAAAAAAAGTTAGCTTATTTCAACTAAGAATAAGATATATGACAAGTGCTGTGAGGTCTGATACTCACTGTATCAGAGTGGTATCATTGTTATTTTTGTGAGAGTGTTAGAGAGTTAGTTAGCATTTTGGGTTGTATTGTGAGTATCAGCTTGGCCTTGGGTTTTGACCCTTGTATGTGTATGACTTGGGTAGAGGATGCCTTGGTGACAGCTAGACTAATTAGTGTCCTAAACTAGAGTAACATTTAAAGAGTATGAGGATGAGAGTACCAGTTAATTAGATATCAATGTTAGTGTAGAGTCTTATGAGCAAGGATAAGAAGGAACTAAGTTTCAGTTTTGAGGTGAAATCAGTGGGTGGCCTATGCATTAGAATGTGAGGATTGGGCTAGACAGGGAGCTTGGAAGTGTTAGAAGGTCCTGTTGAGCCCAGGCAATAGGGTATGACCCTTCCTTGGCCAGGTGGTTAGGGGGCAGGCCCTGTGCTTGCTCATACAAGTACCGGAATGACCTATAGTATGCAGGTTGCAGTCCATTTGGGTACTATTGTAGGCCTCAGGCATGGCAGGAAGGGTACACTTGCTTATTTGTCTTGGCAAATGGTGACTTTGGGTGTTAGAGTTTTGTGATGAGTGTTTTGATGTAGAGTATCAGAGATATTTGAGAGTATCATATTTTGGTAATGTGGTTCAGATTTGAGTGTGTATATGTGTCATGTGAAGGTGTACCAATGTGGGTTATTAGCGAGTATCATATATTAGTGTCTGAAGTGTAGATAGTGTATTAGTATTTAGGGATTAAGTAAATTTTTTGTGAGAGTGTGTTAGTATGCATCAGTTGGCTTTGGCTTTAAGACAGAGGCATGTGGGGTTTTGTATCAGTTAGAGACTAGGGTTATATACAAGTTTAGGGGACTTTGACCTTTAGGCTACTATTCCATGGCAGAAAGGGGAAGGAAAATTATTCCCTGTTGTTGTGCAGGCCAAATATGGCCACTGCTTCGCAACTAGAACATTACTCGAGCGCTAGTGCAGCAGGACCAATTTGTCTAGGCCTTGGGCCATATTGGTTAGGCCAGTATCTTGAGTGTTTCAGTGGCTTGGCCATCTCAGATGGAGATATCGTGTGAGTTTGTGTTAGTTAGGAGGTTGGCTTAGAGGTTGGCTTCATGATGTGGTGGCTATTAATTATCAGATATAGGACATCCATGTATATGCTAGCGAGTTAGATGTTAGCTTCAAGAAATTTCAGAGGTTAGAAGGTTGTATCTTGGTTTTGTTAGTATGTTAGTATCAGAACATGAGTGTATCAGTGCGTTCAGTTGTTGGGGATTTGAGTCTTGAGTTAATAGTGTGGTTAGATTGGGTACAGATTAGTGTAGCTTGATTAGGAGTTAAGTTAGAGTATCTTGGTTGGTGGTATCAGTACATAGAGATTAAGGGGCTTGAGCTTGCTATAGCAGTTATAGTAACAAATGGCAATGTAGCAGCAGAAAATGGTAGTAGCTGCAGCAGCATTGTTGTAGTACTAGCACCAGTAGCAGGCTACAATGGCCACTTGGCCACTGAGCTTTGGCCATTGGCCATGGGTTTGGGTCTTTTGGTTTGAGTATCCTAGAGAGCCTAAGGAGGTTAGTATCAGAAAAGGTTGTGAGTATCTATTGGTATCATAAAGGGGTTAGTATGTCGGTATGTATTATAGTGGTTTAGATATTGGTCCAGTTAAGCTATTAACTTAAGATAGAGGGTTACCTATAGCCTAAATAGATGGGTATATTAATATAATTATAAATGTAGATGTATAAGGTAATGAGGAATACAGGGTATCCTACTAGCTAAGGTATAGGCCAATACCTTAGATATCTAGGTAGATGGATTTACCTAGTAGCAAGGTTTAGAGAGTTGCCACTCTAGAGTCTAGGGTAGATTGTCATGTTATGTATATGTAAATGTACTTGTATTAAGGTAAATTGAGTATATGGATACATAGACTAGGGTATCTTATAGTATTACTTGATATAGGATACTAGATCTAGACTTAACCACGGTTAACCAAGGTTGCACTTACCTGTGCATGCAGGGAGGGTTCCCTGCTGTGCAGGAACACAACGTCCCTAATCCCCCATCTCTATTATCTTCCGCCCCTTACATTCCAAGTTACCTAACTTTCCGAGCCATTGGCACACACACACTTGCATTTTTCTTCAAACTGACACACACACACACTTGCATTTTTCTTGTGCCCATGATAAACTGCCCCTTACAAAGTCGCCTTTTCCATCATTCAGAAATAAAAAGATGCAATTAGTTTTTACATCGGAACCTCATATCCTATAAGAGAGATCCCCACATCTAATAGACAAATAAAAACAAGAATAGTTTTTATTGCATGCATGTTCCGATTCATGGCCGACATTTAAGAGTTGTTAAGCCATTTCATTCATATACATCCTATCATGCATGAGAAAGCACACATAGACAAGTAGAACGGAGGGGTGTCAAACATTTTCCCTAGTTGCAAAAGCATCATCATACAAGAGTTAACCCATAATATTGGGGCTGACTATTAACACTATTCAACATTGAGAAATTCGAATATACAAATTGACTATTTTTTATTTGACTATATGTCAACAATGCTGATAGTTTGTAATTTGTAGAAACTGCAATCCAAGGAAGCTATAAGAAAGAGAGCAATCTTCATAAAACCTTATAAGCCCGTTGCATTCTGGGTAGACTGGTATCTTGGATATGCAGTTTAAATTCGAAGAGTTAATTTCAAAACACATACCTGTATTAATTGAAATTCTCCAATTGGTCGTCCAAATTGTTCTTGTTGTCGAACATATGGAAGAACAACATCAAGGCATGCTTGCATAAGATCCACAGGACCAGCAGCCAAAACAAGCCTTTCCAAATCTAGTCCTGACATCAGGACATAAACACCTGAAACAAGGAAAATATAAAAGACTACTTCAGTTTAAGATCAGACAGGGAACATGGACATATGAAAAATAATAGTAAAGTCCGAGTAGCTATTTGTTGAGTTGTATAATAAGATAATCTAACAAGATAAGCAAATAAAAAAATGTTTCAAAAACACCATATTAATATCAAAGGCATATAACAAAACAACTTTTTTTTATCAAGAATCTGACCCAAACAGATTACTAACTTCCAATAGTTCCCACTTTCCTCTCGCTTCAAAGACATAATAAAAGTTCCAATACGCGCACAGTACAATATTATCTTAATAACTTAAAGAAATGATATTAATACCATAAAAATGGCAGGAATTGACAAACAAATTCATAGACATTAAGCTGTTAAGAAGGTAGATTAGCACAAAAGAGAAGACATGAGACCCAAACACAATTTAATTTCCTTGTAAGTTGCCCGGTAGACATATTCTTGTTTTATGATCAAACATGTTCTTATTAAGGGCACTAGTACCTCTCGAATCAAGACGGAGTACGGTAAAATGTACACAATCGTCCAAATATGATCAAAAAGTGTGGTTATAGTCGCATTCAAAAGTATCATATCTACAAACGTATTAGTGAAACACCAATCAACTCGTAAACAAAGAATAAAAAACATGTAAATGAATTCGAATAAAAAATGATACCAAACTCTAGCAATTCATTAGCAAAGACGAATATCAAGACATCTATGAAGCAGAAACGGTCCAAAAATAGGTGCATGTGTCCCTGTAGCATCGGACATTCCAAATAGTTTCCCTATATTCAAATCTTCAATAGGGATCAACATTGTAATTTCTAGGCAAAAGTAGCATTCTCAATACAATTCCAATCACAAATCATCTCCTTAAAAGTTTAATTTCTTCCTCCAAAATAAAAATAACCACACGTAGAAGAATTCAAAGATCGCAACTTTACAAAGAATCGAATAGAAAGATTGCAACTTTAGGAGCTTACAAGCAGTTTGTGACGAGAGAAGCATCGGATCCTCGTTTCCGGGGAACTGCCTCCTCGACTTAGACGGAAAGCAGCCCATCGTCTCCTCTTCCCACCACCGCCAAACTCCAAACCACAATCCCCCAAATCGCAATCCACGAAAACCCTAATCTCCATCTCCTCCAAACTCCGATCAGAAAAAGAAACCCTAATTTTCTAATTCAGCACCTAACAATAAAAAGCTTCAATCGTTGGTAAAAAAATTGATACTTTGGGAAGAAATCCTAACCCTAACCCTAGCCGTAACCCTAGGGCTCATCGAAATGGCAGAATTCCAGAGGGAGGAACTTCGTCGGAGGGATCGAGCGGAGGGGAGGGGAAGGGGAGGGCCCTATTAATGGCGATAGGACGGTTAGGATACAAAGAAGCGGCTCAAAAAGCGACCGCTCGTCCCCGTGCCCTAGTTCGGAGTCGCTGAAGACACGGAGGTCGGGCACAACCGCACGGTAGCTTCGGTTGATGAGGCCAAGGATCCAGAGGCTCGTGGAAGCTGAGGAGGAGGAAGACCTTCGACTTCGCGATAGACATCATAAGATTCCGGTGCCTGCGGAGAGTCGATGAGGGGGAGGAGGAGGACAAGGAGGAGAGAGAGGGTTTTCAGAGTGGAGGGGAATTTGGGGATTATGGTTTGGGATTTAGAAAGGATCTATAAGAGAGAGAAAGGAGGAGAAAGAGGAAGAAGAGGAGGAAGAGGGTGGAGAGGAGGAAGAAGGGTTTGTTGGTTTTGGCTCTCCTTCTCTATCTGCTCGTAGAGAAATAGAGCGGAGAGGAAAGAATCGAGAAATAAAGAAAATGGGATTGAAAGACAACCCGTCAACATATATCAAATTTTAAAAAAAATACCAAAATGGCAGCTGAAAAAATTGTGCCAATTTTTTTAGGCATATGTTAGTTGACGGTTATTACCGAACCATCACTAAATAAAAGGATGTTTCTTGACGGATCATCTAAAACCGTCAACTATTATGCTATAAGATTGTTAAATTAACATAAAATAAGGCATTTCTTGACGTAAGGCTAAATCCGTCAAGATAAGCTATTTTCTTGACGGGTTTTCATGACCATCAACTTATAAACCGTCAAGAATCTTCATTTTTCTTGTAGTGATAACAAGAAAAATGATATAGAAATGACAACTCAATGGCGGTGTTGAAGATCACCATTGCTCAAAGTAAGATTCGGTCGTTTTCGTTGATCTACTCCAGTAACAAACAAGTTCATTAATAAACTTCTGTAACACTCTTGTCACCCCCACAAAGGATCTCAAACTGGAACAACAGATGGATTGACGATACGTTGTGGATCTATATGGTTGATGATAACTCTCCTTTTTTAGGAATATATTTCCTCTCTCTCTCTCTAAAAGAAAAAGAAGAGAATATATATAGGGAAGGTATGATCAAAACCCTAATTACCCGCCACCAACTTAATCCAGAGATAATCCCCACGGATAAGGGGCAGTTACTAACCATTAACCCCAAATCCCTGAGGATAAGAGGAAGTTATAATAAATTATCCCTCGCGCCATCAAAGGGCTATTTTGCACCCTTTATCCATCGCCCGAATCCTAGTCCGAGTCGCTTCGGGGCTTAGCTCCTAAAGAAAATTCTAATGAAATGAGTGATAAAAATATAAATATTTCTTGGGTGTCTTGATCATTGCCCTCCAAAAAAAATCCCACCATGCCAACTACATGGGCTACCACTTCTTATGTGCACAAGTGAACAAAAGAAGAATCTTATAGTAAAATAAACACTTGGGGCTAGCACATGAATGTGTGACTATTTTCTAGAATTCAAGATCAAAACTGCAACATGGACTATTATCTGTAACTACCTAAGTTTGTGATATATTTTAAGAATTTATAAAACTCTTTCTAGAAATTTTCTAGAATTCTTTCTAATTTTCTTTTTTTGGAAACAAGAATATTATAAATATGTGGTGGTGTGGTGGAATAATCAAATTCTATTATTCCTATCTTTATCTTGAACTAATTATGATTTAATCGTATTAAATAATGGTTAATTAATTAACTATTTCTAACTCCTCTTTATAATAATTATCTAAAGGTTAATTGGTTATCTTGAAAGCTTCTCTTTGTATTTGGGATGAAGCCCAATTTTGGCCTTAAACTCATAACTAGAGCCTACCAGCCATGGACTTTGGAAACTGGGCTTTGGCTAGTATATTATTCTTTTTCCCTATTTTCAGCCTTGGGATTTTGGGATCTATTAGCTGCCGTTAGTACATATTTAGTTAGTGATTAGTTAGTGGTTCCACTACTAACCCCTAGATCTATTATAAATTACAAGCTTGACACTAAGGCATGGAGAACACTCTATTATTTTACTATTTAATATTGGGACTCTTTAAAAAAAATATTGGGACTCTTCAAAATTTTATTATAATTTATTCCTAGATCTACTGTTAGTCCTCCGCCACTGCCCGCCTTTGTCCGTCGCTTCACCACTGTGCTCCATCGGCCGAACTTCGACGAAGTTCATCGTTCCGACTCGACTACACTGGTTCACCATTTATGTTCATTAGGCCACTACTTAGTATCCCACTACCACCAGATCCACTCACTTCACCACCGTCACCATGCCGACCATGACTACTATCATCCTTTCCATCACTATCGGCGACCATCTCTAGATCTACACACCACGACATCCTGCTAGCCTCCCTCGCAATCTCTCAACACCAACGACCGCCAGCACCCACGACCACATTCCCATCGAACGAAGCCGTGCCAAACATAGTTTCGATCAGCATTGACCACGTCGCTGCCACTACTCTTGTGAGCGTTCCCTTTTCTAGATCAATGTCGTTTCCTTCCTCTGCCTCTTTCCTCTTGTTCAACTCTTTCTTCTTAATGTTTGCAGCATTCCACTCCGATGCTGGCTCGACATGTTGAGAACATGCTAGATCCGTCGGATCATGTTTCTTAGGTGAGCGTCCCTTCTTCTCTTTCCTCCTTTCTTCTTCTTCTCTTTCCCTGACTTCATCATGTACGATTTTCTTCTTCTGATGATGATTGTAGGACTCGATGCTGACCACCAAACACCGCCGACCCTTTTCGTTGAAGTCGGGAACCATTCAGATCTAGGTGAGCTTCCTTCTTTCTTTTTCTTCTTCTCATCTTCTTCATCTTCGTCTCCATTTCTTTGATGCTCTGGAAGAGGAAGGAAGTGAGAGAGAGAAACCTCATATTTTTCTCAGACTCGTTCTCTTTCTTGTTGCTTCAAGTTCCCACCCTTATTTTTCTACGGGTCCGACTATACGCACCCCACCTATTTCTAAGTTGACCCCAACTTTTCTGAGTAACTTAAGTTGTATTGTTAAATGACTGATTTATCCTTTTTTTATTTCTAACTCTACACCCCAACCTATCTTCCTCAAACCCAAAAACCCTAGAAGACATTATTTGAAGCTTAAAGAAATTACAATGGAGGGCCAAAATAATGATAGAAGATCTCCCTACTAATGTTTTTGTTTCGAGTAGTGATTGGGCTGTTTCGATTTTAAAAAAAATAAAAACAAAATTCGCGAACTGTTCGACCTGAACGAGTCGGACAAATTCGTACTGTTCGACATACACAGGTCGAACATATTAAAAGTGTTCGACATACACAGGTCGAACATACAAATCCATACTGTTCGACCTGTGATGGTCGAACAAATACAAACTGTTCGGCAGGATGTTGTCGAACAGAGTAGGAAAGTTCGACTGTCGTGAGCCGAACAGTTTGACATCCGTCCGACAAACCAGAGTCGAACAGTGCCGATGGAAACCCTAAAAATTTCTACGTTTTCGTTCGAAATTTTAGGGTCGTACAAATGGGAGAGTTCGGTTCGAAAATGGGGTGGAGGAGGAGGAGGAGGAGGAGGAGAAGAGTTTTAGGGTTAGGTTGGGATGGATTTGAATGTGTGTTTGGGGTAGACTTAGAAATAATTGAATGATATGGTGGATTGGGGTGGGGTTATGTTTCATTTGAGTTAGGGGCATTTCTGTCCAGAATTGGGGTAGACTTAGAAATTTGTTCAGTCTAGTTTTCTATTAGTGGGGTAAACTTAGAAATTGGGGTCAACTTAGAAATAGGTGGGGTGCGTATAGTCGGACCCTTTTTCTACTGCTGCATTTTCCGTAAGCGAAGAGCCAATCCAACGTGTCTCTAGCGCGCCCCTTCATAAATTGAAGGGTTGGCCAACATGCCTTCACCACTTGATTTCTGAAGCTGTGCAACTTAACTGGCAACTTAGGAGAGGATTCAATGTATTTACATTGTATAGAATATATACATATACCACCATATATAGTATATCATATTAGAATAATACAGTATTGTAATCATGTACTGATAAGTTTTAAGTATATATATATATATATATATATATATATATATATATATATATATATATATATATATATATATATAATTTATTAAAATGTATGTATGGTAAATAATTAATGGAATTTTTTTGAAAGAAAAATATTTATTGTATAAAATCTAATTTCTAGTGCAAGTGTATTAGGAAGCCTAAAATAGTAAAATAGTGTTATAGTGTTTTCTCTAATAAAATTTGTATTTGTCAAAATTTAGGGTAAGGCCCTAAAATGATTTCCTAGCTTATCAATTACTACTTCAAAATATTTTTAACTAATAAAGCATAGTTCTAAAATATTTTGCAACTAATAGGTGTATGTATTATTTACACTATCCACTTCGACTATCCAATCTTGATCGTGTCTAACCGCGTGTTTCCTGTTTTTGTGGCTTTTGTTCAACCTCTTCTAAATCTAACGACGGATTATAGATATTCTATTATGGACAATCTTGGTTATTGGATGATGGATTCTATTATTGGGCAACATGATCTTCTACGGCTATTATTGGAATGATACAATCTTGGTGGATTATATAGTTATGTGGACCATAATTTCTGATACTTTTCGTGTCGACACGTTCGTATCGTGTACGCCGACTAAAATAATCCAAGGAAGTACTTTCAATGAGTATTCTTATTTCCTGATAGTTACTCTATTTCACGATTAGATGTGCATTCCATGATTATTGTCATGATCTTCATATGAGATAGTGTTGTGGATTCTGTTTCAAGATTATCGTATTTCCATGATTATTGTGTTTCCGTGATTACCTTGTTGCATGTTCATATTTTTTTGTGTGATTTTAATCCATGATTATTAGTTAGACGCGAAGTACCTCAGTATATATGTAATCAAACCACCATAATCCATGTTACCATACCTAATAACTAATCATGTATGACACATATGAGTGAGCCGTACCAAGTAGATCCCTCAATCCGATCACATATAGAACGTTGTATTTCGAACACACTTAGTGTAGTTATGACTTTTGCATTAAATATTTATCTGTCTCTTGCCAAGATTACTCCTGTCACGATTATACAGTTTTACTTATCTATCTCTTTTCACAGATCATGTTTTCAGTTTAGATGTATTTATGTATCTCATAATCTAATCCATGTTATATAGTTTCTATCATGTTATGAGTAGTGTTTCATGTTTGAACTTGCTTTCTATCCTGACTGGATAACGACATTTTTAGGTGATGACTTAGAAGATTGGTGTCCTACTTACTTTGGCACACCGAAGATTGATCATGGTACACTTCAAGATACAGGAACAACAGTAGCTAATTTACTACAAGTGGACATTTAGTTTAGCTTAGCACTTTATTTTACTTGTTGTCCGAATTTGTCTCCGGAACATCTATTTGAGATGCTTCACTATTTGAGGATTGATGTACTTGATATTCTGGATTGGACTTCTTGCGGTTATTTCTTTCTATTCATATCTACCTGTTAGTACTTGTGATTGAGTTAGATCATTATATTGTGGTTCATATACATATTGTTGGATTGGATGTTATATGAGGTTTAGACAACATTCTACCGCTGACTCTGTGGCTTAGGCTGGACGCGCTTCCACGTACTTGTGCCCGAACTTCTGGGTGCAGGTCGTGACATCATCTCAACTTACTAGTTCACCTTTGAGTTCCTAAAACATGTAGTACCTTAGTTGTGTTTAATTAAAACGTATACGTAAATATATATATCGGTGTCTAGGGATGAAGCTAAGATTTGGGACCATCATGGACAAAAAGTTTTGGTTTGTATCAAAATTATAAGAAAAATGACAATGTAAACATTCGTACAAAACATAAGAAGGTATAAGTTCCACACTCAATGAAAAATAAAACTAACAAATATTTTTTTTTAAGAAAATGATACACAATGGATTTTAGTCACCTATATGGCTTTAACACGATACTACATATATACGACACCATTCTTCTTGTTAAGTTTTCTTAACATGGAATTTTATAAACGTTATAGTGGATGAAATTAATACTTCAAAGTACTTGAAAGAGATAAAATAGTGATACACACCTCAATGGTCATGTTTTATATAGTTATACTAATTTATATTTCTATCTAATTTATCCTTTCTTTTTCATTTGTATGAAGTAACTTGCTAGATAATATCGTTTCCTATCAATAAGAGAAATATTAGCTTCCTTTAAAAATAAATAAATATGATAGAGTGAATTGTGGGATTCTTTTTTCGTGTTTTTTTATACTTATTATACCTCATCAATAGGAGATGGAAAATAATGAATTAGTTGGGCAAATAATTGCTTCGTATGTCTATATAATTTTCTAAAATTATGGGGCAAATAATTGTCTACTATTTACCTAGGCCAGGCTTTGTCCATGCTAGAGTCGGAAACCATTTAGACTAAGAAAAAGTCTTTAAATATGTGACTACAGACTTCTTTCCTTTCACCTAGCTACCAATACCCCTACCCAATCTTTGAACTAATAAATGAAGTCCACAAATAAAAAGTTAGGCAATGTGCACTAAGGAACTAGCAAAACCCCAAATATAAAAAAAAAAGCACGAAAATAGATGTTGTCCCAATCACCATCAGTACATGTTGAATCCCCATATTTTCATCAGTGGACTAGGGACCCTTTGGATCAAGTCCTGACTTCTTTCCCAAAATAGATGTCGCACCAAGAGCCCTGACTGCCTCTGTTACAAGTCCACTTTCTTTTGTTACCATATTCTTCCCTTAGATTATTCCTTATGCATCTTTCTCTTTCTTTATGCTAGCGGATCTAGCAAGCTCATTAGTTTACTCCTGTGGCACGGCCCCTTTTACTTGTTCTTCTAAGAACGGAGTAGTATAGTGGCCAAAACTTTTGCAGCTGGAGCATCTAGGTGGAACCCACTCTTACTCTACTTTCTTGATAAGGCTTCTCCATTAAGTAGCTCTGCTCCTCCACCGGTACATCTGTTGTATTAATTTTCACAAGTAATCTTGCATAGGATAGCCTCTCCCTTCTCGTGGTTAGAGAGTTTGAACGGAGAGACTTGCCGATCCCACTAGCCAGCTTCATAATGGTCGGAGAACTCCTTATTTGAGGAGGAAGCTAGGAAGTCTAATCCATATCGGGACAATATATAGACAATCTCGAGCAAAGTCTGACACTGGATCCCCACATCGGGTAACAACCAGTCTCCCTTTAAAGGACCAAGAACCATTCTCTAGGACCTAATTTAGGTCGTCAACAATTCCAAACTTCATGAAGTAGAAGCCATTTTCTCGAGAGTAAATAGCCATGGTCCCTTTCGGCTTCCATGAACTTGTCCATAATATGGATGATTACCCAACATATATAGCATAATAGTATTCTTCCAAAATTGCTCTATCTCATACATGTCCTCCTTTGTGATTTTAATAACTTCCCTTCCTGCCATCGACTTCGACTCGATATATTTCATCAAAAGCTCCTCCATAACCTCCCGAAACTTACACATATCCTTCCACGAAACCGGAGGTACCTTGGAGACTTTCAACGGATGGGAAGTTGAAAGAGGAAAAGAATCAAACACTTGAGGAGAAGTTTCCTGTTTGGAAGGATTGTGGCTCCTCATAGCTTGAGCCAAGGTCGCTGTCTCCCCCTTCTTCGTGGTATCTCCAGCCACAACCGCCTTTGGCGGAGAAGCTTTGAGCTTCAGAGAGAACCGCATACCTTTTTCCCTCCCTTTCTCGATATCCCGGGTATGATCACGTTTGGGAAAGGAAACACAAAACCCTCTCCACCTGTCATGCCCCGAACTGGTGAATCATTCATCCTCGCGTCTATTCAGCCAAAACAATCGTTTGGGGCGTGAAGCCGTATGAGTCTTGATTTTCATTCGTATAAGGCTAGATGATTTAAATCTTTAAAATGGTTATCTCAATTTAATATTTGCATCGGAAGAGAGTAAAGTCACATTGAAGTTAAACTGAGTATATGAAAAATTCTCTTTATTAAATTAGTAACAAAAATACAAAGGCTTTCAATAGCCCAAGAATTTGCAAGATTGGCCTACAATATTTATGACCTCTCTAACCCACAAAGGATTTTATCGTTCCATACATCATGTCTTATATATCTCGGCCGCAACATCCTGTTGCAAGTCCAAGTGCCAATGTGGTCACATGCTTTGGAACGCTAAGGAACTTCATGCCTCAATGCGTCCAAGCAAAGATCCGCTGGATCAAACCATTACCTGCATCCTGTAAGCAATCTAGTGGGGGATCAGTACTAATCCTCTCGGGTATTGATAAGACCCACTCTATTAAACCGACATTAAGTAAAACATTGAATCATGCAACTTAATTTAGTGATCTTTCTATATTTTCCTTATGATCGATTTTCTGGCATATTCGAAAGCAGTAAAGCATGTATTTCATGACAAACATGTTATCATTGATTCGTATAAGTAAGTAGGCAACATATATCGATCTCGTGTTATTTTGTGGAAACTTCTTACCAACATCGATGCACTCACCTTTGCACCGATGCAAGGTGAATACGCCTACCATCTTTTTCTGTAATGTTATATGTGATCTTTATGCAGGAGCTATGTACCTGCATTATTCAGCCTACTGGTCCCTATCTATATGAAGGTCACTGGCATTCATGATGCCAGAATGAACTATCTTCTCAATGGTATGATGGCGATTACTTTAGCATTGGTTGCTAACCCTATTTTTTGAAGCTCTCTGAACATTACCAGTATTTATGGCGCTCCATTTTTAATAGTCGGTCACAAGCCGCCTAAATAAA
Source organism: Iris pallida (assembly GCA_029216955.1). Lineage (NCBI taxonomy): Eukaryota > Viridiplantae > Streptophyta > Magnoliopsida > Asparagales > Iridaceae > Iris > Iris pallida. The sequence goes on along the minus strand of JANAVB010020398.1, from coordinate 3,902,322 downwards.
ATATTCCATATAATACCTATCTCAATTCCCTTCTAGATCGTACGGTCCGGACGCCCCAGTGTACCTCGTTCGAGGGATAACAAAATCCGTGTACGAGCTATATCCAAGTCTAATTGACCATGCAACACGGGTCTAACTCATACAACCATACATAGTCTGACTTTAAAACTTAGACTTTGCATCATCTCACTTTTACCATTATTCTATCTCCCCATACTTTGTTTCAATATTTTATGGCACCATGCCCCAACTCAATGTTCATGATACGAACAACCCGAAGGCCCCAAACATTCTGAGACACCCTGCCACATTCAACAGTTTCGTCACATTCGTTCCACAACTGTCCTCTTCGCAATGAAGTCAAAATTTATAAGTCTCGTGCACATATTTGTGCTTTGGTACAGTTATTCTCTGTTCTTTGACTCATGCATTCGATGTACGCCTCGATGTCGTATTTTTATGTTCTATCCCTTAGTGTTCAATGTTCTCCTCTCGTGCATTTGATGCACGCCTCAACACTACAGAAGCATGAAAATAAGCACAACAGTAACAGAAGCACGGATGATAACAGTCGCTGCATATAGTTCATGAAAAGTGCAGAAGACAATAGTTGTTTAAAAGAGCAGAAGATAACAAGTCGCATGAGACGTACAAAGATAGTGCATAAAAAAGTTCTTTATTAAAATCATGTCTACAAAGATCTATTACAAATTTTTCATGATTACATATAAAGACTAAACACCTAAAGTCTACAAATGTGCACTCTTCAGAAAGCGTACAACCCCCTAAAAGCGCAGCAGTGACAGAGCGAATCACTTCCTCGTCAGAACGATCCACTTCCTAGTCAGACGCGGAGGAACTCCTATATGACTAATGAAGCAGCTATTGGCCACAATAAAGAACGAAGCTCCTGCTATCAATACTGCTTGCGGATCGGGTTTGGCAATAAATCCAAACTCGGTAGCTTGGACCTCGAAGAACTCCAAGATGGTGTTAAGGTTCAAAATTCCTATGCCAAACTCTTAAGTGCATCTCGAAACTCAGTAGTTGTCCATCTATAAGGCCACGACTTCTTTGAGTGAAGAGATCTACAACCAACAGTCGACTTGTACAAGGCCAATGGTCGTTCGAAGGTAAGTCGGTATCGAGCATGACGATGGGAATGCTAAGAGACAAAGGACATGGCTTCTCAGAAAAGCTTTCCTTTATATAGGCTGTATGCGGTCCAACCCACAAGCCACGTGTAAATCGGTCAAAATCCTCTGAATTATTGGGATGAACCTAGGAGTCAGCATAATGAATCCTATTTAATAGGTTCATTTGACAGAATCCTAGGCCACGACTCTTCGGAATTCCCCAAAAGATGGCGGCAATTAAAAACGCATTGACTCAAAAGGAGTCATTAAATCACAAGAGCCTCAAAAAACCATTGTTGATTCGTAAAAGCATATTGGCTTCACAAAAGCTCTCAAAAAGTCTTTCATCGTTTCGTAAAAGCGCAGTGGCTTCACAAAAGCTCTCAGAAATCCCTCATTGCTTTGTAAAAAGCATAGTGGCTTCACAAGAGCTCTCAAAAAGTCCTTCGTCGCTTCGTAAAAGCGCAATGGCCTTAGAAATCCCCACAAACAATCTCCTCGTCGCCCAAAAGCGCAGTGACTCTGTTGTCTTTGAAATACAGTCTCCTTATCACACCGTAAGCGCAGTGACTTCGAAACACAGTCTCCTCGTCGCCGAAAAGTACAGTAACCTTGTTGTCTTTGAAACACTGTCTCCTCGTTGCCCTAAAGTACAATGACTCTGTTGTCTTCGAAACAAAGTCTTCTTATTGCCCAAATACACAGTAACATCGAAGCCTCACCAGAAGAGCAGCTCGTATAGACGTGCAGTTCTATGAGGTAGCATTATTCCACGTGGCCAGTCTGGTATCTATATCATATCAGATATGATCCAATCAGTTTGCTTAAACCGTCACTCTTGAAGATAAGAAGAGAGTTCGGTTCTGTTGGTTGGAGCAATATCCAATCGGTTTGTTTAAACCGTTTCTCCTAAGATAAGAACGGAGTTTGGTTCTAGAAACAATATCCAACTAGTTTATTTAAACCGTCGCTCCAAAGATAAAAATGAAGTTTGGTCCTGTTGATAAGGGCAATATCCAATTGATTTGTTAAAATTGCTGCCCCTAAGATGGGTACAAAATTTGACTCTATGGATGGGACCAAATCCCACTCGGCTTCATCCGATCAAGATTATCGAACAAATAAGCACACGCCATGTGTCATTTATTAGGTTATGCTGATAACCACTCGAGATCTTGGTAGAAGAGATTCTCTGCATCTGCCATGTGTCAGCTCAGCAACAGCCCTCACCGTGCAGTTACAACAATTCTCTTATAACTCCACACGCAGCGCTCCTACGCGCCTAGGAAAACCCTATGCACATCGCACATGTGTGGACCTAGAAATAGAAGGAGTTTTCCTTCATTAAAAAGGTCGACATCTTCCTGAATAGCAACCCCGAGTACCACTCTCGAGCATCAGAAAGTCAGAGTAAGTTCAAGCCTTCGTTAGATTATCAACAGAGTAAAAGAGCCGTTGCAGTGCTCGATCTCTACTGTCACACTTCCCTAGAAATTTTTGTACTTAATCCTTCTGTTTAGGAGTTCTCTTTTGTACTTTTATACGTTTGAATACAAAAAGTTCGTTCAACCTTTCGTTATGGCAAACAAGATGGCAAGTCTGCTGGGGACGTCCTTCTCCTCCAACGAGAAGGTAGAGATACAATATGATGACAACTTGCTAAGATCGTCTCAAAAATTCTAGTCATATATTTCTACCAGCAAGCTTTAGAAGATCTCCTCTCTGAAGAGAGTTCGAGCCCTTCGAAGCGGTTCATAAAATTGAAGAATACTCAACGTACATGGGTGCCTAAGGCTGCTGCGACGAGCAACATGACGGAGGGAACTGCGCTTCAGAACCACCTTAATGGCGAAGCCCCGAAGAAGACTTCAACTGCTATTGACGTGCCGCCTTGTTCAATCCTCGCTGCTGAGGAGCGCAACAAAGAGTACGGCTCCTCCATGGCAAGCCTGACGAAGGTGTACTGTCGGAGGAAGTGTGTAGCTAACAACCCGAGCACAAAGACAGCAGCACAGGCGAGAACTTCTGTCTTTGACAAAATTGCCTACCCTTTGGGTAAGACTACATTGGACTTTGAAAGTTAAGCACCTTTAAGGGGTAGCGTGAAGAGATCCAAGGCATCACGTGCCTTGTGCGATAAACGTGCTATACCGACCATTATGTTGGATTCTGAATGCCATGCACCTTTTTGGCATGGTATGAAAGAATCAAGACAGCACACGTCCTGTGCGACCAATGTGCTATGCCAACCGCTCAATTGGACTCAGGATACTACACACCATCTGGGGATAGTAGAAAGAAGTCCATGGCAGCATGCACCCTGCACGATCAACGTACTACTCCAATAGCTAACCAAAGGCCTACGTTGACAGTCACGCGCACAGTCGATGGAAAGCTATACAAAACTAGTTCGAGTGCTTCGATGCCTCGACTAGTAAAACCCTGCTATCACTTGAGCGCCCATACACGTAATTCAAGCCAAGGGGTGTGTACTATAGGGATTGACTCGTACGAGTAGTATGGCTGTAAGAATGGAGGGAGTCTGCCTCACCAGCAACCTTCTAATCAGAAGTTAAGCGTATCTCGCATGCAAGAACTGAGAAGAGTGAAGCTACATTCATGTCCGCATTCATACGCACAACTTTCCTGCACGCACGAGATGAGTGTAGAAAAGGAGGCCTCTGATCTGCGCAACGTGATCTCCCATAAATGGAAGGCGAAGTAGGAATCCTTTGCGCGTAACGTATCTGGCCCAAGACATATCTATTCCTAGATCACGATCAACTGTTGCTGTTGTCAAGGAGCAGCATTGCCACCAAAGAGGTAGTCCATCTTCCAAATACTACGACCGATGGTGTTTTCACATCAGAGACTCGGTAAAGGATCGTCGAGTAAAGAAGTAGTTGAACTCCTCGTTGCTTCATGCAATTTGGTACGAGGTTATCCATCTTTCAAGAAGCTTGCCAAGAACCCTCTTGCTTCGACCAACAAATCTAAGGGCCGACTAGGTGGTAACAAACCGATAGTGCCCAATACGGGTGTATTCCAACACACCCGCGCTCAGGTCAAACTCTTGTCACGGGCTGGGGGTAGCCAACCCCCCACCATTCATAACAATCCCTCATTCCAACCTGATAAGGGACTGTATGGAACTGACGCAGATGTCTCCGTTGGCGTAAGCAACCAACAGGCTAGGGGTAGCAACTACAATGAGTCGGAAGATGATAGTAATCTACCTGTCTATCCTTAGGATGACGAGGCTCATGTGTCTGAGCCAGAGAATGAAATATCCATCGCCCTTCTATATGTCCGCACCTTGTAGAAGCATGAAAAAGTGCAGGGTGACACAAGGCGCAGGTGGGTACTCTCGTAAATCACCCATCATCACAAAGGCGTAGACGACGAACATCGCAGGTTGGTGCTCTCGCTACCAGCCCAGCTTCACAGAAGCGCATGCGGTCAAGCACGCCAACAGAAAAAACAAACTCACCAAAAATAGATGAAAAGTTCAAGGAAAGTTCTTTTTTTAAATCATGGCTACAAGAGTCTATTACAGATTCGTCACGATTACATAAAAGAAGACTTCTTCATTACAAGGATCTGTTACAAAGTATTTGTGATTACATATGCTAAGCTAAAAACTCCTACGAATCTACGTTGGTGTTCATCTTCATAGTGTAATCGACATGAGAGGAGAGAATGTGGATAAAAGATGTGAATACAGTCGCCATCAATGTCTGCCACCACAGTACCCCCTCTAAGATGCCCTGCTCTTTCTGAAGCAGCATTAGCCCGAATGAGAACTCAGTCCAGAGCACGACAAAACACCTTTTCAAAAGTGTATTAGCTTCTGAGGCTCTTCTAGCCTAACGTAAGCGTGCAGCCGCCAATGAGCAGGGCCGAGCACTACCTGCGGCACTTTTTATTGGCAACAAACAAAACTCGAACATCAGGACCTCCAAGACCTCCAAGTTGTTGCTCAGGTTCGAAATCCCCATGAGAGGCATTTTAGCACATCTCGAAACTCATCAGTAGTACATCTACGAAGGCACAGCTCCTTCAAACGAAGGGATCCTCAGCAGAAATTCGACTTAGGCAAGGCCAACTACCGCTCGAAGCTAAGTCTTGATCTAGCATGGTGTTAAAGGACAAAAATAGGAAGACGTGACTCTTCGAAATAAACTCCCCCTTTATATAGGGCAGAAGTGGTCCAAGACATAGGCCACGGGGCCGTCGCTCAAAATTCCTACGTTAATGGGATGAACCTAAGACTTAGTACGATGAACCTCATTAAATGGGTTCATTCGACTAGGTCTTACACCGTTAATAGACCCCTTGAAATTTTCTAACGGTGGAAATTAAGAGGGATTTGTTCCTTAAAGAGCTGTCATTAATTGCTCTTAAAGAAGACTTCAAAGACAGCTTCTTCAAACTAGAAGCGCAGCTACAATCCTGCGATAATAGAAGGTGCAGACTGGTGATGACTTCACATCATTGCAGCTTCAACGACGCAGACCCCTGCTTAGACCCAAATGCTCAACCCCATTTATCAAAGGCTTCGGAAACACCAGTACATCCAATACAAGACCGTCTGCCGCTTCAAAAGCACAATAACCTCGTTAGCCTGAAGCACAGCCTATTTGTCACCCTAAAACACAGTGACTTTACCACTCGAAACATAGCCTACTCATCGTTCAAATGCACAAAGGTTCCTTCGCCTTCGAAATATAGTCCACTCATCGCTTGCAAGAGTAGAGGCTTTGTTGTATCCAGGAGAACAGTCTACTCGTTGCACCAGAAGTACAGCAGCACTAAGACCTCGCTAGAGGCACAGGTTGCATGGTCCAACATAATTGGTTTGTTTAAACTGCCACTCTCAAAGATAGAACAGAGGTTGATCATATTGATAAGTGCAAATATCTTATCAATTGGTTTAAAACTCAGATAAGGACAAAGTTTGCTCTTTTGATAAAGGTCGTATCAAGTCGGTTTGTTTAAACCGATAGCCTCCTGAAGATTAAACAGAATCCTACTCTGAGATGAAATCCAAGATCTACTCAGCTTTATCTAAACAGAGGATCCCCAGAAATAGACAAGCGCCACATGTCTCTTCTTTCCATTATTTTGATAACCACCCTAGATCTCGATAGAGGAGAATCTCAACGTCCGCCACGTGTCAGCTCAGTAGAAGCCGTACCGTACAATGACGACAGATTCTTTCATATCTCAAATCTGAGTGCACATCGCATATGTGTCCCCTTTTCCCTATAAATAGAGGAAGTTTTCCCTTCAACAAAAAGAGGAGGACACACACAGAGAGAAAAGAAGCAGAAGGCGAAAGGTAGAGCTTGGCTTCAACTCCGGCATCCTCTTGATCGGTAATCCTAGAGTTCCATCAAAAGTACCAGAAAGCCAAAACAAGTCCAACTCGTCGTCAGATCATCAACAGAGTAAAGGAGCCACTGTAGTGCTCGATCTCTACCGTCATTCTTTTCCAGAATTCTTGCACATAGATTTCCTCTTATAGGAATCGATTGTACCCTTTTTCAAGTTCAATAAACAAAAAGATCGTATAACCTTTTGTGATGTCAAACAAAATTGTGACTCTGCTGGGGACTACCTTCTCCTCCAATGAGATGGTGGTGACACAATCTAACGACAACTTACTGGGATCTTCCCAGAAGATGCTGGTCGTACGCTTCGACCAACAAGCTTTTGAAGATCTTTTTTCTGAAAAGAAGTCAAGTCTTTTGAAGTGGTTCGTAAAACCGAAGAAGACTCAACGTGTCTGGGTGTCCAAGGGCTGCGATGAGCAGCACAACAGAGGGGACTGCGATCCAGAATCCTCTAAACGTTGAAGCCCGGAGAAAATTTTGGCTACTGCGGCCATGCCACCTCACTCGATCCCTACTTTAGGAAAATACGACGAGGAGGACAATGTCCCTCTGGTGGGCCTAACGAGGGCACAATACCGAAGGAAGTGCACGGCGGTTCAACCCCTCATAAAGGAAGCGTTGCCGGCGAGAAGATCTATCTTCAACAAAATTGCCTTCCCATCAGGCGAGCCCTCGTTGGATTCTGAATACTATGTACCCGCTAGGGGTACTAGAAAGAAAACTAAGGTAGTACGTACCTCATGTAACAAATGTACTATGCCAATGACCGACCAAAGGCCTGTATTGACAATCACACGCGCAGCTGATGGTTAGTTATACAAAACTGGTCCCCGTGCTTCGATATCTCGACCAGTTAAACCCCTCTATCACTTAAGCACTCCTTTATGTGATGCAAGCCAGGGGTTACATCCCATGTAGAAGGACTCATGCAAGCAGCATTCCTGTACGCATGATAGCTGTCTGCCTCGCTAGACCCTCTCTGATCGTAGCCACACGTAGCTTTCCTGCGCGTACAACGGGGGTACATAGGTAGATGACTTGACACTTTCACACAAGTGTAAGGCAGAAGAGGAATCTGCGGCACAGAGCATGCCTAAATCAAGGCATCCTTGTACCCAGATCACCATAAACTATTGCTGTCAATGGGCAGCCACCGTGCCGTCGAAGAGGCGTTCCGTCTTCCAACGACTACAACCGGTGTCAACCGAACATCAGATATTCGACAGGGGTCGCCAAGCGCAGACGAAGATGAGCTCCATATTTCTACGCGCAATACGGTATAGGGTTCTTAATCTCTCAAAAAACCGTCCAAGAATCCTCCCATTGTTAGGGTTATATACTAAAAAAATCACTTTTGTAGTAACCTTATTTCCTTAAATTTTGAATGAGAATCATATGGGCAAATGTTTGCATATTGTATTTGTTGCAAGTGTTAATACAAATGTCTGATATTTAATATTGTAGATAATATGGTGTGTGGTGTGACACAAAAGATCATATTATCGGTTCCCTATGGAATATATAAATAGTTCACAACCTAGATGGACTTGGAAAATATATTGGAAAGGTTGTAGTGTAATCTGGTATTAGTCTATCTTGACTATAGGTTTATACTAGTACACTTTTTGTGTATTCAACAGGACCACTTGAGGTTGTTTACTTTGTACTGACTACCTAAGAGAACAAACACCTTTGTTATTATGAATGTTTGTGCTCTAAATCCGGATATAATAACAAACATGTATATGCAGTATGCATTACCTTGACTCATGAAAGAGTGAGATTCATTATGGGTCAACAACCTCTATAAATTAGGTAATAATATTGTATGTATGATGGGCTGTTGATTATAATGGAATCCATGTCCTGATACATCGGGTTGATGATGCCCCCTTAAAGAGCTCATAAGGATTGTTATGTAAACCTTGCAGGTGGATTATATCCGACATGACAAATAAAGTTAAGCGGTACTACTTAAGAATAAAAGATGTCAAATCAATATAGTTGTCAGTAACTTAATTTGATCGATGGACATTCGATATCCTAACATGGGGAGCCAAACGAGCATATAATAAAAGGAGCCCACAAACATAATTAGGGATTAGGCAGGTAGTACAACAATAGCTCAATAGTGGATCGAGCTATTGTTAATGGGCTTAGATTGTGTGTTCGGGCTGAACACGAAATATCCAGATCCGTTAGGAGGCCTAACCATAATTTCTCTTCATGGTCCCTACCATAGCCTATATATATCCTCTATTCTATGGCTGCCAAATTACTATTCAGAAATCTGAAGCTTTCTCTTAATTCGTGATTCACTTAAGGAGAGAAAGGGAGGGCTGCCAAGGAAAAGAAAAGGTTGGAAGATCGTCGTCCACACGACGTCTAACTCGAAGAAGGAATACATGCAGAAGATCTTAGGGTCGTCCGTGCGAGATTGCAAGGAACTACTTGTCTTCTTCCCGCAGCAGGTATAATTCGTGAACCCTAGTTTTTACCTATGAAGGGTTAGAACACGTATTAAATCTATTTAACTTTCTATCGATCAATATGCACACCAAAGTAAGAGTCCTGGGAATCCCCAGTTCCATCAATTGGCATCAGAGCCACTTTGGATCTGCGTGTTGATTGATACGTCCATGTTGTCCAATAAAACTTGCGTTGCATAATAGTTGGTAGATGTAGATCTGTTCTAACTTGGTTTTACAAGCATCTTAGATCCAACTATTATGGTCCAATGCATATTTTGTTTTGTGATTGTTTTAAACCAATGACATGTCGTAGATGTTGCTGTTGCTGTGGATGTAATTAAAATGACGAGGGTTGATCATGCTTATAATTTTATTTTTTAATCTAGGTTATGTGTGAACTCCTTTGGAAGGCATAGGATTGATGTAATCTTAATTATTTTTGATCAATCATGATAGCGGTGGTGGCTGTTTCTGACGCCAGATGAGATACTTGTTTTAAGCAGTCCAGAGGCAGATGAATGGTTTTTGATGAAGGAATCGACAGCCAAAACCTTAAAAAAAGGGTGCTGCACCGAACCCCGTGATCTGACCGGGCAGGTCGAACCCCGAATAGATTTGTGCAACACCAGATTTTGGATTCGGATAGTTGAGGACAGAGCAGAAAAAATGACCATAATAGTTGGATATTTTCTCTTATTTGTTGTCATTTTGCTTTTTCTGATTATGCATGTTTATTATTGTGTGGATATTTTTTTTGAAAAACTAAGCCTACATTAATAATGGACAACATGGACATAATATCAACTAGTAGAAAAACCTTCATTATTAAATAACTAAGTGGGAGAGGATATTTATTTAGTATAAATCCTATGATCTCCATTACTGGTTTGTAGGTGATGTAATTATACTTGCACGTTGGCTTTAGTGACTTCCTCCATATCGGATGAGTATAATTATGGATCACTAGTACAAACTTTCTTAGGAATAATTGTAGAAAGTTACCTAGTATATGTTCACTTCTCCATCTGAAGGAACTCATTACAGGGTAGTGGACTTAGTATTAAGTAATGGTATACACTTAGATACAAATAATGGTATCCTCCCCATCGGAGTCCCTGCTATTATTTGTATGACCAGAGCAAGACCAACATATTAATTTTATTTTTCATAAATTTATGTTGACATGATAGTAAAATTAATAGGTAGTTCCTACTTGAACAAAGATGAATTTTTATACATCCACACTATCGTGACATGCTAAATTCATGATGTTCAAGGTGTTGGTAAATTTCTTATTATTGTTTTGATGGAATCAATATTGTATTAATTCAAAAAGTTTTTGCCCTACATAATTTTTATTTATGTGATTCTCATGATTTCAAAAATGGGTTCTTTCAGTCCACTTATGGTGATTCTTAAAGAAAACAAACTTACTGGACCTAATTATATTGACTGGAAATATAATCTGGATATTATCTTGACTGCTGAAGAGTACAAATATGTACTTGTTGAGGAATGCCCACCTAAGCCTGATCATAACTCTGATGAAGAGGTCAAAGAGGCTTATAAGAAGTAGAAAAAGGCAGATGAGATGGCGCGGTATTACATTCTGTCATCTATGTCAAAAGTACTGCAAAATCAACATCAGGCCATGGCCACGGCTTATGACATGATGTATAACCTCAAGGAACTCTTCGGACATCAGAGTAGAGTAGCTAGGCAGTTTGCTATGATGTATTTGATGAATAAAAAAATGGCTAAGGGTACACCAGTAAGAGATCATGTTCTCAAGATGATGGGTCATTTGAATGAGATAGAGATCCTTAGAGCTGAAATCGTTGGAGATTCCCAGGTCGATATCAATCTCGAGACTCTGCCTAAAAGTTTTGACAATTTCTGCCTTAATTACAATATGAACAAAAGGTTATATAGTTTGGCAGAACTTGCAAAAGTGCTACAGGATACTGAATCTCTTTTTAGGCAGAGTGGTCATATTTTTGTTTCTAAAAAGGCTTCTACTTCTTATCCAAAAGGCGGTAAGAAGAAGAATAACATTCAGAAATAGGCAAACTCAGCATAGAAGGGCATGAGACCTGAAGGCGATGTGAAAAAGCCGAAAGGCAAATATTTCAAGTGCAAAGGGTCAGGACATTGGAAGACTGACTGTCCACTTCTCAAAAAAGGGAACAAAGAAGGTATATCTCATTTACTAGTAGTTGAAACATGTTTAGCGGTGTTATCTACCGATACCTGGTGTGTAGATACATGAGGAACTAATCATGTCTGTAATATATTATAAGGGTTCCAGGAAACTAGGAGGCTCAGTGATGGAGAGATATGCTTGTTCATGGGTGATGCTACAAAAGTAGCGGTCGTTGCATTAGGAGATGTTACTTTATCTATTTGACATTGAGAGATTGTCTTTATGCACCTTCACTTGGAAGGAATTTAATTTCTGTTTCTATGTTAGTTAAGGATGGATACTCAGTTTATTTTAATGATAATATTGTTATTAGAAAGAATAAACATTTTATCTATTCTGGTGCATTAGTTGATAATCTGTATGTAATTAATCCTGTTTTGCACACAATGCAACTTATGAAAATGAATAATATGTCATCTAACTTAAATAAGAGAAAAGAACCTTCTTGTATGAACCAAACATATCTTTGGCACTTGCAATTAGGTCACACTAACGTAAGAAGGATTCAAAGACTGGTTGAAGATGGACCTTTGAGTTCATTGGAAGTGAAGGCACTACCAGTCTGTGAATCCTGTTTGGAAGATAAAATGACCAAAATGCCTTTTACGACAAAGGGGTATAGGGCTAAAGATGTGTTCGAATTGGTTCATTCTGATTTGTGTGGACCCATGACTATCCAAGCTAGATGTGGTTTTAAATATTTTGTCACATTTATTGACGCTTATTCAAGGTATGGATATATTTATTTGATGTACCGTACGTCTGAGTGCTTTGAGAAATTCAAAGAGTACAAGGCTGAAATGGAGAAACAACATGAAAAATGTATCAAGTTATTACGATCAGATCATGGTGGTGAGTACCTCTTTGGAGAGTTTAGGGATTATTTATCAAAGGCCGGGATTACATCCCAATTGACTACACCTGGATTGCCCCAGCAGAATGGTGTAGCCGAATGAAGGAATAGAACTCTTAGGGAGATGGTTAGATCAATGATGAATTATTTGAATTTACCAGATTCGTTTTGGGGATATGCCTTAAAGACTGCAGCTTATATTTTGAACTTGGTTCCTTCTAAGTCAGTACCTCTTACTCCCACAGAGCTGTGGATTGGGCGTAAGTCTAGTCTGAAACATGTTCGAATTTGGGATAGTCCAGCACATGTGTTGAATAGAAAAGCAGATAAGTTAGAATCTCGTACAGAAGTACGCTTGTTTGTAGTCTATCCAAGAGGAACAAAAGAAGATTTATTTTATAGTCCTAAGGATCAGAAGGTCATTGTTAGCACCAATGTACGATTCTTAGAGGAAGACTATGTGATGAACCATAAACCCACAAGTAGAGTTGTTCTAGAAGAACTGAGAGGTGAGACACCAAGTACTTCAGTACCAACAGTACAAAAGGATGAACCACAATTAACTACACAACATGTCACAAATGTTATACCACAACCGATAGTGCCTCGTCGTAGTTGGAGGGTTGTGATAGAACCTAATAGATATATGTTCTTGGGAGAGTCGTCAGACTTCGTCCCTGAGGCACAAGATTTTGATCCCTGTACCTACAACGAAGCACTCCAAGATAAAGATGTAGAGTCTTGGCAAAAAGAAATGATATCTAAAATAGAATCTATGGATTTCAATCAGGTCTGGGAGCTTGTAGAACCACCCGTTGGTGTAAAAGCTATTGGATGCAAGTGGGTCTATAAGAGAAAAAGAGGATCAAACGGTAAGGTTGAAACCTTCAAAGCTCGGCTTATTACAAAATGTTTTACTCAAAGAGAGGGTATCGATTATGAGGAAACCTTTTATCCAGTAGCCATGCTTAAGTCTATCCGAATTCTTTTATCAATTGCAGCTCATCTCGATTATGAGATTTGGCAAATGGATGTCAAGACAGCTTTTCTTAATGGAAGTCTTGAGGAAGACATCTATATGAAGCAACCAGACGGGTTTATTGAAAATGGCAAAGAACATCTTGTTTGTAAGCTGAAGAAGTCCATTTATGGACTTAAGCAAGCTTCCAGATCCTGGAACATATGTTTTGATTAGGTGATAAAATCCAATAGATTTGATCAATGTCAAGATGAATCATGTGTATACAGAAAGTGTGATAGAAATGTGGTGGTGTTCCTAGTACTTTATGTGGATGACATCATGCTCATTGGAAACAATATGAAAGTGTTATTTGATGTAAGGGTATGGTTATCCAAGCAGTTTGATATGAAGAACATGGCAGAAGTAGGTCACATCCTTGGGATCAAAGTTCTACGAGATCACAAGAAAAGGATGTTGGGCTTATCCCAAGCTTCTTATATCGATACTGTACTAACTCATTTTAGTATACAAAATTCTAAGAAAGGTTTATTATCTTTTAGACATGGAATTGCTCTATCAAAGGAGCAGTATCCGAGGACACCTAAAGAGATAAAGAACATGAAAGCAGTTCCTTATGCTTCAGCAGTAGAAAGCTTAATGTATGCATTGCTATGTACGAGACCAGACATCTGCTTTACGTAGGCATGGTCAGCAGATATCAGTCTAACCCAGGACAAGAGCACTGGACTGCCGTAAAGCATATTTCGAAGTACCTGAAAATGACTAAAGAGTATATGCTAGTTTACCAGGCAGATAGTTTAGTTCCCTTGGGGTACACAGACTCAAATTTTTAGTCAAATAGGGATTCCAAGAAATCTACCTCAGGTTATGTGTTTACTTTGGGCGATAGAGCCATTGTGTGGAGGAGTATCAAGCAAAAATGTATTGCTGATTCCACCATGGAAGTCGAGTATGTGGCAGCCTCTGAGGCAGCCAAAGAAATGGTTTGGCTCAGAAACTTTCTGTTGGACTTGGATGTGGTAACTAGTTTGCCTAAGTCTATTACACTTTATTGTGATAATAGTGGTGTAGTTGCAAACTCGAAGAAACCATGAGCCCATAAGACTGGTAAACACATTGAGCGTAAGTACCACCTGATACGAGATTTCGTAAAGAAAGAAAAAGATGTTGTGATCAAGATAACATCAGCCGACAACCTAGCTGATCCTTTTACAAAGAGCTTACCAGCTAAGGCTTTTGATAGTCATATTGAGAAAATGGGAGTCAGATGTGTAGCAGCACGGATTTAAGTATAAGTGGAAGATTTGTAACAGTATATTGAAAAGCAATACTTTGAGTATAAGTGGGAGATTGTTAGGGTTATATACTAAAAGCATCACTTTTGTAGTAACCTTATTTCCTTAAATTTTGAATGAGAACCATATGGGCAAATGTTTGCATATTGTATTTGTTGCAAGTGTTAATGTAAATGTCTGATATTCTATATTATAGATAATATGGTGTGTGGTGTCACACAAAAGATCATATTATCAGTTCTCCATGGAATATATAAATAGTTCACAACCTAGATAGACTTGGACAATCTATTGGAAAGATTATAGTATAATCTGGTATTAGTCTATCTTGACTATAGGTTTACACTAGTACACTTCGTGTGTATTGAACAGGAGCTCATAAGGATTGTCATGTAAACCCTGCAGGTGGATTATATCCGATATGACAAATAAAGTTGAGCGATACTACTTAAGGATAAAAGATGTCAAATCAATATAGTTGTCAGTAACTTAATTTGATCGATGGACATTCGATATCTTAACATAGGGAGCTAAACGAGCATATAAAAAAAGGAGCCCACAAATATAATTTGGGATTAGGGAGGTAGTGCAATAATAGATCGTTAATGGACCGAGCTATTGTTAACAGGCTCGGATTGTATGTTCGGGCTGAACACGGGATATCCAGATCTGTTAGGAGGCCTAATCCTAATTTCTCCTCATGGTCCCTGTCGTAGCCTATATATCCTCTATTCTCTGGCCGTAAAATTACTGATCAGAAATCTGAAGCTTTCTCTAAATTCATGATTCACGTAAGGAGAGAAAGAGAGGGCTGCCAAGGAGAAGAAAAGGTTGGGAGATCGTCACCCACAAGACGTCCAACTCGAGGAAGGAATACGTACAGAAGATCTTGTGGTCGTCCGCTCGAGATTGTCAGGAACTACTTGTCTTCTTTCCGTAGCAGGTATAATTCGTGAACCCTACTTTTCGCCTATGAAGGTTTAGAATACGTATTAAATCTGTTTAACTTTCTATCGATCAATATGCACACCAAAGTAAGGGTCCTAGGAATCCCTAGTTCCATCACCCATCTCGGCCACCAAGTCCAGGAAGCGGCCTGAGAGTAGCAAGACAAAGATACCCAACACAGGTGTGATCCAAGGCATGCGTTCAAAATATCTGTTAGGTACCACGTCAGACGCCGGGAGTAGCCAACCCCCCATCATCTATTTTCATGTCGTATTGCAGTCTGAGGAGGAACAATATGATACGTATACCTCCACAGGCACAGCTAGCTACCAGACTGGGGGTAGCAACCGTAATGAGTCTGAGGAAGACCGTAACCTTCCAGTTCATCCTCAAGACGATGCGACGCAGGCATCTGAGCTTGAGAGTGAAGGGTCTACTGTCCCTTTCAACCATCCACACACAAGGTCCGTATTTATGGCCGATGGCGACGAGGCGGATCATAGTGAAGCGCATGACCAGCTGAAACATATCGAAGCTCTCGAGACTAGCCTAGATACGTTAAATGCTATAATAAAATCCTTGTCTTCTATCATACTGAAGATCAAGGGGAGTTTGGTCCCCACTACCTCCACACATGCGCTTGACCCTGCAGCTAACGACAGATCCAGTAACTGCCCATCATCCACCAAGTGACACCATCATCGTCTACTCCATCGACCACAGGACCTGCAATGTCAATCGAGATACAACAGGCCATTAAGGAACTGTATGCTCACTATCATGCCAAAAAGAAGCAAATAGCACTCCGGAAGATGGGGATTCGGCAGCCATATCCTGCCAAGTGGGACAATGTAGTCTACCCTTTTAAATACCATCCGCAGACGCTAGCACCCTTCGATGGAAAGGAGTCACCCCGGTAATACTTGACGTACTTCACCTCAGTAACATGAAACCTACGAAAGAATGACGCCCTCCTCACCAACAGATTCATAGGAGCCCTGCAGGAGGTAGCCTATGAGTGGTTCTACAGTCTTCCGGACGACTGCATTTCATCGTTCGAGGACCTGAAGACTCTCTTCATAGAAAGATTCTATGAAGGAGGGATGGACATGTCGACGTCAACTCTCATGGAGGTCGTCCAGAGAAAGAAAGAGCCTGTCCGCATATACATCGAGCGCTTCCGCCAGACAGCTTTGAGGCTACCGCCTGGCATCCCCGAGCCTATTCTTATGGACTCATGCCGCAAGAACATGCTGCCTGTAATCAAATTGTGGCACAGTGCTCCTTGTACAGAGTGTATGCCTTTCATTATAGTGGCAGATATGGCGCAAAGAAAAGCCCAAGATGTGCAGCTCCTGGGATTAAACTTTCCTTCCCTTGAGGACAAGAAGAGATGCTCGTCGAGCAACAACCCCAAGGACGGAAAAGGCAAACAAGCCATGACCGTCAACATATCCAAAGGTTCAGTAACCATGAACCCCAAGTCTTCAGAAGCGCAGAAGCTGAGGGATACTTACTCCTTCAACGATGAGGATACGCTGGAACTCTTCGATATAATGACAAAGGGTGGCAAGCTCTCTCCCAACACCAAAGCACCCCGACGAAGTGGGGAAGGTGGACAACCCTAAATACTGCCATTATCATTATATGTCCACCATTCGACACGAGATTGCTACATGTTGAAAAGACAGATTCAACACCTCATCGACGCCAAAGTCATATCACTTGACTATAAAGAAAAGACTGTCATGGCCAATATGGTTACTCTCCAGTTTGGAAGTTTCCCAACCACGGAGGCACAGGACGAGGTTATCCCTATCCCGAGGGTGACAATGGAAGTAGTCAATCTTCCACTAGCGCGTGACAATGCTCAAGGGCTCATCCCGTTCTCTACAGCACGAGGCGAGGTCTTGTGGGTCAAACCCGACCTTACTCCTGATATAATGGCACCTACAACCCCCTTTGTCAAAAGAAAGAAGGTCAGGATATGTCGCATGGTCTCAGCATCGATCGATGACACCCTGGTGAGCACTCGCTCAGCACGGGAGCAAAAGGAGAACCAAGCTCCAGAGGTGGCAGTATCTCTACCAACTACAACCCCAACTCCTGATACATCAGAAGCAAGGCCCGTCTCAGACACCTGTCGCAGATAGGCAGAAGCAAAAGGATGTTCGCTTCGACAAACCTCTGAAAAAAGACTCGACAGTAGGGCCTATTAAACCCTACAACTTCGACATACTGGAGCAGCTAGCCAATAACCCAGCGAGATTGTCACTCTTCGAGATCCTTCGTCTCTCCAAAGAGGCCCGAGATGCGCTCAACGAAGCCTTACAGAACGCCGAGTCCTTTCTCACTTACGTGCGACTACCCAAGGAAGACCCTGCAGCTTGCCCACATTGTCACAGTGTGATCGAAGTGATCACCAGTATCACTTTCATCCAGCAAGATATGCTGCTGAATAATAATCGACATAACAGTCCTTTGTACTGTACAGGTATGTCGATGCCATTAAAGTCAATCTTATACACATCGACCCAAGCTGCTCTCTCAGCATCATTCCATGAAGTTTGCTCTAAATTCTAGGGATTTCGATGCATCAGTTGACTGTATCGAACACAATAATCAGCGGATTCAGCGCAGAAAAGAGCAAGCCCCTAGGCAAAATTTGCTTGAAATGCCAAATAGGTGACCTCTACCCTAAAGTGACTTGCTATGTCATTGACGCTGACATAAACTATAATATGCTATTGGGACGACCATGGATTCATGACTATATGATTGTTCCTTCCACTCTCCATTAATATACGAAGTACGTAGGCAACGATGGGACAATCAAGACCGAATTTGCTGACATCGACCCATTCCGGGGACTTAAAGCATATTGTATGGATGCTGATCTATACAAGTCAGTCCCCTAGGACGATGAGAGCAATAATATCTATGACAAGGCAAAGACGGTCTCATAAAGTACAACGGTTACAGAAGAACCAGTAAAGGTTCGACTGAAAGAAAAATCCTCCATGGTATAAGCTCTCATTGTCGTCAAGCTCCGAGGCAAAGTGCCATCTTCGCCCTCGGTGACGTCAGATGATGGCCAAGAGCTTATACGAATATGGCTACCCCGGAGGTCCCCAAAGCCAACCATGAAGGCGTAGGAACCTCCGACCGTAGCCCCCTTGGTGGTCAAGCTAAAGGGGAAGCGTCATCCCCTTCCTCCCTCGACAGCCCTAGTCCTCATCAAGGAGAAGCTAGAAGACTATGTATGTGCCAGTACCGAAGCGCACTCTTTAGATGATATAATCCCTCGGGATAAAATTTCTCATTCTATTAATAGAAAGTTATCTTTGAATTACTCTTGTGCATGTTGGAACACTAGATATTTCCTAGACAATTCTCTATGTATACTACAAACCCAAGTGATAACCGCCAACCTTGCAAGCTGAATTGTCCCTTTCTGGGGCCCTTACTTCCTAGTTCCAGCAAGGAAGAAGGATGAGGTACCCATCATCTTTGGTCGATTGGAGCATCCTCAGCAACTAACTCCAGGAGAACCAGAACCCGACAACGGCAAGATGCATCTCTACTGTTATGCTACTCACCCCAAACACCTCATCCAGAAGATAGGTTACGACTTGAACAACAACAAAGGACACAACTATGGTAAGGGCCGGTGCTTTCCCTTACAGATTCGAGCTCCAAAGGAAAAGGCTCAAAACTATTACCAGCACATCCGTCGGTGGTTGGGTTATGTTACACCCACTTCAACTTCAGAAGACTCAGAGACGGAAGTCATGATGCATTCACACTCTTCTGACTCCTCAACCTGGGACTCTGACACAAGTACTGGTCAGGTCTTCAAAAAGATGCTGTCCACTAACACGGTCCCCATAAATCCTCTGGTCGAGGACGAAGACCAGATGTTCGAATAGTTCGAAGATGAACCCTGGGCGCAGCGCCTAGAATCTCAATGGAAATGGCATTTCAAACAGTGCAAACCTCCCACATCCTAGTAAGTGTTCATGGATTCTGTTAAAGAATTCAACCCTTCTATACCTCTCCCTAGTAGAAAACTTTCTATGTCCATACTACCTCTGGATTGATTCCCTACACCTTAGTCAAAGTCACGTCTATCATGTCCACGTTACCTCTGAGCAGTCGCCTCTCTCATGATGACTCCATGGTGTCATAACTGTCTAGAAAATATTTCACGTCCATATCACCTTCGAAGTGTTATTCTATACTATGTCTACCATGTCCATATTACCTCTGAGTATTCACCCCTTTCACTGATAGCCTTGAGTTATCATAATTCTTTAGAAAAAATTTCATGTCCATATTACCTCTAAACTGTTATTCTAGTGAAGGATGCCGGCCATGTCTATATTATCTCTGAGTAGGCAACCCTTCCATGACAATCCTCCGCTGTTGTTATTTATAAAATTCTTCATGTCTATACTACCTCTGAGTCGTTCTATACCCCCGTAGAGTCTATCCTTGCCATGTCCATATTACCTCTGAGTAAGGAAAGTGTTTCCACAAATAGTCCCGTGTTTACCATATCTATATCACCTCTGAGTAAAAACCATGTTCCCAATAGAGCTATCTCCTCTATGAGAATTATTACTTCTGTACAAGATTCACAACTACGAAAAAAAACAGAAAAGAAGAAGAAAGCCATATATAAATGAGATGGTATTTTTTATTACAAAAATAGTTTCTTATAAACTGAGAGACAAGAAGAAGAAAGAAAGAAGTAAAAATTAAGAAGATTGGTTCTTAAGCTCTTCTAACCGGCTTCTCAAACGAGACCTCTGATGCTCTGCCAATGTTTGGGCCCTCCGTTCAGCCTCCCGACGCCGAGCAGCTACATCTACGACAGAGGACATATCTTGGCGGTTGTCACGCCCCAGAACCAGAATACTGGAGAGCCCGGGACAGATATAGCCAGCTACGTACATTGAAGTGTAATCCACCCTGATGTACGGTCACGGCTGTCTAGATACATGAGAGTTTTACTACAAGTCAACAGTCTCTTATGGTCAATAACAAGCCTAGTGTCTCAATCTCAAGCAAGTAAGTGTAACAAGATGGTAGATCATCAAACATACAAAGTATGGCATCCCATACATAACATATTCAGACGATTATGAAGCTAGTCATACAAAATATAGAGACTAGTAAGAGTTTAAGTCATACACGATCAACCCTAGGATTTGTCAATCATGTTACAGCCCTTAGGTAGACAGGAATATAAATTTAACACGAACTAGCACTTGCTCGGCGGCTAAACGCCTCAAAAGAATAATTTACAATGGAGTGGGAGAGCAAAATAAAACCCACTTGTTGCCACGGTTGCGCCTAGTGCTTACCATCTTGCTAGAAGGCTGAGAGATTCTCGTGTCCTACTCCGAAATCTGGCCATACAAAACCAGCTGGATCAGAGCTCATAAAGAGCAAGTGCCACAAGGGAGGCTTCATTTAAGAACTAAAACGAGCATATTAGCTCATAAGACATAAAGGATAATAAAAGACATGAGTTAGAGAAAAATAAGATAATAAACGATAAGACAACTAAGGGACCATTCCGGTAGCCAAGTTACACCCCGTAAACCAAACAAGGACCGGGGTTGTAACCCTTCACCTGAACAAAGCTTAGTCTCCAACCAGTTATCGACAAGAGTAAAGCATGAACAAGCATGTGCTGAAATAATCATAGACTGGCATTTCTTAGACGAGACTAGACTGGACTACATCCATCAATCATGGTCAAGCAAAGAGTACGGCTTGATACTTTAACTAGCTAGGGTTATCACAAGCCTAATTACTAATAAGATGCAATGAGATGTTCCAGCAGTCACAGGCCCTACAGCTATCCAGGTTATCCTAGCGAGGTTGATTACCAAAGTTATCCAGAATTATTAGATGGCTTAGAGTGCAACATATAACAGTGTGCCTTGTACTTGTTTCATGAGTGTGTCCCATATGACAGTGGACTGAAAATGTGCCCTACTCGACGGCAGGATACAAGTCCATCAAGTATGGCCGGGATAACGGGATCGCCTGTAACTGGGGAAATCACCCTTAGAATGAACTACTTGATCAATCTAGTCATTAACCTTAGTCAGATTCAGTATGAATCCCTGACCGTGGTAACCAGGGACTCATGTCCTAGACATGATGTAAGACGAGACTAGACTAGTAGCTTGTACAAACAAGTTTCAAGCAAGCACCCACGGTGTCAAGACGAGAATTTACTTAGCGAGTCAAGGTAGCCATCGCAATGGCGTTCAAGTTATATGTCATATTTACTTGGCAAGAGTGCGCTGTAACGGGCCACTATCATGTACTAGCCTGTCATGTTCTTATCTGGAGTGCGCCATGACGGGCCACTGTCATGTTCTTGTCTGGAGTGCGCCACGACGGGCCACTGTCATGTTATTACCATGTTCATGTTCATGTATCATACCGTGTTCATATATCATGTCGTGTACAGATTATCATGTCAATATTTCTTGTCAAGGGTGTGCCACAACAGCCACCATCAAGTGCTATCATTCTATTAATATGCCATGCTCACATCGTATTCATGTCGAGTTTATATCGAAATGGCGTAAGGATATAAAGTGGGTGCAAAAATCAAGAAAGGGAACCTGGGGATATCATACGCCCAAGGGGTGCATGCGCTCACACATGGGTCCTAGGGCTATGCGCCTAAAGAGGAAGGGGCAAGTCAGAATGCACTACAACTCTCATAGCCATATGCGCCCAAGTCAGGGAGCCATGAGCCCACTATTGGCGGCCATGCGCCCATAGGGGAGGGGCAAGTCGAAACAACATGCGCTTGGGCATGGGGGTGGTTAAGGCAGCATGCGCCCAAGCTGGGGATGGTCAAGGTAACATGCACTTAAGCATGGGGGTGGTCAAGGCAGCATGCGCCCATAGTGGCATGCGTCCACATATATGTGCCAGCATATATGCGCCCAAAGAGTGGAGCCAGGATGACTTAGAGAAAGTTAAGAGACTCACTCAACAACAAACATGCTGACAGGGACTATGCGTCCAAGGAAGGAGGCATGGTGTACTTGTGCGCATACAAAGTTATGCGCCCAAGCCAGGGGATGGTCAAGGCAATCATGCACTTAAGCATAGGGGTGGTCAGGGCAGCATGCGCCCATGGTGGCATGCGCCCAAAAGAATGGGGGTCTGGGACACATGTGCCCAAAGGGATGCACGTGCCCAGGGGGGTTATGCGCCTAGCGCCCATGCCCCACACAAATCGTGGGTGCATAGTTATGCGCCAGCACTGTTCTTCTTCTCCAAAATTTTGTGAAGAAGGCCATGGAACCCAATATCTTCAAATGATCATAACCCGGTCAAAACATAATGAAATTTGACTTTTCAAAGGTCTAAGTCGTGTCAAATCAAATTCTCTACCACATGAAACTCTTAGTTTTTAAAAACAAGGTAGTTTACTAGATCAAAACCCAAGAAAACCCCAAGATGGTGCAAAGTTAGATCTTCACAAATATATACATAAAAATAAAAAATGACAAGAACTAAAGTAGCTTAGAATGTTGCATAGAAGAGATTAGAACAATAAAAGAGAGGGTTCCTTCATGAAGCAAGTTGCACTTGCCTAAGCTTGGTGGGTGGAGGAATTAATGAAAGAGGAGGAAGAAGAAGAAGAAGAAGAAGAAGAAGAAGAAGAAGAAGAAGTAATAGAGGAGAGAGAGTGGGTTGGTGGGCTTTAAAAAGGAAAAAAAAGGAGGGGTTGAACATGTTGAACCAAAGGAAAAATAAACCAAACCAAACCAAAATGAACCAAGTCAAACCACGATATGCCATGATGAACCTAAGCAAGATTAAACCAAAATTAGCTAGCAAGGCAAGATAAGTAAAAATATGGGTCAGGATTCCGTACACGTATACTGGAAATACGTATAACGAAAAACGGGGGTGACAGCGGTTAAGTGCCAACTCAGCTTGACGAACGCCAATGTTCTCCTTCTTCTGAGCTAGAGCTTCGAAACGTTGGTTGAAGACCTCCTTCTGGTCCTCCGACTTTTTCAGGTCACTCTCAGCAAGGGCCAGAGTCTCCTCCAATTGTTGAATCTGAGAGGTCTTTGTATTGTTCCTCTGTATCTGCATGATGACGGGCCGAACCTCATCAGCATCGGTCACCTCCTTGAGTGCGACCTTAATTTTTGCAAGACAGGCCTATAAATCCTGATGTCGACGTTTATTCTGGGATACTTCAGAAGCTATTTTCTCTAACTCTTCAGCAATTAGAGTCGAGACATCGTGTTCGAGATTTCGTAGCTCTAAGGCAATGGCTTCTACCTTAGCCATTAGGTTGGCTATTGCATCCTCCTTCGTCTTACATTCAAGATAATGGTGCAGAAGCAATAGCTGACCATCAACAATAAGGCAGGCACATTTGAGTGAGTCATTATGCTATAAGATGCCCTCCAAACCACAGCATAACGGATGGTACCCAGGGAAGATCCAAATAACACTTGTTATTCGCTAAACTTGTTGAGGTCATGGGAGAAACCGGGACATCGACAATCTCGAAACTCCGTCCGAATACTAAGACCGGAATAGCAGGAACCACAGGTAGGACACCCAACGACATAGGAGGTGCAATCGGATCTTCGACCATTCCCGCAATCTGGACCGATTTCTCAGTGATCTCCTTGGTCAGTATTTCATCAACCGGTTTATCGGCCGCATCCTCGACCAGTACCATAGCGATGACATTGGCAGCCATATCAACGGGTGTTACTGAGGCCTCCTTGTTCATCTCCCTAAGGACTCGATCAGCCAACCCTTCAATGGCCTCATCCGCAACTGTTCGGATGATCTCTTCGACAAACCTTCCAATGGTAGACCTCTCGATGGCTTGTCCGGGCAGTACTTCGACCACTTTCTCAGTTGGCCCCCTACCGGCCGATCCTCCACCTCATCCGGCACAACAAAGTCATCTTCCAAATGAGGAGGAGATGCAACGACAGGACCCGGGGTAAATGCTTCAGCTTCCATATTTACCTCCTGTCATGTCCCGATCCTGGAGGATCAAAAACTAGCCACTGGGCATGATGTCGTACAATTCTAAATTGCACTTGTACAAAGCAAAACCATTACAATTCCTGATATTTCTCAGAAAACAACAACTTTACAGCAAAATCGAGCAAAAAAATTAATATCACACAAGATATGAAGAACTGTATCTCTTTATTGATAATTGTAATAGATTACAAGACTTGTAGCAGAATACAGAGTTTACAACTGATTACATGACTCTTGAATAGCAAACTGAATATATACACTTGCCCTTTAAGCTACAACTGAATTTGTTAACTTCTTTACAATGAACTTGCCAATTTGGCTACAATCTCACTGTTACAACTGAGTTACACTGTTCCATATATTATATCCCATATAGCAGAAGATATCGTCTTGCAACAAGAGCTTCTGCACACCCATCCGATTCATCGATGCCAAGCACTGATCAAATGATTCCTCCATAAGCAAGCACCTGTAATGTTGCCCACAACGTGGGTCAGTACATCATCAATGTACTGGCGAGCGGTGCTGGACCAACTCACCTAAGAAGACAATACTAAGTAATAATGTTGTAGAATATTATTAACAATGGTCTTTCTCGTTGCCTTAGGGTAAATTTTATATTTATAGCCGACAAGAAGAAAAGCATACAAATCCCATATCCAACATAATTTAAAGCATACAGTGATTACCCTTCGGTAATTCTTACCCATAGTCGTGCAGCCATCCATGTATATTTATAATACTTGCTCAGCCAGTACAGACATTATTAGAAAAAATATTATGATTCAATATAATTATCACCGTTCAGGTGATTCTTACCAACAATCGACATCCTTCCCTGTATTCGAGTAATAACTTACTCTGCCTACATAAGACATCATTAGCACGGGACCTATCTATATGAAGGTTGCTGGTGACACCCCATCTTGGAC
Organism: Iris pallida; assembly: GCA_029216955.1. Taxonomy (NCBI): domain Eukaryota; kingdom Viridiplantae; phylum Streptophyta; class Magnoliopsida; order Asparagales; family Iridaceae; genus Iris; species Iris pallida. The sequence goes on along the minus strand of JANAVB010020398.1, from coordinate 3,877,037 downwards.
CATCTTACAGGAGAATGGCTAACTCCGAATAGGATACGAATCCGTAGGAGGTTTCCGAAACACCGTGCTACTACTTCAGCACCATGGGATTTCGGTGTCCTTCTAGTGGGCAGTAGCAAGCCCCCACTACAAGTCCCAAAATCCCGATGTCAGTACGTCGACACCATCCTTGTTCCCCCTAGGATGAACTGGGTCCGTGGCTGCTGATTAGCGTTCTAGAAACTACCTTGTATACAAGTTGTCCATGATCAAGCAAGTATATGCAACTTATCTAAGAAGAAAACATATAATACATGATAAGAAAAACTAAGTAATTCAGCCACCATTCTCATTCGTATTGCCATCTTGCCATCTTTCCAGGGTCTTGGCGTAATCAACATTCTACATCAGCGACGGGATAATAGAATATTGTTACCCAATCCCTTTGCCACATCTTTGATATCATACATCTTTCCAACCGATACTCAACGTACTTACTATCCAATTCTTGGGACTTAGCATCTGTTTAGTATACGTTCATCGAGCTGAGGCTCGACATGCTCACTGCCTAAGTATTTAGGACTTTTCCTTCACCTCTCATGTATTTCATTGCAAAACACACAATCATACAATTCATTGAAATGATTCGAAGTACACAATTCATAAAATAATTAGAAACAGTTTCCGTGTCATGTAATTAATTATCTTTTATTATCTTTTCGACTTTTATGTAAGGTGTTATTCAACAACTCAACGATCAATATAGTATATATCCTTTTTATTAAGCGTGAAGCTAAAGGATCTTCGAAGGGTTCAACACTGCTCACATTTATAAGACGATTTCTGCCACGATCGCATAGCCTTCCAAGTGATACTTCGAATAATCCCAAGTCCAACAAGGCTTCATCGAACCAACCATCCATCATAAGGCATCTTGCGGGTCGGGGCACTATAATATATAACACTCAGAAAAAGTTTTATCCTTGAAACTTAAAACAAAACTCATCCCCAAAATTTCAATCGACTTTTATGAGACTTCTCAACGATCTACTTGCACTATTCGACATTTCTCCTCAATGTCTCGATTGATTTCAAGTAATGTACCATCTCGTCATGACATCCCAACTTTGATTCAAAATAGTTTACCATCTTTGTTCTTCCTCCAAAACTCGTGCATTTCCTTAGCACATGATAATCCTCTTCCTTGACTTCGTTTGAATTCAACATATCACTTAGTTGAAATCATGCACATATTTTAGCCGTCCCAGAAATACATGCACTTCAGCCAAGTTCAGTGATAGAGAAAACGAACTAGCTACGATGTAACTTCTTCCGAACATCAGTGATTGCTCTGAGCATCTCATATAGTCCCAACTTGTTTATTCAATTCCCCCACTAACTGATAACACAATAGATTTTACAATTCCAACTCGAGAAATTTTCTACAGCCGACCAAAATTTTTCCAATGAAATTCCAGCAATGTAATATCAAGTATACAACGAATTAAGAGTTTCCTTTCAAGTTCAATGTCATTCATTCACCATAGTATGATAAAGCCTATTGCCATGTTTCATTTTGATGCCACGATTCTCATCGATCAAATCTTGTACTCATCATCGTTCGCATCCATACACTTATTTGCAACTCATAAAAATTTTCAATTATGATCCATCTTCCAACTTGTACCAAAATTCCACTCTAGTAACATTTTTGCTATTTTCAAAATTTTTTTTCGTATTGATCAAGCCAACATATTATCCTTTTGCATAAGCAACTCTCATATTCCAGCAACATTAATTTCGAGGGTCCTTTCAACATTTTATTCGCTCTCGTGATCTCGATTACATGTACTATCCAATTCCATCGTTACACTTTTCCCTCCAATTCTAATTTTATTGTGCACTAATGAATTTATTCCGACTGTCTCAAGGCAAGTATCGTCAATTTACGTAGCTCAATATTAATAAACCAAATCCAACCAGTTCTAACAATTTTTTGCATTCCAACAAAGGCAACCAAGTTTTCGAAACCAATATGATCCCTCATCCTATCCAACATTATAACACCGAATTTTCCAATATCCATTCCATTCCGAAGTTTACTTTCCAACACATCTTACTCATTCCGACTATACCTACGCAACATCAATAGAGACATCCTACGGGTTTCCAACTGTTAACTTAGCATTTAGTCAAGTCTCTACGGTTAGCTAATCTAAGCTAAACCAGACAATCAGATAACTCATACGAGATGGATAGCTATCAGGGACATACTTATCTCTTATCTTAGAGGCAATCAATTCTTATTATAGGGACAACTCTATTTTATCTTAGGAACAATCTATGATATGACCAACTTAGGGACATAGGACACCACCCCAATCTTATGTTATGAACTTATTCCCAACACGAACAACTGAGATAACATAACTAACCAATCCAAAACTTAGGCAACCAACCGACACTTTAGGCAACCAACCGATATTCTAGGGTCAAGTCTTTCTACCCGTACTCATCCCCGGCTATACCCTACAAAGTCTCACTCTAGACTTACCCACAACCGACAAAATCTATCCAATAATTCTATCTTACAATTCTTATGGGTCAATCCCAAAGCTATCATATAAAACTTCTCAATCGAATATCCAAACTTTCAATTTCCACTTGTATAGACATAGCATCTGCTCAATCCAACTTGCATCTTCATATTGTACTCAAATTATCTAATCAATTGGGTCAACTATTCTGAGTCATAATCCAATATTGTTACCTCAATAGTCTACTATTTAGCATCTTTTCTACGATCTCTTTGTGATATATTCATTTCCTATATTTTTAGATCATCGATACGGTCTGTACTCTTTTAACCAACAAAATAAGGCAACTACATAATCTTATTTCTTCCGAAAGTAACCTTTAGAAATTTTTGCTAGCACCCAACACGGTCATCTCTTAGCAATTTATGTTGACCATTAATATTCATTTGCATCATCTCCTTGTGATTCCATAAGAAAATTTACTATTTATGCACCCAATCCAATTTCTATGGCACCAATCATCTAGCATTCGTATTCTGGTCATCTAGTGGATACGACAAAACACATTAGCTAAGTCATAATCTAAAAATTTTGCATTCCACCTAAACTCGTTATTCATGCGACAACATCCTTCACCGATAAGGTCTATTACGTATTGCTGCATCTCATTTCTTAATTGTATACCAGCCATCAAAATCTCATAAGGAACATCTACTCTTTCATGCATCAAGGGACAAGTACTCAATCTCTATGCCTCAAAAATCAAGGATCATAACTTGTTAATTTGGGACACATCAAATTTTCTTAATCACAGCTGCACAACATGCTAAGTTCACCTATTCGACAAGCCCATTTTCTACTTTTTGGTCGTTGATGTAACTCTCTGCATCTCCTACATCATCCGCAGCATCTCGATAAGCACCTAATATCACCATCAGTTTGTCGATATCCAACATGCAATTTTATTTACTCAATTCCAACATCGTTCAATATTCGGTCTATAGTTATTCTCGTAAAATCTTTCGATAGCAACACCCCACCATCGTTACTGAGCCTACAATCCTTTTACCCAACTAATTCAAGTAACGCTTAAATCTGTAATTCGTTCCTTTCCCAAGCAAGCATTCATTTCATATTCCCAATTCTTTTATTACCCAACATAATGCTAACCGTCAAAGTCTAGCGTCGGTTCATCCGAACACATCAAAATCTTGCAACGGGTTATCCGATCATAATCATCAAGGGACATGTCTAGCCGTCATGTATCAATCGTAATCTCAGCTACGATTCGATACTACCCAATACCTTATAGGTAAAGCAATCAATAAATTATGAACACGTCAAGGGTCATCTTATCGCTAAGAGGGTAAAGCCATATACCACTCAGAGCTCAAGCCATACTCGACATAATATTACCTTTGCATCAAACCAACGTCCAATAAGGACTATCCATCCTGTAGTTGTTATGCTGACCATAAATATCGACTCAAGATTCTGTCGATTTCCATTCACTAAAATTTGTGTACATTCTGTTCCAACATACCATGCCATCATCCACAGTCGATTGCTGTATAACAATCGACTTCAATGAATCCCACACATAAGACATCTAGCATACATCGTAACTTATTAACACATCGCATCATTATTATTCATTTTGGTATCTTTTAGAAATTCAACAAAACACACATATCACAGCCCACATATTTAGTCTTATTATTTGGAACACCCAGTGAGTGGTCAAAACGATCAATGGACTTTCAGCCAAGAGAACAATTCAGAATAATTTCGAAACAACACTAAATAATCACGGAAGCACTTTGAGTCATCGTAGAGGCAACTTTTATTTCATTGCGGAAGCAGCTTTGAGTATTCGCGGAAGCAACTTTGATTCATCGTGGAAGCAATCTTGAATAATTACGGAGGCAGTCTTTGAGTCATCGCGAAAGCAACTTTGAATCATCTTAGTAGCAACATTGATTTGTAACAAATCGAATAAGAATCCAAGGACGTACCGTGCTCTAATACCACTACGTCACGTCCCGATCCCGGAGGATCGAAAATTAGCCACTGGGCATGACGCCGTTTAAGTCTAAATTGCACTTGTACGAGGCAAAACTAATACAGTTCCTGGTATTTCTCAGAAAACAACGACAGTACAACAAAATCGAGCAGAAAAATTAAAGTCACACGAGATATAAAGAACTGTATCTCTTTATTGATAATTGCAATGGATTACAAGAGTTGCAGCAGAATACAGAGTTTACAACTGATTATAAGACTCTTGAATAGCCAACTGAATATATACACTTTCCCTTTAGACTACAACTGAATATACAGACTTTTTTATAATAAAATTGCCAATTTGGTTACAATCTTACTGGTATAACTGAGTTACACTGTGCCATACATTATGTTCCGTATAGCAGTAGACATCGTCTTACAAGAAGAGATTTTACACACCTATCCGATTCATCGATGCCAAGTACTGATCAACCGATTTCCCCCATAAGCAATCACCTGTAATATTGCCCACAACGTGGGTCTGTACATCATCAATGTATTGGCGAGCGGTGCTGGCCCAACTCATCTAAGAAGACAACACTAAATAATCTTATTATAGAACATTATTAACAGTGGTCTTTCTCGTTGCCTTAGGGTAGATTTCATATTTATAGCCAACAAAAAGTAAAGCATGAAAATCGCATAGCCAACATAATTTAAAGCATACAATAATCTCCCTTTGGTGATTCTTACCTACGGTCGTACAGCTATCCCTGTATATTTATAATACTTATTCAGCCTGCACAAGACATTGTTAGAAACAATATAATGATTTAATATAATTATCACAGTTCAGGTGATTCTTACCAACAACCGACATCCTTCCCGGTATTTGAGTAATAATTTACTCTACCTGTATAAGATATCATTAGCACTGGACCAATCTATATAAAGGTCACTAGCAACACGCCATCTTGGACCATTTTATAGGCGAACGGCTAACCCCGAATAGGGTGCAAATCCATGGGAGATTTTTGAAACACCGTGCTACTACTTTAGCACCATGGAATTTCGGCGTCCTTTCAGTGGGCGGTAGCAAGCCCCCACTGCAAGTTCCAAACTCTCGATGTCAGTACGTCACACCATCCTTGTTCACCCTAGGATGAACCGGGTCCATGGTTACGGATTACCGTTTTGGGAACTACCTTGTATACAAGTTGTCCATGACCAAGCAAGTATATGCAACTTATCTAAGAAGAAAACATATACTGAATGATAAGAAAAACTAAGTAATTCAGCCACCATTCTCATTCGTATTGCCATCTTGCCATCTTTCCAAGGTCTTGGCGTAATCAACATTCTACATCGGCGACAGGATAATAGAATGTTGTTATCCAATCCCTTTGCCACATCTTTGATATCATACATCTTTCCAACCGATACTCAACGTACTTACTGTCCAATTCTTGGGACTTAGCATCTGTTTAGCATACGTTCATCGAGCTGAGGCTCGACATACTCACTGCCCAAGTATTTGGGACTTTTCTTTCACCTGTCATGTATTTTATTGCAAAACACACAAGCATACAATTAATTGAAATGATTCGAAGCACACAATTCACAAAATAATTAGCAACAGTTTTTGGGTCATGTGATTAACTATCTTTCATTATCTTTCTGACTTTCATGCAAGGTGTTATTCAACAACTCAACGATCAACATAGTATATATATCCTTTTTATTAAGGGTGAAGCTAAAAGATCTTCGAAGGGTACAACACTACTCACATTTATAAGACGATTCCTGCTACGATCGTATAGCCTTTCAAGTGGTTCTTCGCATAATCCTAAGTCCAACAAGGCTTCATCGAACCAACCATCCATCATAAGGCATCTTGCTGGTCGGGACACTACCCCTCCCCTCCGGTCGGCCCCACAGAAGTTGTAGGTAACCTCGTAAGGTCCTGCAGAGATAAAGCCAATGGCTCCAAGGGGCCTCGAGTCTCGTACTCGAAAGGAGCGGGAGGACGGACATCCTCTGAGTCAAAATAAACAGTAGCCACAGTCCTTCCCTCGGTACCAATGGCTCGAGGAACATCGGATGCAGGCTCTTTAGAAAGTTTCCTAAGCTTTCTGACCATGAGGGCTCCGCCTACATGAATCAAACAATGATAAGGCATTAAAAACAGACAAAAAAACTTTAAAAGGGAAAAACATCCAGACTTACCCTTGAAGAAGACCCAGGAAAATAGGCATTTGGCTCCACGGAAAGCTGTCAGGACGATGCGTCCCGCAAAGGTGCAAAAGTCACTCTGGCGCTCTTAATAGGATGAGAGCTCGCCCCGAAAGAAACCGGACGTTTTTGTGAGTCGCTCAAGAGCATCTCCTCCGCTCTCCCCTCCCGTGACGAGCTGGAACCATCAGTAGTTCTGCTCTCTGAAGAAGCAAGCCTCTGTGGACGTCGCGAAGGCGACCGAGTTGCCTCAAACTTCGTCGCCTCAAGTAATCTCCTTTGGCGGTCGTACTTCGATGAGAAGTTGTTCGCAATGCAATAAAATTTTATGGCAGAATATAACAGATGCGTCTCCTCATGTATCGAAGGAATAGTAAATCCTATACGCCGATACGACTATCACTGAAATAATGCCATGCCCTGGCGCCATCCAGGAGGCTTCCCTCGTAACCAAGATAGGAGCTTGGATTACCCATCATGACCTGGCTAGAGCCAAATTGACGTACAAAGCGGCTAGGCATGTCTATGTACACCCGGTTCTAGTTTCGATACACCAGATGGGAGGGGCGGACGGACATCAACCATCGCAATACCGTAAGGGTTAGATTCATGTCCACTGACACTTCATCTGCAAGAAAACTGTTATAGGAAGGCGAAACCATGCGGAGGGCATATTCTATTAATCTATCCAACATCCATCTACAAGCAGGAACATCCTGATCAATCCACTTCGCAGCTTCATAATTATACAGGGTCGTATCCCCTACCTCATGCCCCAAGAGGGTATTGGGAGCTATCAAACCAGGGAGGTACAAGGCTAACCAACCCATCAGGTAGTGGTAGAGGAGTTCGACCGACGGGAAATCTCCATCCCTTCCTCCATGCCCGATTATTCTTCAGAAAAACTCCCGCAGGCGCACAGAATGTCACATACCATGGCCGACAGCAGAGCCAAAGAATGTCTGGAGGTGAGCTTTATAGCAGGCAAGATCAAGTCCTGACTAATCCGATCAATAGGCCCTGAACCTCCTGGAACCACGACCTTGAGGTATTATTCTCTTTGTTCTTGCTTGTGTTTTTTGTGCTAGTTTGTTCTAATTTCGAGGACACATTTTTTCAGGAGGATAGATTTGTTACACCCACTATCCTAGATAGGGCGATTATAGCCATTTACATTATTTATTATTTAAATATTTACTTAAATTATTATTGTTGGTGTATTTATCTTGATGGTTAAATATTTTTTTTAAAATAATATTATATGTATTGTTGATGTTTTTAATTATAAAACTTTTATTAAATAAATAAATATAGGATACAAATTATTTAACTTTATTTATAAATAATTCAAATTTTATATATAATTGTTGGTATTATTTCACACACACACACACATATATATATATATATATATATATATATATATATATATATATATATATATATATATATAAAATATATATATATATAAAATATATATATATATATATATAGGGAAAAAGAATTTTTTTAATAACAATATTTTATAAAAGGGTAAGTATTTAATAAGTATTATTTATATAAATAATTATATATGGATAAACATGTATACGTATGTATATGTGAACATATATATATATGGATGTATATGTAAATATGTATATATGTATGGACATATATACTTTACTAAAGCAAAAGAAAAAAATATCACACACACACACACACCTAAACTAACAGTCAGCCCGGCCCAAGGACCCCCCTAACCCGAGCACTCCCATGCAGAACCCCCTTCAAACCCGACTTAGCCCAGCCGAACAGACCCCCACGACTTCCCATATTTACATCGAGAGAGAGAGAGGGAGAGATTGCAAAATCCTAACCCAAACCTACGCCCAGCCTTGGGCGGCCACCCCAGTAGCCGCACGATGCCGCCACGAGCGCCGGAGGCCGGCCAGCGTCGTCGGACACGCGCGCAAGTAAGCAGCGCACACCCACAGCAGCAGCAGCTGGGTACACTACTTCCCCTTCATGTATCTTTGTGTACGACACACTATTTTTGATTTTGTAAGGTTTTATAGAGAGTCCACATGACCCCCTAGACGACCCAAGAGGTAGTTCGCAGTATCGTTGATCTATCGAGTCGAAAATTTGATTCGAAAACCTCCAGAAAAATTATTTTATGGCAGTTTTAAAATAGTTTCATCTACCTATGTTTAGCGATTGTTTCCCATCAACCAAGTAAGCTTTTTCCAAAAATTTTGAACAATAATTTAATTAACATATAAAACTACAAAACCTTCTGGTAGATTTATTTATCAACCACTGTACATGAAGTAATTCGTTTGTGAAGTTTAGGAAAAACCTGTTTTTGTAAAACTAAAATTTATAAAAATATTCCCGATACGACGTGCGCCCCAACAAATTGGGCGACTTGGTCGCGAACCAAAAGCATCGAAAGGTGCGTATCGACTTCACGAACGTGTGGGCTTTGATGGAATTCAAATTGGTTGCGTGTGCGTGACGAATTTGATACGTATCCGTCGAGATACCCCACATCGGCCCTTTTGCAAACAAGCCTATAAATTTGTGCATGTTCGTCATCTCCAGACGAAACTTATGCCAACAGGACCGTGTCATTTTTCTGGTCTTGTATGCCATGTTTGTCCGATTCTGAGAAGGTCGACCGAAATGCTATTTGGCGGGCCTGCGACCCAATCATGCAAGTTGGACTTGATCAACATGTCCTGTGGGGTAAATATGATGTTGGGCATTGCATATACATAATTGCTGCCTTGTAGATCTGCTGATGGGTCTTCCCCTGGAGGCTTGACCTGGCTAAGTAGGCGTCAACATTTTGGAGTGCTTCGCTCAATGCGACATGAAGATCCATGGAGAGCCTTAGGAGCTCGTATAACGGCAACTTTGTTGGCGTATTAGCCAATTGTGCTAATATGTCAAAGTTGTAAGGTCTCTCCAACCCATGAGGTGCATCGTTACGGAGTGGCCTGTCGAAGTAGGTTTTCTTTGGCTTGGACTTATCTGCCGGTGGAGGCTGAGACGGCCTTGGAACATCAGAGGCAGGCAAGGTTGCCGGCTGAGGATCTTCGACTGAACTGCTCAGGATGGGCTGGACTTGTGCCCAGACCGGGTAACAACGGCTGCCGCTTCCTCAGCTTCGGCTAAAATTGTATGGCAGGATCTAGACTTTCTGTCATTCTTCTCGTTGGTAGGAGATGACGCCACCTGGGTAACTTCGGGCACTAAGTCCGGGTACACCTACATGATCTCTCCTCGCAATGTGGTGAGAGGTACCAAACTAGATGTCTGGTTCTGGATGGGTGGAAGCTTAGTAACCTCCATCGTTGCCCGAGGGACAGGTATTACCCCGTCTGGAGTATTTGTTGGAGAGAAGTCACCGAATTAAACTGATACCATGTTCGCAGCCACAGTAACCTCTTTGAAATCTATCGACAGAACTTTGGAGTCGATAAGACTCTGGATGTACCATTTTAATTGGAAGAAGTCATGAGTGGAATGATGGACACAGCGGTGGAAGTGATAGTACTTTGGGTCTTCCATTTCTGCCGTTCGAGGCTCGTGCCTTGGTGGAAGAAGCTGGATCCTACCCCCTTGCAAGAGAATATCGAAGATAGGTTTGACATGACTATCTTCGAATGTGTAATTCACCTTGGGCCACTGACCTTCTGCCTATTTTTGTTTAGGCTTCTTGGTCGCATCAGCGACCATAGCCTATTTTCCTTTATGGTCCCTGTTGGAGGTGCCGCCACTGTTGTTGTTGCTGGAGGTGGAACCAGGGCGTTTGCCCTTATCTCTCCATCTGGGATGTGTAATCCCAACTGGCATGCCTTCCTCAACTTTGCCTCCGCATTGATAGCACTTATGATAAAGGTCGTCGAATCCCTGAACTGATCGTCGCCCATCCAGAGGCTAATTGCAGGAAGCAGCTTCTTCTGGCAGATTTCAATCAAGGATCTTTTGGGATTGCCTTGGGGCAATCTCATTGCGATTTGGCGAAACCGCTCAATATTATTCCTTGTTAGCTTCCTTTCTCTCTGAACGATGTTAATGAGAGACAATATTGTCACATCATGCCCCACTCCATAGAATCTCTCCAGGAACATGTGCTTGAAGCCGTCAAAAAAATTGATATAGTTGTCGAGAAGGTTGCGGTACCAGTCGAACGCGATCCCTTTCATTGCTCTGATGAATAATCGTGTGAGAATAGCGTCGCTATGTGGCAAGTGGTCGGTTGTGACCTCAAAATAAATCATCTACCGACTAGCAGAGGTCTTTCCGTCATACGAATCTATATGGAACGGTCTGTTGCATGGGGAAAAGGAACATCTCTCCATGCGACGGGATACGGCTGCCGTATTATGAGGTCTCGGAAGGAGTCTCGGGCATTGAACATTGCTCGAAGCTCCAGGACTTCCCTCCTTGCCTCCTTGGCTTCATCTGCAGTTGAAGGAACGGGTGGTCCTAAAAGATCATTACCCAAAGGAGGGGCGATTTTGTTGGAGTTCGCATTGACTGTGGGTCCCAAGCTTGTTTGTCCGGGCATCCTTGCAGGTTGAGTTGGCAAGGCAGCTTTGATTTCGTCTACCGACTTAACCAAGGACAATAACTTGGCTTTACGTACTTTTAGACGTTGTCGATCAGTCGGCCCTTCAGGATCATCGCTGGCCATAAAGATTGTCCGTACGTGGGTAAACCTGAAAGGGACCGTAGAAGAGGTGCTCTCCGTGTCGTACTCTTGTATAGAGAAATCGTCGGAGAATGTCAGAATGTCATCTTCCTCTGACTCGAAAGGGGTACTATCCCCTGTGCAGGAAGCCCATCGTCTTGGCGAGGGCGGTCGCCCTCAGGGAAGTCCAAGTCTGTTTTGTAATTCCGGGGGATCTCTACCCCTTGTGTATGCTCTTGGTACACAGGGTTGTCGCTTATATTGAGGGGACTGCTACCCACAGTTTCATCTACTCCCAAGGAGGTAGAAGGTGCACCCCTAGGTACTGGAAGCTTCTTTTTAGATCGAGTGCCTAAATAGACACCCCTTGTGGATGTCGACGTCAACCCTCTAGATGAGAGTCTCCTTGCAGTACTGGCTGAGATTGTCGGGCTGGAAGAGCCTGTCTTCTTTTTCCCTTGCTGGGAGGAACCTTCCGAGTTGAATTACAGGAGGCGAAAGGATACTCCTTGTCTCCCGAAATTTGCACCTGTTTCTTGAGTTGTTGTCGGACAGGTGCTGACTGCTGCAGTCGTTGGAAAACAGACTGCCGAACTTCAAGAGCTGCCGACTTATCGTAGCAGCAGTTGATGATGACTTGGGTGTAACGATATCCCGAGAGGCACTTATCGCATGCCAAGGTTGCTTCCTTCTTCTTATGTTTTGAGTAATCACCTCACATAAGTCGATAGCAGGATGATCTATTTTTGTATCGAACTTGTGGACTCGGGTATCCCGAGCACAAAGGTGCGTAGGTATCATGTTTGCTCCCTGATCCGAGACTAGTAAAACCACTTGCTCTCGATCGTTGGAGGGAGACTTTAAATACCTACACTATCCATTAGCCCTGGAGGACTGGACGCGGGTGGTTCTGTAAAACTTTTCATCAGGAGCCCGTATAACAGTTAACGGTGCTCGCTGAAGGTTAGTAGCTTGGACAGTTGAGTGGGCTTGTTGGGCCTCTACTGTCCTGGACTTCTTCAATTTAGCACATGAAGGCGCATAGTAAGAAGAGTCCTGATTGGAATATTCCACATTCTCAATGGGCCACATAGAGTCGGGCCCGCATGAGAGACGATCGAACACAGAGCTTCTGACAGGGCCGTATGAGACATCCTGTCTGAGGCCAGGATTGGTTGCCGCATGGGCCATCTTCCTGCTGCCAGTGTTGGCTGCCTCTTGGGCCATCTTTCTGCGGCCAGAGTTGGCTGCCGCATGGTTCGTCTTCCTGCGGCTAGAGTTGGCTGCCTCATTGACCATCTTCCTACGGTTAGAATTGGCAGCCGCATGGGTCGTCTGCCAGCGGCCAGAGTTGGTTGCCGTATGGATAGACTGCCCATTTCTCTTATGCGTCATCTTCTTCGTCCGTATGGATTTCCTTTGTGCCCCTAAAAACTCAGCATCGTAGTATTTTCCTTTGCTGGATTTGGGGACAGTGGGGTCCTCAATTGTCAGAAGCAAAGCCACAGGAGAGCTTTGATCCCGTCTTGGGCCGCAGAAGAAGCTTCTTCGAGAACCTGGTCGGGGAAAAAGTTTTGTGCTTCGACGTCCTACGGGTTCTCTTTGGGTTAGCTCGCTTCTATGACGGGCTGAAGCTCCCTTCAGAAAGCTTTTATTCGAAGGCTTGTTGGTCAAAACGAACCACAAGCATTTGCTGCGTAGAGCCGAGCTTGGACGTGTCAGATTGCATCACCAGCTTCTCATCATAGAAGAAGGACATCCCCAGCAGAGTCGCTATCGTGTTTGACATTAAAATATCAAAGACAGGTATTATAGAAACACTAAAATTGATTGCAAACTCGCTTGTACAAAGAAAAGCCTAGAAAAAAATCCTAGGAAACAATCTAACTACAATTGTTTAGTTTTTGATTCTGGGGGATGGCGGTGGAGGCTCGGAAAAGTGTATCAACTCTGCCTTACTCCTTGGACTATCCGACGCAGTCTTAGCTCTTGAAGAAATTGCCCTTCGTAGGTTGCCCGCCTCTTGCAGGGGTATGGCACCCTGCTATTTATAGTGATATATGTTTTGAAGTGCATAGATAGCCCGTGGCCATGTGGCTTCAACAGCACGTAAAAACCCTCTCTTTGGCCGCCAGCTGGCGATTTGTTAGGATTTTGTTACAGCAAATCTGGGTGGTTGAGACTTGGTCAGCCTGCCACGTGTCCTATTGCAGGATAGGGTTAATATGTTGGAGTCATTTGAGCCGCATAAGTCTTTCAGTTTTCGGCCATACTGGGCCGCATAAGACTCATGCGGCTTAGATCGCAGTCTCCCTTAGTCCGCATGTAGCTTAAGTACTTTTGAGCTGCATAGATTCTGTATTTTATGCCGCATAACGCTCATGCAGCTTAGGTTACAGTCACCCTTGGCCGCATGAAGCTTAGAGACTTTAGGACTGCATAGGTTGAGCCGTATAAGGTTCACACGGCTCGGGTAGCAATTCTTCTTGCCGCATGACTATGTCTAAGCACATGAACCCTGTTTTTTTAGTGACATGACATTTTGTCTGATCACGTCTAATCTTTTTGTCAGGGTGTCAGAGCTATCATTTTTGTCAGTTTGACAGGGTTTGTCAGCTTTATCAGAAGGACTGATCAACTTGGTCGTATATCTTCCTTTTGCGGCTCGAATCAGTCTGGTTGCAGATGGGCAGCATAGGGTGTTGAATCTGTCATTCAGCTCTCCTTTATGCGGAACAGTTTGGCCCAAAGTACTTATGCGGCTAGTTGTGATCCGCATGAACCCTATATTTTCCATGCTTCTACAGAAGACTCAGCTGGTTCTTGGTGTGAAGGTTCTGCTTCTTGGTGTGAAGGACTTGTAGTAGCTGTACTTGGTGTACTTACGTCTTCATTATCTTCATCGACTAAATGTTGATTTAGTTCATCAAACTTGATATTAATTGATTCTTCGATGATCATGGTTCTCTTATCGAAGATTCTGTACCCTTTGCTCTTTGCCGCATAACCTAATACCTTCATCGGCCTTTTCATCAAATTTACTCAGGTTGTCTTTAGTATTAAGATTAAAGCATTTACAATCAAATATCTTGAAATATGAAAAAGTGGGTGTTCTATCAAACTATAACTCATAGGGAGTCTTCTTCGATATAGGTCGAATCAGAACCCTATTGAGAATATAGCATGCTATATTACCAGCTTCAGCCCAAAAGTATCTAGGTAAACTAAACTGGTTCAACATTACTCTAGCCATTTCAGATAGAGTCCTGTTCTTACGTTCCACAACTCCATTTTGTTGTGGAGTCATAGGGCAGGAAAACTCATGGAAATAATCGTGTGTGTCTCAGAATTGCTTGAACTCTACATTCTCAAATTTGCCGACATGATCACTACGAATGCGAGTAATTATTAAACCTTTTTCATTCTGTACTTTCTTACAAAAGGTGATGCATTCTGACAAAGCATCGTTCTTGCGTGCAAGAATCTATACCCACGTGTATCTAGAGAAATCATTTACAATGATAATTGCATATAACTTACCAGCTATACTAGCAATTCAACTAGGTCCAAATAAATTCATATGTAATAATTGTAGAGGTCTAGTGGTACTTACAACGTTCTTGGACTTAAAGGCGGATCGGGTAGCTTTGTTCTTTTCACATTCGTTACATACCGTATCTTTCTTGACAGAGATGTCCGATAAGCCGTGTACCAACTTCTTTGTGGATAGTTTTGAAATTGTGTCCATATTTGCATGACCGAGTCTCATATGCCATTGTTGACTCTCAATGCTCTTGGCCATCAAGCATCTACCTGCTTTGTTAGCATCTTCTAACAGATAGAAAACATATATGTTGTCTTCCCTGATACCTTCAAAGATAGTACTGCCAGTTGAGCTATCAACTATTGTACATTTGTCTTTGACGAAGTTAATACCATAACTATGATCAGCTAAATGGCTTATGCTGAGCAGATTATGTTTTAACTCGGTAACTAGACAAACATCTTTATTCACAAGGTAGGGAGCCTTACCAATGTCACTAACACCGATTATATACCCTCTCAAATTTTTTCCAAAGGAGACATATCCTTCTTTATTTTTCTTCGACAGTGTTGCAAATAATGATGCATCGCCGGTCATGTGCCGTAAGCAACCTCTGTCGAGAATCCACTTGCTTCTAGCATGTGAAGGGCGTCCCACCTGATCGCAAGCCATCAAGCATACATTTGCAGTGTCATTCGATTGTTCGTCTTCTGAGTCGCTGGCTTCGCTCTCATGCCATATGCTTGTATTGGCGTACTTCCTTGATGTAGATCTCTTCAGGTAGCCTTTGTTATATTTGTTGCTTTTTCTTGTCAATGATGATGCTGTTGGACAATCTTTTTTCATATGTCCTTTCTTCTTACATCCGTAGCAAATAAGATCTTCTTCGTTGTTGTTGCTGTTGTTGTGTTTTGTTCTTCTGTTGAATCTCAAGAACTTCTTGAATTTTCATACCAGAAGAGCTTGATCTTCAGAGTCATAGTTGCTGTCGTTAGAATCATTTTCGACGGTTCTTCTATGTTGAGCCTTGAAAGCGATCGACTTCTATGACTTCTCCTTTGGTTTAGCATCTTCAAAGTCTTAAAGTTCCAACTCGTGAGTGAGTAGCTTACCCATGAGTGTTTTCAGAGACATTATTGAGAGGTCGTTTCCTTCAATGATTATTGTAGCCTTTGGAATCCAGTTCTTCGTGAGAGCTCGTAGAAGTTTGCAAATCTTCTCATGGTTACTGTATTCCTTGCCTAATGAAGACAAAGAATTTACAAAATCTAGGAATCTCGTAAACATCTGAGTGACAGATTCATTTGGCTTCATCATAAACGCCTCGTACTCTTGAGTAAGTCTGCTGATCTTTGACTCCTTGACTTGCGTTGTTCCTTCGTGGGTTACTTCGAGAAGTTTCTATACTTTATTCGACGTTATGCAAGTCGACTCCCTGTTAAACTCAGTTCTGTCTAAAGCACAAAATAAAACGTTAATAGCACGTGCGTCAAGACTGGCCTTTTTTTGTCATACTCAGTATATTTATCATGGGGTTTATCAACTAAAACTCCCTCAACAGTAATACGATGAGGCTTTTTGTAGCCATTAATAACTATAGACCATAAGTCAAAATCAAGAGATTTTTAGAAGAAACTCATCCGTGTTTTCCAATAAGTGTAGTTTGTGCCGTCATACAATGGAGGTCTGTTTGTTGCTTGGCCTTCACTTGTGAATTTCACAATTGCCATGTGTTGTACTGTAATTTATATAGCAATTAAGAATAATTGAATATAACTGCAATTTTACCTTGCTTTACCTGTATAACCCACTCTGATTCCAACTGTAGGAACGAAGTCGTAAAACAGAATACTCTAGAGGGAGGGTGAATAAAGTAGGCAGCAGAATATTGCTAATTAAAAACTTGTTAGCAGTAAGATCACATAATTAAATCAATAATCATAAAACAATAACTGTAAAAGAAATGAGATCAGAAAGCAAATGTAAACACATCGATGTATACTGGTTTTCTTCTTGTGAGGACTAGTTCAGTCGGAAGAACTCTAGCTTCCAATTGAATCCACTATTGGAAAATTATGTAATTTTTTATACGAAGTCCTTGCAACTTCTACAGACGCTAGCTTTGATACGAAGAACTTGACCAACTTCAATTTTAAAGAGTCTTTCATCAATCAAGCCTCTGGTTACAATTTCTTTAAAATTTTCTAGACCGTGCCATACCGGCAAATTAACTAGAGAATAGTAACTGGCTTGGAATTTGAAAATGAAAGCTTTTTAGAATTCTTTAGAAAGAAACATATGCTTAGAAGAGAAAAGATCAAAGTGAATGAGTGATTTGAAATTATCAGAATTCTTCTCTATTTATAGTTTTTCCAAAGGCAGAACTCTGGCATTATTCGGGCAGAATTCGGATAAAACTCTATGTAATAATCCACAATTGAAGGGAGGCCAAGTTTTTCAAACGTTTCAAAATCAAACGGTTACTAACCAAATTCTGGTCGAACTCGGGTCGAGTTCTGTCAGGGTTGGTCAGGGTTTTTTAAAAGTGATTTTTGGGCTTTTTAAAATCTTTTAGAAGTTTTTGTAAATAAGGAATGCTTTTCAAAAACATAGGTCATTTTTTTAAAATGATTTTGGTTGGCCTATTTGCCAGTACGACTCGGTGTACAACGTACTCCTAGACTGAATAAAAGTAAAAATTATATTGCATAAAGAAATACAGTCTCGAGTGGCAAACATAGCTTTGGTCTTCAACTGAGTAGATATCCGATCTTGATCAGTATCCAAGTGTCCAAAACAACTTGAGTAAACATCTGATTAGATCCGTATATTGAGAAAGAATTTGATTAATTATTATAATCAGGTTTGACCATGACCAATGGGCCAACAGAACTCTGTAACAATCAAGAATAGACATCCTCTGCCAAGGATAGATGATTTATTTGATTAACTCAGAGGAGCGACAGTATTTTTGAAGATTGACTTGCGGTCAGGATACCATCAGATTAGAGTCAGAGAGTTAGACATCTCAAAGACAACATTCAGATCTAGATATGGACATTGGGAGTTTCTTGTTATGCCATTTGGAGCGGCCAATGCGGCAGCCGTATTCATGGACCTCATGAATCGTATCTTCATGCCCTATTTGGACCAGTTTGTGATAGTGTTTATAGAGACATCTTAGTCTATAGCAAGAATGATGAGCAGCAACTTCGTGTAGTTCTTCAGATTCTCAGAGAGCACCAGTTATACGCGAAGTTCAGTAAGTGTAAATTTTAGCTGGATCATATTTCGTACTTAGGTCACATCATCACCAGAGGTGGAGTAGAAGTAGACCCCCAGAAGATAGTGGCTATAGAGACATTGCCAGTACCTAGTAGCGTCGCAGAAGTTCGGAGTTTCCTAGGATTGACCGGCTATTACCGACGGTTTGTATCAGACTTTGCTCGAATTTCAGCACCATTGACGAAGTTGACCAGCAAGGATGTGCAGTTTGCTTGGACAGTAGAGTGTCAGAGTTCATTTGAGAAGTCGAAACAAGGATTGATAACGACACACATTCTTACGCTTCCAGATGGGAATAGAGGATTTTTGGTTTATTATGATGCTTCCGGCAGAGGATTGGGATGCGTCTTGATGCAGCATGGTAAGGTAGTAGCTTATACGTCACGTCAGCTTCGTGATCATGAGAGAATTACCCAACCCATGACTTGGAGCTAGCAGCGGTGGTTTTTGCACTCAAGTTGTGAAGGCATTATTTGTATGGAGATCGGGTGGAGGTTTTCACTGACCATAAGAGTCTTAAGTATGTGTTTAACCAGAAGGACCTTAATATGCGTCAGAGAAGATGGCTAGAGCTACTTGTGGATTACGACATCAACCTGCAGTATTATCCTTGGAAGGTCAACATTGTTGCAGATGCATTGAACAGAAGAGCCAGAGTTTATTTTCTAACAACATAGCTAGAGTTGTTAGCAGATCTTCAGAAGATGGGTATCGAGGTTGTTCTTCCTTCCAATATGGCATTGATAGCCAGTATGCAATTTCAGTCCAGTATAGTTGAGAGGATTAAGTTAGCTCAGTCAACGGATTCTAAGCTTCAACGACTTAGGGCAGAATGTGTAGCAGGACGGAGAGCAGAGTTATATATTCACGAAGACGGTACACTTCGACATGGAAGGCGTCTTTGTGTACCCAGTGGTGACATCAGACAAGAAATCATGGCAGAAGCTCACAGTTCACAGAATTCAATTCATCCCGGTGGTACGAAGATGTATCGTGATATCTGCCAACATTTTTGGTGGAATGGCATAAAGAGGGAGATAGCCCGGTTTGTCTCTCGTTGTTTAGTTTTCCAATAAGTTAAGGCTGAACATCAGAGACCAGCTGGACTTCTTCAACCTTTACCGATCCCAGAACAGAAATGGGAGCACATTACCATGGATTTTATAACTGGATTACCTAAAACCCCACCTGGAAGAGATGCTATTTGGGTTATAGTTGACAGACTCACCAAGGTAGCTCATTTTCTCCATTTCAGAATTAGCCAGTCGACGGATCAGCTAACAAAGATATACCTCAGGCAGATAGTCAGATTGTACGGAGTGCCAGTCAGTATCGTATCCGATAGAGATTCAAGATTTATATCGCACTTTTGGCAGAGTCTTCAAGAGAGCTTGGGGACGCGTCTCAAGTTCAGTTTAGCTTATAATCCGAAGACAGATGGTCAGTTAGAACGAACGATACAAACTCTTGAAGATATGTTACAGTCATGTACACTCGACTTTGGTAGTTTGTGGCAAGATCACCTGCATCTTGTCGAGTTCTCCTATAACAATAGTTTCCAGGCCAGTATCCAGATGGCTCCCTTTGAGGCCTTGTACGGCAAAAAGTGCAGATCCCCGTTAGCATGGGATGATGTCGGCGAGAGACAGATGCTTGGTCCAGGGATGATTATGTAGACTATTGAGGTGGTCAGACAAGTCAGAGATCATCTTCGAGTTGCGCAAGATCGCCAGCGTCATTGGGCCGATTCTCATCGGCGTTCCCTTAAATTTTCTATCGGCGACCACGTATTCCTTAGGATCTCGCCTGCCCACGGCGTCATTCGTTTCGACGTACGAGGAAAGCTTAATCCTAGGTATATAGGGCCGTTCGATATTCTTGTATGAGTAGGTGATGTGTCATATCGTCTCGCTCTTCCGTCGTCGTTACGGAAGGTGCATGATGTCTTCCATGTATCCCAATTACGACGGTATATCGGGATCTGAGTCATGTCCTTGATCATTTGGAATTGGTTGTTAGATCTCCGCAGTAGTGCAGTACATACTTCTGAGTCCTTTTGAGGTATCTCATAACCCTCTTCACAGCTTGCCAATGCTCCGTACCTGGATTGCTCATAAACCAACTCAGCATCCCCACGGTAAAAGCTTTGTCAGGCCATGTGGCAGTTGTAGAAGCATGGAAAATAATATGACTGCCCATGCGGCTCAGAACAGAAAACCCATGCGGTTCAAAAACAGACGAGCTTTATGCGGCTCAAGAATATCATGGAGTTCAAAAGTCATCAACTTAGACATGCGGCTCAAGCAACACCACGTGACCTTCTGCGGTTCGCTCCTACAAATTGGCCATTAAGCAAAGACCTTATTTAATGCTCTGACATAAAGGAGAACTGACGGCACTGACGGCTCTGACATAAAGCTGCCATAAAGACTATGTCATAATGGTAAACTCCTAGGGAACCGAAGGAAATCTCTGACACAAATACCAAAATCCTTCATGCGGCCTTGACATGTGGACAGTCGCATGCGGCTCAGGCAGAGGCCACCCCATGCGTCTCAGGAAGAGGCCACCTCATACGGCTCAGGCAGAGTCTACCCTATGCACGAGGACTATCTTTATGCGGCTCACTGAGAAGCCACCATCATACGGACGCCTACGTTCATACGGCTCAAATCATGGGGACCATCTCCATGCGGCTCAAATGTTCAGAGGCCACGCCCAAGCAGCCTGACACGTGGCCAGCCTTATGCGGCTAAGTAGGGAACAATCCTCATGCGGCTCAGATTTCCTAAGTGGCTCGCGGTTGGGACCCGTGGCATCAAATCAATCAAGATTCATCAACGAATCCCAACAACCAGATTTAGTGCCATCCTCATAATTACTGGGATCAAATCAGATCATTTACAATCAAGCAAATTGAACACGTGGCGGGAGATCCGAGCTTGGCATAACAAATCATGAGGATTTATGACAATCATCATTAATTGCCAACAGAGATTTGATGCATTCTACATTAATTGTCTAGATTTGCTACAATCAGAATGAAGGGCCCAGATTAATTGATCCCTAATCGCTGACTTATCAAGGAGGCAATCATTGCAAACCCTAATCATCGCATCCCACTCCTATAAATAGTAAGGTGCCATTTCCTTACAGAAAGGACTGGAGGACTTTTTTCGAAGAGCACCAGAGCACCTGGAGAGACTTGAAGAGAGAGAGAAGAGAGAAAAAGGCACGCAGAGAGCATCTTGAGAGCATTTCTTCCCCGGAGCCAAGGCCGCATCCGATCGTCCAAAGAGTAAGGCAGAGCTGCGATCGCTTTCCCGAGCCTCTACCGTCACCCCCCATAATCTAAAATAAACAATTATACTTAGATTGCTATACCTAGATTTTCGTCCCTAGGCTTTCTTTGTACAAGCGAGTTTGTATTGTGAAGTAAAAGTCCAGTCCTCCGATAATTGTTCTGTTCTTTTATATTTCATGGCAAACAATATGGCGACTCTGCTGGGGATAAACTTCTCCACGGCTGAGGAGTTGGTGATGCAATTGAATGCAGCCAAACTTGGCTCCATACAACAGAAGATTGTCGTCCGCTTCGACCAACAGGCGTTTGAAGAAATGCTTTCCGACGGAAGCGCTGGCCCGGTCCAGAAGCGAACCCGCACGAAAAAAGCTCGCAAGGAGTGGAGGCCAAAGTCATTTGCTCCTCCCCAAGCTCTGGACGGAGTACTCTCTGCTGCCCAAGACGGCGAAGGCAAGTCTCATGCGGCCTCACTTCAAGCCATAGAAGACTATGCTGTCCCCAAGTCCGACAGAGGAAAGCACTACGATGCTGGACATGCAGGGACAAAGAGTGATTCTATGTGCTCCAGAAAGAAGCCGGACAAAGGCACTAGCCGCAGGCTGAAGACTCTTGCGGTCGAGATTGTCAGCCGCATGCACGATGTCCATGCAGTCGAGGCTGCCAGCCAAATGCATAACACTCATGCGGCTAGGATTTCCAGCCGCATGGAGAAGACCTATGCGGCTGAGACTTCCAACCGCATGAAGAAAGCCCATGCGGCTACGACTGTCGGCCGCATGAAGACTATTGATTCCAGCCGTATGCCGCCTGCTCCACGCGGTTCAGTCTTCGACCGACTCTCCTATGGTCCTGATCTCTCGTGCTCCCGAGAAAATATGGCTGATTCTCTCCAGTACCACTTAGACTCTTCCTATTATGTCCCCTCGCACACTAGAATGAAAAAGTCTAGGGCAGCGCGAGCTTGGCAAGCTCAGTCCACTGGCCCGACCTCTGACCATCCGAGCGTTCCACATACTGTTATGCGGGCCTCTGATGGAAAGTTATACAGAACCACTCGAGTCCAGCCCCCGGCGGCAAACGGACAGAGTGGTTCCCAAAAGTCTCCCAAAATCAAGGGAGCAAACATGGTCGGTCCAGACCCATCTGACTTGCGTGAGGAAAGAGAAGAGGCCTCGGGGTACAAAGAGTCCTCCCACGGGCGTCACTGCACCCAGGTCATCGTCAACTACTGTTGCAACAACACAACGGTACGAGAAGACCGGCAGTCCGTCTTCCAAAGACTGGAACAACCATGTTCAGAGGATGAGGTACTTCCCGTCGTCTCCTGCAACTCTGTTCAGAAGATCCCTGCCGATGGGAGAGGGAAGAAGATAAACGTTTCCAGCCCAAAGATTTCAACCACTGTGACTAAGAGACTGTCGTCTAAACGGTTGCCCGCCACCAGAGTTTTCCAGGGCAACCGTTCAAAGACGAAACCTACTACAGTAGGAGATTCATCGTCCACATTACTGGGGGTGGCTGGAACTGGACGTAGCACTCCTCCGAACCTCCACGACAATCCGATGTTCCAAGGAGACGAGCCGGAAGAAACAACTTTTCCATTAGATGCAGCAAATCTCGACGTCCCCGAGGACGTCCACAATTTCTAAGACGAGGTAAACTCGGAAGCTGGGGGTACTGAGTCCGAATCAGAGGAAAACATTCCCACATACCCCGATGACTTCTCGGTACAGGGGTATGATTCGGAGCATACGTCATCCACCGTCCCTTCCACTTCTACTCATGTCAGGATGGCATTCATTACAAACGACGAAGAAGATGGTCCCAGTGATCTCCAACGCATCGACACTCTGGAGGCCATACTGCGCACTTTGGTCAAATCGGTGGACAAGATCAAAGCAGCCCTCCCTACTCTGCAAGGAGGGACATCTGGCCAAACAAACTTGGGTCTCGTGGTCAATGCAGACTCAAACTCAGCGACACCAAACCAGGGCAATAATCTTCCTGACATGTCGGCTCCTACCACTGCAGACGAGGCCAGGAAGGCAAGAAGAGAGGTCCAGGAGCTCCGGGCCATGTTCCACGTCCGAGAAAATTGCCAAGACCTCAGGATACGTTAACCGTATCCCGCTACGTAGAGAGATGTTCCCTTCCCACCAAAGTATAAACCATTCCACATCAATCCATATGATGGGAAGACCTCTGCAAGTTGGTCCATCACTTACTTTGAGGTCACCACCGTCCATCTACCCCTTGACGATGCCATCCTTACACGATTATTCATCGGGGCATTGGAAGGGGTCGCCTTTGACTGGTACCGTAACCTGCCAGACAACTGCATCTACTCCTTCGCCAGCTTCAAGCGCATGTTCTTGGAGAGATTCTACGAAGTAGGACATGACATCACAATGTCCACCCTCACGGACGTCGTTCAAGGGAAGAAAGAGCTGACAAGGAACTATATTGAGCGGTTCCGCCAAACCGCCATGAAGTTGCCGCCCGGTAATCCGGATTCCTCCTTAAATGAAATTTGCCAAAAGAGACTGCTTCCAACAATCAGCCTCTAGATGGGTGAAAGTCAATTTAAGGACTGGAAGACGTTTATCATCAGTGCCACTAGCGCCGAAGACAGGTTGAAGAAGGCTCGCCAACTGGGATTGCACATCTCGGAGGGAGATGACAAGGGCAAGCACCCTAATACCAACAACAACAATGGTGGTAACTCCTCCAATAATTGGGACAACAAGGGCAAGCAGGCTATGGTGGCCGATACAGCCCAGAAGCCTGAGTCAACACCGGCAGACAAGCAATGGCCGTAAATGACCTACTCCTTCGAAGACGGCCATGTCAAGTCCATCTTGGACATTCTCATACAAGGAGATAGAATTCTGCTCCCCCTACCAAGATGGAAACCTCGGCCGACAGAAATAGAGAGCCCAAAGTACTGCCATTACCACCGCCACGTCCACCATGCTACACATGACTGTTACCAACTAAAGCGATACATCCAACTTCTCATCGATTCGAAGACTCTGGCCATTGATTTCGAGGAGGTAACCATAGCAGCCAACATGGTGTCCATACAATTTGGCAGCTTTCCTCCGACAGAGACTCAAGACGGCGTGATACCCATCCCTCGGGCGACAATAGAGATTGCTAATCTTTCACCTCCTCGAGATCAGGCTACTGGTCTAGTGCCCCTCACAACATCACGAGGGGAGGTCATGTGGGTCCATCCAGACTTGGTACCTGAAGTGACTCGGTCTGTACCACTCCCAATTGGCAAGAAGAAGAGTAGAAAGGTCAGATCCTGCCGCACAATTTTGGTAGATGTCGAAGAAGCCACAGTGGTCGTCACTCGGTCTGGTGCTCCATCCCAACCTACGCTAGATAACTCGGCTGAAGAGCATCAGCCGGCCACTGCTGACACTCCGGGACCTTTCCAACCTCCAACGACCGACAAGCCTAGGCCGAAGGAGACTCGCTTTGACAAATCCTTCCGAAAGGAGGCACCTCATGGGCTGGAAAGGCCCTACAACTTTGACATCTTGGCGCAATTGGCCAACACACCGGCCAAATTATTATTATACGAGCTCCTGAGACTCTCCAAGGATGTTCGCGCGGCTTTGAGCGATGCACTCCAGAACGCCAACGCATATCTAGCTCAGGTCAACCTCACGGGAGAGAGCCCGCCTGCAGATCTCCAAGACAGCGCTTGCACAGGAGTGATGCCCAACATTGTCTTCACTCCACAGGACATGCTCACCAAAACTAACCTGCACGATCGTCCGTTATATTACACTGGATACATCGGTGACGTAAAGGTGGATCGGATGCACATTGATCCTGGTTCTTCCATAAGCATCATCCCGAAGGGTCTGTTACATCATCTCTGTATTCCTATGCATCGCCTGACGCCAACAAGCACCGCCATCAGCGGTTTCAATTCGGGCAGGAGCTACCCGATTGGGAAGATTCGCTTGAAGTGCCAAATTGGTGATCTTCAGTCAGAAGTGACCTGTTACGTCATAGATGCGGACACTTCCTACAATATCCTCTTGGGGCACCCTTGGATACATGATTACATGATCGTGCCATCTACGCTGCACCAGTGCTTCAAATATGTCGACAAATACGGCTTCGTGAGGACAGAATTTGCCGACATCGATCCCTTCAAAGGGGTCGAATCTTACTACTCAGACTCCTGCCTATACGAAAAGTCGAAGAGGCACCTTGGTGAAGGAGATGTGCAAGCTCGTACTGAGACGGCCACAGGATCAGAAGAACCTCTGACGATCCACCTCCAAGCTCGCAAACCTGGCAAGTCCGTAACCCTTACGGCCGCTCTGCGTAAGGACGCAATTAGCCTCTCGACACAAGAAGGACAAATGATAATCCGGCTGCCAAGGTCCGGCCAAGCGCCAAGACCCACAACGGAGCCACTGACAGTCAGACTGCCTAGAGTTGGCCGGCCACAAATGGAGAAGCTCAATCCCTTCGACAAACCAATGACGATATGTCTTCCCAAAAAGAATCGTCCGCCCGATGCAAAGTCTGGGGCTTCTAGCGAGCCAACAACTCCCCGTCCAGCATCGAGTACCAAACTGGGGGTCGCTAGTTTGCCAATGACTCCACGTTCTGCTCCACCAGTAGAACCCCTGATGGTCAAGTTGCCCAAGTCATCCTCTTATTCTTCATTTATACAGGGGGTGGCCGAAGAAGAACCAGAACTGGCCAAGTATGTGGCTGCTCACACTGATGTTCCATCCGCAGATGATATAATCCCGCTAGAAAAGATACCTTACTTCATCAATAAAGGGCTATCTTTGAACTACATCGAGCTTGATAAGCTTTGTACAATGTATGCTATGGAACACGGTATAGGCACTCACCTACATACGTAGGTGACAAATGTTTACGCCGTAAATCAGCCCACTCCCGCGGAAGATGCTTACCGTATAATCGAGGGAGGAGACCATCCAATTATCTTCGGTCGAAAGAATGATCCACAGTCCTTCACCATAGATGAAGTCGATCTCGAATCGGACGCCGGGAGACTGCCTCTCTATCTATATAGTCCCCAGTCCAAATATCTCATGTAAAAATAGGGGTATGATCTGGAGACTATGCCAGGTTTGAAGTACGACACTGGTCGACGATTACCTTTAAAGTCGTCGGTTCCGGCTGACAAACCACAGGACTACTACAACAAGACCCGATACGGACTGGGGTATGTTACTCCTACAAGGACCCCTGAAAGCTCAGATGAGGAATGCGACTGGCATTCACATTCAACCGGATCACCAATTTCTGATTCGGATATCAGCATCGGGGATGTATTCAGGCAAGTCCTGTCGGTCAAAATGGCATTCGCTGATGCTTACGAAGAAGGTGAAGACTTTCCTGAACTCCTCGAATTAGAGCCGTGGGCCCAACAGCTGGATGCGCAATAGAAGAAGCGGTTTGAACAAAGAGAGCCTCCTACTGAAGATGAGGTCATGCAAGTGGATCTTGGCAGCGACTCTTCTCTAAAGCCAATCTTCGTTAGTAAAAGCCTGACAGACGAAAAGCGAGAATTGCTACTGGAACTCGTCAAAGAATACATTGATGTGTTCGCCTGGAACTATGAAGACATGCCAGGGTTAAATCCCGATATTGCTCTTCAGAAACTCAACATTCGGCCAGATGCAAAGCCAGTCAAACAACAACAACAACGCTTTTGCCCAGGCATCATGGATGCGATCGAAGCCGAAGTCAACAAACTGATAGCCAGCGGCTTCATTCGTGAGGAACAACATCCGGACTGGGTCACCAATATAGTACCGGTCCTCAAGAAGAATGGAAAGATTCAAATCTGCATCGACTTTCGCAATCTGAATGAGGCGTGCCCCAAAGATGAGTTTTCCCTCCCTATTGCAGACATCATGATTGACAACACCTGCGGCTTCGAACGTATGTCGTTCATGGATGGCTTCTCGGGGTACAACCAAATTAAGATGTCTCCCGACGACGAAAAGCATACATCATTCCGAACACCAATAGGCACATTCTGCTATACAGTCATGCCTTTCGGTTTAAAGAACGTTGGCGCCACCTATCAGAGAGCCATGAGTATCATCTTCAGGGATCACTTGCGCAAGACCGTGGAGTGCTATGTTGACGACATCGCCGTCAAAAGCCGCTCTAAGGAAGATCACCTGCATAATCTAAGGACGGTATTCGACCTGATGCGAGCGCACAATTTAAAAATGAATCATACCAAATCCTTCTTGGGTGTATCCAGTAGGAAGTTCCTGGGTTTCATCATCACCTCCTAGGGTATCCACATAGACCCTGAGAAGACGAAGGCAATCATGGAGATGGGTCCCCCGAGAAATCTTCGAGAACTCCGAAGCCTCCAAGGGAGGTTAGCTTACATCAGGAGGTTCATTTCTAACCTCTCCGGGCGATGTCAGCCATTCACCCATCTCATAAAGAAGGGCATCTCATTCGTATGGGATGAAGAATGCCAGCAGGCCTTCGACAGCATCAAAGAATATCTGACGAACCCTCCAGTACTGGTGGCCCCGGTTGTTGGAAAACTATTCTTGCTCTATGTACGAGCAATAGAGCATTCCTTCGACGCTCTGCTAGCACAAAACAACGACGCAGGCCATGAGCAAGCTATATATTACCTCAGCCAAATGATGATTGGGCCAGAGCACCGATACACTGCCGTGGAGAAGGAATGCCTCGCCCTGGTATTCGACATTCAAAAGACGCGACACTATGTCACGGGGCAAACCATATATGTGATATCATGAGTCAACCCCCTCAGGGTCCTCATGACTAAACCAGGGGCACTCAGCTCTTGCCTCGCTACATGGGCAATATTACTATCCCCCAACAATATGATCTTCGTCCCGCAAAAGGCTGTTAAAGGTCAAGCTCTGGCAGACTTTTTAGCAGTCCACCCAGGCTCGGAGTCGGCCAGAATATATGAAGAAATCCCAGATGAGATCGCCGACTCGCACGCGGCCTCTCACGATGATATATGGCGAATGTTCTTCGACGGTGCTTCGAGGACCGGACCGAAGGGCAACATCGTCGTCGGAGTCGGGGTAGTGCTGGTTTCTCCTTCCGGACTGGTGATCAATCGCGCTTACTCCCTCACGGAACCTTGCTCTAACAATGTGGCCGAGTACAATGCTTTAGTCATTGGCCTCCAACTTGCAAGAGAGCTGGGAGTAGAATATCTTGAAGTATACGGCGATTCACAATTAATCGTCAATCAGATCCGAGGTTCGTACGAAGTCTGCCAGGAAGACATGATCCCCTATCACCAAATAGCGATCAATATCATCTCGTCGTTCGAGGGGTTCTTCATTGAATATGTCCCTAGACTCCAAAATATCGAAGCCGATGCCTTAGCAGGTCTTGCCGCTTCCTTAGCGGTTCCGAACTATGCTCATCAATCGGTGGATGTGATAGGCCATGAACTGGTCTGTCCCAAGAACAATGTTCAATTCGTGGCGAGTTATTCCGCTCAGACGATCGACGAAGTCCCAGACTGGAGACAACCATTCATTGACTTCGTAGTCTACGAATTTCTGCCGGAGGACCCAAAGGTAGCCACCTCTATCAAAAGGCATTCTCTCCGATTCTTCTACGATACAGAGACGAAAATGCTGTATCGCCGATCCTACGATGGATTATTGCTTCGATGTCTGTCAAACACAAAAGCCAAAGAAGCCGTACGCGAAGCTCATGACGGTGTCTGTGGGGCCCATCAGCCTGACCCAAAATTGCAAGACCGTCTTCGTCGAATGGGCTACTACTGGCCCACGATGGTAGCAGATGCAATAGACTATGCAAAAAAGTACAAAGCTTGCCAAGTCCACGCGAACTTCATCCACCAGCCATCCGAATTTCTACATCTGACAGTGGCATCCTGGACATTCGAAGCATGGGGAATGGATATCATCGGTCCGATCGCTCTACCTTCTGCCCAAGGATATCGCTTCATACTTGCCATCACAGAATACTTCTCCAAATGGGCGGAGGTTGTTCCGCTTGCAGAAGTAAAGACTTCAAACGTGATCAGCTTTCTCAAGCATCACGTCATCTATCGCTTTGGACTGCCCCGAAGGATCATCCACGATAATGGTCCGCAGTTCGCAAGCCATGCCTTCTATCAGTTCTGCGACAAGTACCGCATCCAGAATATTACTTCAACACCATACAATCCGGCAGCGAATTGGTTGGCAGAAGCATTCAACAAAACCATCATCAAGTTGCTCAAGAAGTTCTTGTCGTCCAACAAACGCGACTGGAACGAGAAGCTTGGTGAATGCTTATGGGCTTACCGTACCACAGTCCGAACAGCCACAGGAACACACCATTCTTCCTGGTGTACGGGGGTGAGGCAGTTCTCCCATTGGAGACTCAGTTACCCTCGCTTCGCGTCACTCTCACTTACCAATTGACGGCGGACGATAACTACCATCGCCGGCTACAAGAGTTGGAGGCCTTAGATGAAAAATGCCTCTTGGCTCAGCAACGAATCGAGCTATACCAAGCACGCATCTCTGGAGCCTTCAACAAGAAGGTTAAAATCAGAACATTCCAGGTGGGCGATCTCGTTCTGGCAGTTCGGAGGCCGATGGTTATGACTCACAAAACCGCCGGCAAATTCCAGCCAAAATGGGAAGGTCTATTTATCATTGAGGCCGTATTCTCCAACGGTGCTTACCGCCTCGCAAAACAAAATGAAGACTTGCTCATGTTGCCCGTCAACGACAAGTTCCGGAAGAAATATTTTGTCTAAACGACATTCTCCCAATTCCAGATTATTGAGTTATGTACCCGTCGGTACCGCTGAACTCATATTCCAAATTCCAGATTATTGAGTTATGTACCCGCCCGTACCGCTGAACTCACATTCTCTAAAATCCAGACCGCCGAGTCATGTACTCTTTCGTACCACTGAACTCACATTCACAAAATTCTAGATTGTTGAGTCATGTACTCTTTCGTACCGCTGAACTCACATCCTCCAGAAATTCCAGATTATTGAGTTATGTACCAGCCGGTACCGCTGAACTCACACACTTACAGATCCCAGATTATTGAGTTATGTACCTGCCGGTACCGCTGAACTCACACACTTACAGATCCCAGATTATTGAGTTATGTACCCGTCGGTACCGCTGGACTCTTATTCATAAAATTCTAGATTGTCGAGTTATGTATCCCCCTGTACCGCTGAACTCACATACTCCAACTCTTCCAGTTTATCGAGTTATGTACCCGCAGGTGCCTCTGAACTTACATTCCGGTCACTCTTTTAGATAGTAAGTCATGTATGACCATACCTCTGAACTTATTTCTCTGAAAGAGCTCTTCCCTCATGATCCACTACCCGCACTCTCAGTGTACAAAAAGGGTAACAAATCCACAAAATTTCTAAAATAACCATGTCGATGTTACCTCTGAGTCGTTTCACTTTCGCCAAAAACCATTCACCCCTCTACATAGAACTTCCATGTCCTCATTACCTCTGAGTCGTCCTATGTACCCCTTCATGGAGCCCACTCCTGCCATGTCCTCATTACCTCTGAGTGGGAAGGCTCCATCGAAGAAACCCTCATATTTGCCATGTCCTCATTACCTCTGAGTAAATATGTTGGTTCTCCCTCGACTTATTATCTGTACCAAAAAAAACCCCCATGGTACGCTAAAGATAATAGGTCCACAAATGTCCTCTGTTGACCACAAATATCCTCCGTTAAGTCCACTCCTGCCATGTCCTCATTACCTCTGACTAGGAAGACTTCGCGGTAAAACCCCCATACTTGCCATATCCTCATTACCTCTGAGTAAGTATGTTGGTTTTCTCTCCCAACTTATTATCCGTATCCAGAACCAGGGTACGCCACGGATAATAGGTCTACAAAAAGTCTCTCATCGGGGCAACTACTACAAAGCCAAGAATAGAGCAAATGTGTTCTGTTCAAAGTCAGTCACATTCACACGATTACATCACGTAAGCAAGCCAAAAAAGTTCTCTATCATTTCATTCAAGCAAAAGGCAAGAAGCTTACGTCGATATCCAAAAGAAGCAAGACATAAACCAGCTAAAGACAGACAGAATTATCAAAATAAAGACAAAAATTTGTGAGAGCCCACGAATCCTAGTTGCGGGAACGCATATACCAATCCCTCAACCATTTTGCATATGAAGGATGTACTTGAGCAAGATCCTCGTCCGAAATCGGAAGATCAGAACTCCCAGTACTACCGTCGTCAAACTGGGCTCCTCCTTTACAGCAATGGGCGCCGGCTCTCCTTTCTGTTCCTCCGCTTCTGGTGTTACCTCCTCCTTAACAAGCGATGATTCTTGTTTCAAAGGGGGCAACAACTCTTCCTTCGCAATGATCTCAGCCTTCGGTAAGGTTGCTGTAAGAATCAAAGATAAAAAGAAACAAAGTCAAAGGATGGTCAGAGCCTTACACAGGGGACTCATACGGAGCTGATCGACAGGTCATTATACGATTCGGTTTACGAAGTGCTCATGCGGCCTACTAAGACAACTCCTATACGGCTCGGACATGGGGTATACCCCCATGAGGCTCAGTTATGGGACATGTATGCAGCCCATACAATTCGAAACAGTTTGCATTAAAGGCTTGTGCATACATCATGCAACAGAGCCGTCGTTAGGGTTTCGAAGAATATGACTTTCCCAAATCCTTACCCTTAACAGCAGGACGAACGTCGAAGTAAGCTTCGGGTGCCGCAGCCGACGAATACGTCGCCTTCTTACCCTTCGACACAACAGCCTTCTTGGGAGCCATCGGTGATCGAAGAAGAGGATGACAGTTAGGACAGGAAAGGCTTGGATTGAAGGAGAGAGTAAAGAGATTTCTTCTCTTAATTCCTCTTATTTATAGGAGGACAAAATAAGGGTGGACACGTAGACCAATAACCGCTTCGGGTCGTGTGTCGCAGGCAAAGCAAAACTGACTCCTCGGATTTCGCCCCCTCTCTCATAAAGGAGATTCACCCAGGGCATAAAATCTAAAGATTTAATGAACCGACCATTGGGATTCCCCCAAAAGACGGCTTTAACACGAATTAAAGGCAATTAATGACACGCACACGTGGCAGGGAGCCCATGCGGCTGGGCAATGTATGCGGCAAGGAGACCATGCAGCTCAGAAGGCCATGCGGCTGAGGAGGTCATGCGGCTGAGATATCCATGTGGTCCGATGAACTTTCACATAGCCATGCTTCTTATTCAAAGTATTTCAATTTTACAAATTAAAAACTTTGAAGGGGGTCTTGTAGAAGCATGAAAAAGAATATGATTGCCCATGCGGCTCAGAACAGGAAAACCCATGCGGTTCAAAAACAGACGAGCTTCATGCTGCTCAAGAACATCATGTGGTTCAAAAGTCATCAACTTAGACATGCGGCTCAAGCAACACCACGTGACCTTCTGCGGTTCGCTCCTACAAATTGGCCATTAAGCAAAGGCCCTATTTAATGCTCTGACATAAAGGAGAACTGACGGCTCTGACATAAAGCTGCCATAAAGACTCTGTCATAATGGTAAACTCCTAGGGAACCGAAGGAAATCTCTGACACAAACCCCAAAATCCTTCATACGGCCTTGACACGTGGACAGTCGCATGCGGCTCAGGCAGAGGCCATCCCATGCGGCTCAGGAAGAGGCCACCTCATGCAGCTCAGGCAGAGTCTACCCTATGCACGAGGACTATCTTCATGCGGCTCACTGAGAAGCCACCATCATGCGGTCGCCTACGTTCATGCGGCTCAGATCAGAGGGACCATCTCCATGTGGCTCAAATATTCAGAGGCCACGCCCAAGCAGCCTGACACGTGGCCAGCCTTAAGCGGCTCAGTAGGGAACAATCCTCATGTGGCTCAGATTTCCTAAGTAGCTCGCGGTTGGGACACGTGGCATCAAATCAATCAAGATTCATCAACGAATCCCAACAACCAGATTTAGTGCCATCCTCATAATTACTGGGATCAAATCAGATCATTTGCAATCAAGCAAATTAAACACGTGGTAGGAGATCCGAGCTTAGCATAACAAATCATGAGGATTTATGGCAATCATCATTAATTGCCCACAGAGATTTGATACAATCTACATTAATTGCCTAGATTTGCTACAATCAGAATGAAGGGCCCAGATTAATTGATCCCTAACCGCCGACTTATCAAGGAGGCAATCATTGCAAACCCTAATGATTGCATCCCACTCCTATAAATAGTAAGGTGCCATTCCCTTGCAAAGAGGACTGGAGGACTTTTTTCGAAGAGCACCAGAGCACCTGGAGAGACTTGAAGAGAAGAGAGCAGAGAGAAAAAGGCATGCAGAGAGCATCTTGAGAGCATTTCTTCCCCGGAGCCAAGGCTGCATCCGATCGTCCATGGAGTAAGGCAGAGCTACCGTCGCTTTCCTGAGCCTCTACCGTTACCCCCCAGAATCTAAAATAAATAATTGTACTTAGATTGCTGTACCTAGGTTTTCGTCCCTAGGCTTTCTTTGTACAAGCGAGTTTGTATTGTGAAGTAAAAGTCCAGTCCTTCGATAATTGTTCTGTTCTTTTATATTTCATGGCAAACAGCAGTAGTCGTATACATCAAGCTTTCGATGATATTTGAATACTCCAACTGTCTGATGCTTTCTCTTAGATTTGGCTTCAGCTCCTTGTCACACCTATACGGCATATTTATCCCTGGAAGATTCTGATACCCATAGCGTGTGAGCATCTTCTCAATGTAATGAGACTGTGACAATGTCACTCCAGATTCCATCAGGATGATCTTTATCCCTAGGATAACATTAGTTTTCCCTAAGTCCTTCATGCTAAACTTAGGCGAGAGGAACTTCTTTGTCTTAGTGACACTTGCTAGATTTGTACCCAAGATCACCATGTCGTCCACGTACAGACAAACGACAACTCCTCTCCCGACAACGAACTTTGTGTATACATATTTGTCCGTTTCGCTGACCTTGTAGCCGTTTGATCTTATGATTTTATCAAACTTCTTATGCCACATCTTGGAAGCTTGCTTCAGACCATACAGAGATTTTACCAACTTACAGACTTTGTCTTCGAATGACGACGAACCTTTTTGGTTGTTGCATGTAAAATCTCTTCAGTCAACTTACCATTCAGGAAAGCGGTTTTAACATCCATTTACATTCGATTGGTTTTGCTACTTCAGGCAGATTAACTAACATCCATTTATAATTGGATGTTACAGAGTCAATCTTATCATTTACTCTTTCTTCCAGAGATCACATCTCTGGACTTCATTACCCCATCAGTCTCCACGTGATGGATGATAATTTTATCTCTGAAATCTTTCGGACTTCTCACCCGCTTTGCTTACTACTTGCCGAATACTAGTTCAAGTGTTATCATCAATAAAAACCACCTTCTGGACGTCTACTTCTTTGAAAGTACTTGCTCCTTCGGTACCAACAATATTCTCCAGAATATCTATGAGAATAATATTTTTGTCCTAGCAATTGTCTTCAAAGAATTATGCCTCACAAGACTCAATATTATGATTGATACAATATCAAGTGATCTTCGAGCATAGCTTACAACAGCTAATTCCAGAATTGCTGTCTTCTTGGTCTTCGTCCCTGACTTCTGAATCTTAATATCCGAAAGCTTCACGTACACCAGACACCCCCACACTTGAATGATATTCAAGTTGGGTCTGACCTTGAACCAAAGTTCATAAGGAGTGACATCAAAAGTTTCATACGGTACTCTATACAAAATGAGAGTAGCAGTAAGCACTGCTTCGCCCCAAAAGTAATTTGGAAGACCCGCAGTCAACATCATTGAGTTTATCATCTCTGTTAACGTTATGTTCTTTCTTTCTGTAATACTATTTGATTGAGGGGAGTACGGAGCAATCGCCTCATGATCAATTCCATGTTCTCTGCAGAACGATACGAATTTATGAGACCTATACTCTATATCTCGACCACTAATGAGTAGTAGTAGATCGGTTTAACGTTCAGCTTCAGCCTTGAAGTCTCTGAACTACTCGAATGATGCATCCTTCTACTTGAGAAGTCATGAGAGCGTGCACTTTGAGAAACTTTCCAGATGATCAGTACTTTAGTTCACAGATATCTAAGTGTACCAACTCCAGATGATCAGTACTTTAGTTCAATCGCCTGAGCAGCTTTCCAACAGTCTTGTATTTGTACAGACCTTAAACTCCTCCACTTCCTTACCCCTCATTCTGAAGATAAGGTCCCGGTAGGACAGCTTGAGTCTGCTTATATCATAGAACAACTCTCAGTCCATTCAATGAAGTAACTTCATCACCATCAGCAGACGTTCGAACATCCCTTCAGTATCGAACATCTTTTTAAGCATGTTTTTCACCAGGAAATTTCCATCTGGCTAGTACGAATGTCCATCTTTCAAGTCTGTATCAGACAACAGACTTTCTGAGATCATATCACCAAAAAATTTCTGGTACGTGTAACACGCATTCTAGTATCCTTGTCGGTGGTTAATAATCACTGTCTCGATCTTCAGAACTTCTGCTATATATATTCGCCATCGAGACCTTCGTCATAACACGGCTCGTCCTTGGTGAACAGCTCCTTTGAGAGCACACGTGGTCAGATACACTAGTGTCAGACCACTAGTCAGCTACCACTCTAGAAAACTCAACCTGTACAATAATAACAACCAAGTTAAGTATTCAAAATAACCAAGTTTAGCTATACCTGCTATTTTTGTTTGGGCTTGGCCCTACAATCCTTCTTAAAATGGCCTTTCTTGCCACAGTTGAAGCAAATCCCATCGCCCTTAGGCTTTGGTTTAAATTGAGCTGACTTTACCATCAGCTTGTGATAGTCCTTAGCTCTATTTCAACATGAATCTACTGCAAGAGACGTTCAAGATTGACCTTCATTTTATTGCGATGCATGTCCACGATGAAATTACTCCATCCAGGTGGGAGCATAGCGATAATGCCCCCAACGATAAATGCATCGACCAAGGGCATACCGTCATCCTCAAGTTTTTGACGTAACTTGAGAAACTCTTTGACTTGAGGCAACATCGCCTTGTCGTCCTCAAAATGCAGCTTCTAGACTTTTTCGGTCACGTGGATCTTGTTCCTGTTCTCTTTTGCCTTGTAGAGATTCTCTACAGACTCCCAGACGTCCTTAGCATGGACTATCTTGCTGTATGACTCTGCCAGAGAGTCCTCCATAGAGTTTAAGATGAGGAACTTACAAAGGTTGTTATCTCTCCTCCACTTGGATTTCAGACCAGTTGCCTCAGCGACCCTTTGAACATTTTTACCTTCTAGACTTAAACGCTCAGAATCTGTCAATACGAAGTCAACGCTCACGAGTTAAAGATTAAGGCTGACCTTTTTCTTCTAGACGTTGTAATGCTCCCCGTCAAACTTCTCAAGTATGTTAAAACTTGTGTCGAGAAGGTTTGCACGGTTGTTTTCCATCGAATATAAATTTTGCTTTGAGATTGTTATTTCTGAGGCATAATTTTCGATAGAAAACATAGAATCAAAACAGTTATCAAAATAGAAACAAAGTTTCGTAGCAATACTTCAAAGAAGGTGCACTATAGAGATCCTTGGAGGATTCTGGGTAATAAAAATCAAAAAAAATTTCGTTACAACAGCAAACGAATGTAGAGCTTCTTTTTGGAAGGTACAAATCGAGTTGTTAGCATCAACAACAGCGACGAAAGTCCACAAGAAGTTCCTGATTAGATCAGAAAAGAAAAGAAGGAAAGAAGAAAGAGAAAGGCAGCTTTGCTGGGGTGATCAGATCACCGTTGCTAAAAGCAATATTCGCTTATATACGATCCGCTTCGAGGAACCAGCAAGTTCTAAAGAACTTCTGGAACGTTCGTTAGTCAATATTTGAGACTTGAATGGGCTTTCTGGACTTTACGGACTCCTTTAACTCTCTTCTTGGTACATATTTCAAAGGAGGCCAAGGGGCTCTATTTATAGAGTGGAGTGAGACTTCACCTCTTCACCTATCCGATGTGGGACTAAAATACCAATACTAAAAAAATTGAGTTTGATATTTTAGATCATCCCACAATCATCATATGTAACTCCTCTTCCCGAAAATTTTTGAAATAGATTTTTTTTATTTTTTACTTGATTTAAATGTTGATTTTCATATTTGTTTTATAAATAATTATTTAGTTAATTATTACGGTACATGACTTTAGCCATGGTTGAGTTTTGAAGTACCAGACGACTAAGAATCATGGCACGGATAGTGCAGTGGTGTGCTTTGACTAGTGTTTAGCCATGGTAGGAAAATGCCAAGCCATAGGTGTGTCCTAACTAGGAAAACCAGGCCAAGTTGCGACTTGACCCATATAAAATAATTTAATTAGTTATTATTATGATTATAACTTGTTAGAAGACCCGGTGAGACCATGCTAGTCCTGACTTGACCCGGACCAAACCCAAGTCCACGTGGTCGTGTAGTGCTTCCAAAAAGGACCATGTAGATATATTTTGTGCATAAATTTCGTATTACTTTAATTGTTTATTAATTGTTATTTTTTATAAGTAAATAAATTTTTATATTTATTAAATAATATTTATCAGGTCAATAATTATTATGGAAATAGCATGACAGTTTTTCCTTATGTTTATTTCTTATGTTTGGATTTTTGGCCAATGTATATATGTGTGAATGGTATATACACACACACATATATAAATATATATATATACATACATATATGGGTTTGTTATTAATCATAAAAGTTAGAAAAATATATTTATCATTGTTTTCCATAAAGAAATTCTTTTTATTTGTTGTGTTTCTGGGAAAATTACAACTGTAGGAATCCGATCTAGAAGACGATCGCTTTATCCCTTGGACTATGCAAAGAAGAAAAGCTCTCAAAATTTTGACAGTAGATATCAATGTATCTGTACAATGAATGAGAAAAAGAACTCTATTTATAGAGTCAAAAATAATAACTGAAAAGATAACTGTCTTCACAGCCTGTGCTTAGTTGAAAATCACGCAGGATTTAACATACGCAAGGTTGTGAGCAGTTACTGGACGTGGCCTGTAACTGTTGGACACATGGCAATCATGCATGAGTCGTGTGCAAGTTACAGGACACGCAGGCGAGAGATCAGTGGCATGGCTGCCACGTACTCCAATTTGATGAAATCCACACAGACTTGTTGAAGACGAAATCCACGCGAACTCGGTGTAGAAAGCTTCAAAATCCACGCAAACTTGGGGCAGGAAGCTTCAGGATCCACGCAGACTTTGAGGCAACGAACTTCAAAATCCATGCAAACTTGAGGAAGAAAACTTCAGAATCCACGCAAACTTGAGATGAAGATCACAAATACACGCAGACTTGAGATAGAACTGCCAGCTGTCTTGATTCGGCGTGTCTCGACTGACACAAAATCTCTGACAGTGATTGCTTTATCAGTCGCATTAAATGACAAGAAACCCTTTTGGTACGCCAACTCGACGAAGGCTGAGTCTTGCTGAAGAAGATTTCGAAAATCACGCAATAGACGGCGATGATCTCTCGAAGTCTGTGCATACGTGGCATACGAAGAGACATTCTTTGACTGTTGTGCTGTCAGTCATAATTACTCTCTGACAAATGATGAGCTATCTCCCCAGCGTGATTTGTTTATATTGTCTGGATCAACTGAGCGTGACTTTTGACTCTGTCTTGATCAACTCAGCGTGACTTTCATTTTTAAAGGCCTACAATCATATGTGTTATTGCTGTTATTAATAATAGTTTATTTTGGAAATATAGGAGCAAATACTAAAATTGTTCTTTTCAGATTTTCTTTTGTATTTGTATTCATATAGGAATATATATATATATATATATATAGGAATATACATATTTAAAATGAATAATAAAAAGGAATAAAAAAAAGAAAAAACAAAATACTAAATAGCCCAGCCCAACCCATCTCGACTGCCACTAATCCTCGCAACAAACAAGCAGCAAACCCATCACGAACCCGACCCCAACACAAGGCCGACCACAGGCGGCTTCTCATATATATGTACGGAAGATCGAGAGAACGAGAGGGATGAAAAACCCTAACTCTACCCACCCAAACTGCCCACTCGGTCACCCCATCCCCGCGCACGCCGCCAGGGCCACCGTGCGGCCACTTGAGCGCTGTCGGCCCACCGGATAGTGCGTGCGAAATAGAGCAAAGCAGCATACGGCAGCAGCAGCAATGACAGTTTTGTGGTAGATTTTTCGACAACCTTTCTTCCTCGACAATCTATTATTTTACGAACCATTTGTTGAGGTACGACCACAACATAACCTACTTCAAAACCAATCAATTCAAATTAGTTAGAATGCTTTAGATTATCTTGAAAGTCTGTCCAAACATCGACAAAAACTATTTCATAAACAGGGGATTTTATAGTTCGAACACCTGTTTTGGGAGACTGTTTCTAGTCGACCCATTACCGAATAAGGCAAACCCCCTGAAAGTCCTTCCAGATAACCTACAGGACATTAAAACCTATTTCACGGTTTCTGTTTTTATCGAATAGACGTAAAGTTATCTATTTTCAAACATCAAGAAAAACTATGTAATTCTGTTTTAAAAAATTAGAAATTCTTCCCGACACGATGTGCGTCCCACCAAACTTGGCGATGTAGTCATGCACCGTAAGCATCAGAAGGCACGTACGGATATTGCGGACGTGTGGGCTTTGACGGAATTCAAATTGGTTGCGTGTGCGCGACGAATTTGATGCGTATCC
This sequence comes from Iris pallida, assembly GCA_029216955.1. Lineage (NCBI taxonomy): Eukaryota > Viridiplantae > Streptophyta > Magnoliopsida > Asparagales > Iridaceae > Iris > Iris pallida. The sequence continues at coordinate 3,836,633 of JANAVB010020398.1, read as the reverse complement.
TTCAAAATTCACCGTATCGGCCTTTGTGTAAATTTCCCAATTACTTTGTGCACGTTTGTCAGATCAAGACAAAACTTGCGCCAACAGGACTATATCATTTTTCTGGTCCTATATGCCAATTTTGGTCCGATTCTGAGACAGTTGATCAGATCGCCATTTTACGGGCTCTACGATCCGATTCAACGGGCGATTTTGTGTACGGTCCACCGGAATCCAAAATTAGACATACCGCTGGGTTCATATCATCAAACCGGATTCGTAGACATGTAGTTTGATGACTTTCAAGATTATTGACTCTGGCACGCTTTTCGGTGCAAAGCGGGTCCAACGGTGGATACCGTTTTAGCTCGAAATTATCGTTTTGCCCCTGTATCCAGAATTGGACTTAAGGATGGGCAATTCTAGCTAATTTGACTATTCTGAGAATGTTGGCAATGTCTCTATCAGCTTTCGGGGACATTTGTGAGATTTTGACTTATTGGCTTACCAGTTGACAGTTTATTGTTGGTTCTTCGCGCAACCACCAGGCAAGATACCTTGCCTTCCTCTACAGTTTAATTTCATATTTATAGTTTTCATGTTGTTATTGTATTATCATTAGATACTCTATTTGCTATAGATCTTATATGTTATCATTAGCTTTCTAATTGTCTTAATTTATCTATTTTCTACATACCATGTTCACCAGTTTATTGTCTTCCTCGACTTGATAGTGTATTTATACTGGGCTTGTTCACATCATAGTTCATGCTAGGATGGTCCTTATATGTGTCTTAACTGAGTTGTACATTGTCTTCACCAGTACCTTGTTTGAGTCATGTCATACAAATAGTCCACACTCAGGATAAGGGTTGATCAGTTGCACCAGAGAGTCCACACTCGGGATGAGGGTATTTGTTCCTTGGCACCAGAGAGTCCAAACTAGGGACGAGGGTGTTTGTCTTGATCTATTTTCATCCGTGAGTCCACAATCGAGACGAGGATGTTGTACTTGCCCCAGAGAGTCCATACTCGAGATGAGGGTGCCTTGCCGTGAACTAACCAGAGAGTCTACACTCGGGACGAGGGTTAGTGATTAGTTTAAACCTGCGAGTCCACTCGGGGCGAGGGTTTGGTATTTCATTGATCCCGTGTTTACTTGTTCATCCAGCAGTTCAGTTACATGTAGTTGTTCTTGTATTCCAGTTCATAGTCACATGTCAGTAGCCACTTGTCGGTAGTCACCTGTTAGCAGTTTTGGTCGTAGTCTCTTACCGTGTGTATGTCTCGTTCCTTGCTTATATCCTGTTCATAATTTATGCTTGATTAAACTGCTAGATAGGCATATTTTTATGTATCTTGCTATGTCCCCTGAGGACCTGATGATCTCTTCAAGTTTAGCGATTATAATGACTTATTTAGCAGTTCTGGATGGCGGATGATTATGACACTTGTAGGTTTCAAATGATTATGATATTGCTTGCGAGATTCAGGTATTGATATCACGTTTATTATCCCCCCATGAATCCTGACAATCTGTCGCATGTACATCTCTGCAAGCCTCTTCGAAGACGTACCCACCTTGAATAGCAAAAGGTCGGCCGATTTGGTCAACCTGTCAACGATGACCCAAATTGCGTCTTTTCCCCTGGTATACGCGGCAATCCAGATACAAAATCTATCATGATATGCTCCCGCTTCCACTCTGGAATGGGCAATGGCTGCAATAATCCTCCTGGCCTCTGCCTCTCTGCCTTGACCTACTGACAGACCAAGCATCTGGCTACGAAGCGAGCTACCTCCCGCTTCATCCTATACCACCAAATATGCTCTCTCAGATCCCTGTACATCTTGTTGGCACCAGGATTTATAGAGTACTGAGATCTGTGAGCCTCCTGTATAACCTGCTCCCTGAGCTCTCTACTAGGCACACATAAACTGGAATCGTGCCTCAAAGGCCCCACATCTGCATCTGAACTCCAGGCACAATCACCTCAATCCCCAGGCTCTCCAAGTCCGCTAGCAAGTGACGGTCCTTAGTCAAACACATAGCTGTCGGATACCTACTCAAGGCATCAGCAACCACGTTGGCCTTTCCTGGGTGATACTGTAGTGAGATGTCCAAGTCCTTCATCAGCTCTAGCCACCTGCGCTGCCTCATGTTGAGCTCTTTCTGTGTAAACACATACTTCAAGCTCTTATGATCTGTTAAGATCTCCACCCTTCCTCCATACAAGTAGTGCTTCCACAACTTCAGAGAAAAAATTACTGCTACCAACTCCAGGTCAAGGGTATGGTAGTTCTTCTCATGAGGACGTAACTGCCTGGAAGCATAGGCAATCACCTTTTCATGTTGCTGCAAGACACAATCCAACCCCCCCTAAAGCGTCACTATTGATAGTGAATCCTGCTGAACCTGAAGGCAATGTCAGAATCGGAGCTGTCATAAACCGCTTCTTCAACTCATCAAAAGTAGTCTGACACTCCACTGACCAAACAAACTCAGTATCCTTCCGGGTCAGCCTAGTCAATGGCTCTGCAATCTGGAAAAAATCCTGTACGAACCTTCTGTAATATCCTGCCAGCCCCAAGAAGCTCCTGATCTCTGCTACTGAACTCGGCACCCACCAATCCTCAAGTGCTGTGATCTTTTTCGGGTCCACTGAGATCCCATCCCAAGTCACATAACCCAAGAAGTCAACTCTGTCCAGAAAAAACTCGCACTTCGAGAGCTTGCCATACAGCCTCTCCCTCCTGAGTGTCTCCAAAACCACTCTCAAGTGCTCCTCGAGCTCCTCCTTGGTCTTCGAATACACCAGGATATCATCAATGAACACCACCATGAACTTGTCCAAGTACTGGCAGAATACCTTGTTCATCATGTTCATAAATACTGCCGGTGCATTGGTCAGCCCAAATGGCATAACCAAGAACTCAAACTGCCCATACCGCGTCCTGAAAGCGGTCTTCAGAATATCCTCCCTCTTTACCTTTACCTGGTGATAACCTGACCTTAAATCAATCTTGGAGAACACCCGAGCTCCGCTCAACTGATCAAAGAGATCATCGATCCGCGACAGTGGGTATCTGTTCTTGATCGTCAGGTTGTTGAGTACCTTGTAGTCGATACACATCCGTACCGACCCATCATTCTTGGGTACAAAGAGTACCGGTGCACTCCAAGGTGAAGAACTCGATCGAGTGAAGCCCTTGTCCTGCAGCTCATCCACCTGCTTCTTTAGTTCTACCAACTCACTGTTGTTTACTCGATAGACATGCTGAGAAATCGGTTCCGCACGGGGAACCAAGTCTATCGAGAACTCAACATCTCTGTCTGGTAGAAGCCCTAGTAACTCCTTCGGAAAGATGTCTATGAACTCTGCAATCAAAAGATGTAGAGCCACCTGCTCCTCAACTAAAGCTCCGCAGAAGACTCCGCTGTCCTGCTCTGCCTGCCGTCGGGTGTACTCGAACTCTGGCTCTCCTAGCACTCCAAATAAAACTCTACCCCCTCGACAATCAATGCTGGCGTGATGTCTGCTCAACCAATCCATACCTAATACGATATCGTAGTTCGGTAGTAGTATGACGAGCAGACTCACCTCCAACTCTCGGCCTCCCAAAATAACGCTCCGCCCTCTGCAAACATCACTCACGAGGATAACACCACCCCCGGTCGTGATCTTGCAGGTCCTAGGCAATGGTTCAGATACAAGGATGTGCCTAATAGCATATGATGCTAACACAAAACTGTGGGAAGCCCCGAAATCAAATAGAGAAAAAGCTGGAATGGAGTCGAGAAGAACCAAACCTGCAATCAACTCGCCTATGGCCTCTGCATCCTCCGCCGCCATGGCAAAAGCTCGCCCCTGCTGACCTCCCCGAGCCTGTTGCTGATGCTAGAGGAACCTCTGCTGCTGAGTCTGCAGTGGTCCCTTCAGCTGGCCTGCTGGAGCCTTGGCTCCTCCACCTTCTTCGGGTACTGGACGTATCGATGCTACTGGACAATCTCTCATCTGATGGTCCGATGATCCACACATCATGCATCTCCCAAGCCTCTTCCTGCAGTCATCCCACATGTGCCCAGGCTTCTGGCAGAAGGTACAACTGATGGCCTGCTGTCTCGGTGCCTGCTTCTGTCCCTCGGCTGCTGATGCTGCACCTACTGAAAAGGCGCCCGGCCCTGCTGCTGAAACTGCTGTTGATGCACTGGCCTCTGCGGCTGCTGGTGCTAAAAATAAGGCCTCTTGGCCTGGCCCCTACTGCTGCTAGATCCCTGGAAGTCCTGACCTCTCTTCAGCTTCAACCCCATGTCGTCCTCCGCTGCCATAGCTCCAGAAAAGATCTCCATGAAGGCAGCGTTCCGGTCACTCTTAGTCAGTGACCGAACCTCCCTAATCAACCATCGACGGAACTTTCTTGCCTTCGTCTTCTCAGTCAGATCATCAATAAACCGGGCCAACCGACAAAACTCTCCGGCGTACTCAGCAACTGTCTGGTTCCCCTGAACCAGACTCTCAAACTGTGCCTCAGTGCCTCCTAGTGCCACATCTGGGAAGAACTATTCCTTAAACAGCTTCTTGAACTGCTCCCAAGTCTGACCCTCTACTCCCACTCTGGGATCTGTCTGGTACCAGGTACGTGCTAAGTCTTGCATCTGACTGCCCGCCGCCTCGATATAAAGTCGGGCTGGTATCTCCGCCAGCCAAAAAATCTCCTCGATATGCTTAATCCATTCATCCATATAGTGAATGCCCTTGGTGCCCAGAAAATCTCTAGGATGCATCTTCTGAAAATCCTGGATATCCTTCTCCCTCCGGCGAGGCTGCTGATGTGCCCCCTGAGCAGTAACCATCTCTATAGTCATATAGACCAGATGATGTGCCTCGTCAATCCCTTTACGAAAATCGGCAGTCTGATGTTGCAGCTGCTGCTGGTGAGACTCCAGAATCCTCTCCACGAAGGAGAATAGATGAGCAGCATCTACCATCCCCGCAGGTGGAGGCTGCTGTGGCGGGGCGAAAGGATCTCAGGAAGCACCGGGCTCTGCCTCATGACTGGTGGAGGTGCTCCTCCAAAAGCTGCAAAAACACCCACCCCAGCTGGCATGACTGGGACTGCGGTACCGGGAGCTGGCTCCTGCTGCTGGGGACAAGAGGTGGCAGACCTCTCATCAGCGTCCCCTGGTCCTGGGCGATGTGATCTCGTCTCAACCATCCTGGAGACACAGATCAAATAAGAAATAATTACTGAGAATGAGTCAAAATATCAAAGGAGGATAGTTTAAATTCAAAGGAAGACAATAAGCAGCACAATGTAGACATACATAATCTGATAAAGAGTTTTTTCTAGTGTGATTGAGTACCTTCAAAATATTCTAATCCTACTGCAGGCTGTAGTGATACTCTAGTTCAAATACTACTACATTTATAAACTGGACCTACATGGGCCACCACTAAAAACGTGTCACGACCCGCACCCTAGAGTAAGGACACGAGAAGTGGGTACATCCAGCCTACGCCACAGTGTCTGCAGAAGAACGATGTCCTAGGTCAATCATCTAACAATATATAAGATTTCTGTACAGTATATACACTCCGAATGGAGGTGACATAGCAAATACAGTCTAAATCACATCTAAGGTAGAATACCATAAAAGATAAATAGATATGAAACAAGATGAATCCACAGAGATACAATCAGATAGAAGTCTAAATGTCTAAGATAATACAAATCTAGATAACATCTCAAAATCTCAAATACAGTAATCTAGAATAAATAGAAAGAAAGACATCCTAGACTAAGGGAGTGTCATCCACTGCTAAGGGGTCCTGCTGCTGGTCCAGGTCACAATAGTCCTCTAGGGTAGTCCCGTAATATGTGGAATAGAACGCCTCAGCCTCGTCCTCTGTAATATTTTCAATAGGTCTAGTCAGGACAGGAGCGAGCGCAGTACATCTCAACAAATTATAGCAGGTTAGGAAATATAAACATGCTAGAGAGTAAGATACATGAAACTGAAAGAACAACATGATGTAAAAGAGAGACTGTAAGTAAATAGCTACAATATATAAGAGAACTATCAGTGCTAGTGATTCAGAGTACAAGACGGTTATGTAAACGGCACGATATTGTACACGAGTAATCTACAGAGGTTGTACACGAATAATCTACAAAATTGAATATATAACCACTTCTACTCCCCCGCCCCAATCAATACACAAGGATCCAGTCAAGTTATGTTATTGCACATGAAGTATAGTTGTACATGATGATCATGTGAACACATGAGTATACACGATTTCACACGATTTGTACACGAATAACACGAACACAAGGAGTACACGATGCTCATGATAAAGTATACGAACATGAAATACCCGATGTATCCGCTAAGGGGATAACATCGCGCGACAAGATCCATATAGTACTAATCCGTGTTACCAACGTGTCAGCATCAAGTAAAGTAATCTAAAGCAGGAAATATAATCCTAAACAAGATATAAAATGATCAGAGAATGTACTTGCCTGGTATCCTGAATATCTGGAGAGGATATACTATCCGAGGAGTGGTGTCTGGCTCCTATAGAACAGTACAAGTCACTACAAGTCTAAAACAGTAAAATAGACTGCTACAATGCATCTACATGGTGTTTGGGGTCAATCTAGGCTAAAGTCAACCGTTGGTCAACTCTAGTCAACTTATTCTAGTCAAACTAGGTCAAGCCTAACCCAAACAAGTCTCACTAGTCCTAACCATGTCTATCCTAGCATCCACACACAAACAAGGTGACACAAGTAATCAACACTCATCATTGGTGTATACATGCCATATACACAGGCTATATCACATAGGGATACACCCCATAGGCTATGTGTCATGTATATAGCCTATAGGCCATATAGGCTATATCACACATATAGTCTATTCTGACATATTTTATACATTATATATATATCTAATTTATATAAATAACATACACATATACATATAGGCCACATTATTATATATCACATATAGAGAGATAGGGATAGGGATACATGTGTATGCGTGTCTATGTGTATATGTACATAGGTGTCAAGTAGTGTGTGTATGCACATGACAGTAGGTAGGTTAGCTAATAGTGAAAGGTGTGTAATAGGGTGAGTGAGTGAGTGTCAATAGGACAGTTAAAAAGTGATGTGTATAAACTAACAGGGTGAAGTGTCTCAGAAATTCCAAGTTTACATGCCAGTTCATATAACAGTTAACATAAATTATAATGCGTGTGTGTACTTGACAGTGCATAGTCTAACCTATAATAGTGGTGAAATGCTTGAACTCAGTAAAACAGGGAAATTACATATAGGATGGTGTCAAACTCAGGAATCACATGGCAAGATGACAGTTAAGTGTAATAGGAAAACAGTAGGGTGAAACTGTAGGGTGTTAGCTAACAGTGAATAGGAAACCTGTATACAAAATCTCAGGAAAACAATTTCAATGACAATGTGCATAGATCAGTATTCTCAGGTTATCAAGTGATGACAGTTAGCACATATATCAGTTAACTAACAACCTGAATTTACAGTTCAAACCCACTCGAAATCAAACCTTCAAACACAAAATCATAAATCAACCTTCCAGTAATCTAATACACATGTAAATGAAGTAACAAGGCAATTAAAACATTAACCAAATAGTTTAGAATATAATTTAACTCAGAAATTGAATTATTAGAACTGTGTATCAGTCAAATAGGGGGAAATTGAAATTCGAACTTAAAAACATATTAATACTATGAATTAATGGTTGGTAATTAACCCCCCACCTGTGCCCGTGTCCCAAGAGTCTTTTCGTGTCACCCTAGAGTCGGATACGGCGTGTCCAAGCACCTACACACACAGAGAAATACTGTACATAGACTGCATCGTGCACGCGTGCACACGTGTCCAGTACACGACACAGGCAACATGGAGACACGTGGTCGTGCACACGTGTACGCCAGGGATAGGGCTACCCCACTGACACCCTGTACCGTGTCCTAAATACGTGTCCAGTCGTGTCCAACTGCGTGTCAGTAACTAATTTCGCACGTGTACAGCTTCTCGTACGACCAGTGCAGGGAGGAGAACTCCTCGTACACGCAACCACTTGAGCTCATATTTTGGAAGGCCAATGTCAGTCATTGCCTCGACATCCTCCCAAAAAATGGCGTATCCTCGTGTCCTATACAGTGAGCAATAGGGCCCGAGTAGCAGGACACTACGTACGATTCAGCCACAGCGTGTTCGTGTCCTCGTGTGGACGATACGACTCCAAAATTAGTAAGCAAAGACACGAATCAATAAGCAAATCCTAGATCTAGGAATTCGATCAAAAATATTTGCAAAAACAGCAAAGTGAAATGGTTGTGGCATTTCCACAAACACCTAGCCTAGCAAATTGATACGTGTCCGATACGGACACGAAACCTAATACAAACGACACCAATCCTTCACTACAGCTAGGGGACACCTAGATCTAGGCTACCATGCAATAAAATTAGAAATTAAAATAGAATTAGAAGGGTTTACCTATAGATTGCAAGGATCAAGAAAAAAGCCCAAAATCAAACGGTTCCTATTGCTTGCCAAATCCTCCCAATTGCTCTAAAACTGAAATTGCTCCTCAAAATCAGCAAGTAAAGGTTGATTAGAAACATATGCAAAAGATTTGGGTAAAAAGGATTAAAAATGGATTTTCTATGAATTTAGGAAAGTGGGGATTTACCGTTCTTTCTAAAACTTGGTTGAGCACAAAAGAGGCAAGAACAAGGCGAAGGGACATTAAATAAGGGGGTTTCCTTATGTGGCCGGCCACTTAGGGTTTAGTTAGGGTTAGGGCTTCTAGTTATGGGCCATGGGCTTAAGTCACAAGTCATTGAATTAAAATCATAAGTCATGAAATCAATGCACCTATTCTATTCCTCTTATTTGAAAACTAGATTCTAATGGCTAGAATGAGGTTAACTTAAGTTAGACTAGGGTCACCATAGCTAGGGTTAGCTTCTAGGCTAGTCTACAAAGTCTCAATAAGTCAAAGTCAAAGATAGGAATCACCAATTCAATAAATTAATTAAAATTCAAAAATTTACCAAATGACCAAAATACCCTTAAGCTAAAATATGGTAGTGACATCTTGCAAACAAAGTGCACAAGTGATCATCCCCTATCTCTAACTTCTAACAGCAGTTTATGCTGCTAATGCATTTGATATTTCTATTGATGTTTATCTACTTGTAATAAAATACGTAGGACTAGGTACGTAGACATGCCAACCGTATAATAGATATACGTAAGTTGTAAAATACAGTATAACCATGACAACTAATCTCATCCACAAAATACAAGAATAAAAATATTATAATAAATATGAATTGTCATTTGTACATGATATTGGACGGAGACAAATCTACTACCAACTAATAGAAGAATAAATAAATAGACAAATAAATAATTTGGCAAGAGTAGCATGGACGATCCAATAGCACGTCATCTCCGAAGAAATTGAGAAGATCATGACCTTGTCTAGAACACTAGCAAAAAGTCAATAACACACACCTGGAGGAATCAACAGGTCCTCAGAGAGACGTAACAAGATACAAAAAGAACATACCATAAAACTAAATATAAAATACTCAATAATAAGTCAAATTGGATCATAGCATGGTCTAATACTTCATCCTTGAATTAGCGTACCATCTCCCTAACCAAACAAGGACAGGAGATGGCAGCCTAATCCACGATGAAGCATCTTACCATGCCATGAATCCAATATAGTATCCGGACCACAACAAGGTTCAGTACCTTCCCATCGAAGTAGTGAACCACACCTACAACCAAACAAGGACAAGGTGTGTAAATCTAGTCCATGACAATGGATGGAACTAAGGATTTCCAGGACCACGGATTGGTGTACGTATTGATTGATAAAAAGTTAAACAGATATGAACGTGTTTTGACCCTTAATAGGCAGAAACTAGGGTTCACGAATTATACTTGCGATAAGAAGAAGACAACAGTTTCTAGCAACCTCGAGCAGTCAGCGACCACAAGATCTTCTGTACGTATTCCTTCCTCGGGTTGGATGTCGTATGGGCGACGATCTCCCAACCTTTTCTTCTTTCGGCTGTCATCTCTTTCTCTCCTCTCATAGTCGACGAATTGGAGATAGATGCTCTTCTTAGGATACATATGATGGCCAGAGAATAGAGGGTGTATATAGGCTACGACAGGGACTATGAGGAGAAATTAGGTTTAGGTCTCCTAACGGGTCTAGGTATCCCGTATTCAGTCCGAACACACAACCCAGGCCTGTTAACAATAGCTCGTTCCACTAAAGATATATTGTTGCACTACCTTCATAATCCCAAATTACATTTATAGGCTCCTTTTTATTTTATGCTTGTATGTCTCCCTAATGTTAAGATATCGAACGTCCGTCAATCAAAGTAAGTTACTGACAACTACATTGATCGACATCTTTATCCTAAAGTAGTACCACTCAACTTTATTTGTCATATCGGATATAATCCACCTGCAAGATTTATATAACAATCCTTATGAGTTCTTTCAGGGGACATCATCAACCCGATAAATCAGGACATGGATTCTTCTTATAATCAACAGCCCAGCATACACCATCAAACACATAATACCATTACACAATTCATAGAGGTTATTGACTCATTATGAATCTCACTCTTTAATGACTCAAGTAATGCATACTACATATACATGTCTGTTATTATATTCGGATTAAGAGCACAAGCATCCATAATAACAGAGGTATTTGTTCTTTTATGTAGTCAGTACAAAGTGAACAACCTCAAATGGTCATGTTTAATACACACAAAGTGCTCTAATATAATCCTATAGTCAAGATAGACTAATGCCAGATTACACTACAACCTTACCAATGGTTTGTCCAAATCTATCTAGATGGTGAACTATGTTTATATTCAACATGGGACTGATAATATGATATTTTGCGTGTCACCACACAACATATTATCTAAAATGTAGAATATCAGACACTTTGCATTAACATATAACAAATCACATTTGCCCATATGATTTTTATTAAAAAATAATAGAAAAATATAGTTAATATGAAAGTGATGCTTTTAGTATATAACCCTAACAATCTCCTAATTATACGCAAAGCATTGCTTTTTAGTACACTGTTACAAATCTTCCACTTATACTTAAAGCCATGCGGCCATGTATCTAACTCCCATTCCCTCAACGTGACTATTAAAAGCCTTAGCCAGTTAGCTCTTTGTAAAGGGATCAGCTAGGTTGTTTGCTGATGCTATCTAGGTCACAACAACATCTCCTATTTTTATGATATCTCGTATCAGGTGGTACTTGCGCTCAATGTATTTACCTGTCTTATGGGCTCGTCGTTCCTTCGAGTTTGCAACTGTACCACTACTATCACAATAAAATATAATAGTGTTAGGCAAATTAAGTACCACATCTAAGTCTAATAGAAAGTTTCTGAGCCAAATTGCTTCTTTGGCTGCCTTAGAGGATGCCATATACTCAGCTTCCATGGTGGAATCAACAATACATTTTTGCTTGATGTTCCTCCATACTATGGCTCCATCTCCTACGGTAAAAACATAACCTAAGGTATATTTTTGGCATCCCTATATGACTGAAAATCTGAGGCTGTATACCCCAAGGGCACTAAATTATCTGCCTGGTAAACCTGCGTATAATCTTTAGTCCTTTTCAGGCACTTTAAAAATATGCTTTACCGTAGTCTACTGATCTTATCCTGGGTTAGTCTGATATCTGCTAACCATGCTTACGGCAAAGCAGATATCTGGTCTCGTATATAGTATTACATACATTAAGCTTCCTATTGCTGAAGCATAAGGAACTGCTTTCATGTCCTCTATTTCTTTAGGTGTCCTCGGACACTTTACTTTGATAGAGCTATTTTATGTCTAAAAGATAGAAAACCTTTCTTAGAATTTTGCATGCTAAAATGAGTTAATACAGTATCGATATAGGCCGATTGAGATAAGCCTAACATCCTTTTCTTGTGATCTCGTAAAACTTTAATTCTAAGGATTTGACCTACTTCTCCCAAGTCCTTCATATCAAACTGTTTGGATAAGTATACCCTTACGTTAGATAACACATTTACATTATTTTCAATGAGCAATATATCATCCACATAAAGTACTAGGAATGCCACCACATTTCTGTCACACTTTTTGTACACACCAGATTCATCTGGACATTGATCAAATCTGTACAATTTTATCACCTGATCAAAATGAATGTTCTTAGATCTGGAAGATTGTTAAGTTCCACAAATGGACTTCTTGAGCTTACAAACAAGATGCTCTTCACCTTTTTCAATGAACCCATCTGGGTTTCTTCATATAAATGTTTTCTTCAAGACTTCCATTAAGGAAAGTTGTCTTGACATCCATTTGCCAAATCTCATAATCTAGATGAGCTGCAATAGATAAAACAATCTGGATAGACTTAAGCATGGCTACTGGCAAAAAACTTTCAATATAATCAATACCCTGTTTCTGAGTAAAACCTTTTGCAAGATCTGGATAGACTTAAGCATGGCTACTGGCAAACGAATGTTCTAAGATCTCGATAGACTTGTTGTCTTCTCCTCTTTTTCTCTTATAGACCCACTTGCATCCAATGGATTTTATACCAGTAGGTTGTTCTATAAGTTCCCAGACTTTATTGAATCCATTGATTCTATTTCCGATTTTATTGCCTTTTGACAAGACTTAGCATCTTTATCTTGTAGTGCTTCATTATAGGTGCAGGGATCATAGTCTTGTTCCTCAGGGGCAAAGTCTGAGGATTCTCGCAAGAACATAAACCTATTCGGTTATATAATAACCCTCCCACTACGATGAGGAACTATGGGTTATGATGTAACATTTGTGACACGTTGTGTAGTTACTTGTGGGTCCTCCTCTTGTACTATTGGTATTGAATTATTAGGTGTCTCTCCTCTTAATTATTCTAGAACAACTCTACTCATGGGTTTATGGTTCACCACATAGTCTTCCTCTAAGAATCGGTTGTTGGAGCTCACAATAACCTTCTGATCCTTAGGACTATAAAATAGACCTCCTTTCGTTCCTCTTGGATAGCCTACAAACAAGCGTACTTCTGTATGAGATTCTAACTTATCTTCTTTCCCATTCAACACATGTAATGGACTACCCCAAATTCGAACATGTTTCAGACTGGGCTTTTGCCCCGTCTACAGCTCTGTGGGAGTAGAAGGTACTGACTTAGAAGGTACCAAGTTCAGAATATAATTTGCAGTCTCCAAGGCATGTCCCCAAAATGAGTCTGGCAAATCTGAATAACTCATCATTTATCTAACCATCTCCATAAGAGTCATATTCTTTCTTTCTGCTATACCATTCTGTTGGGGTATTCCAGGTGCAGTCAATTGGGACGTAATCCCAGCTTCTGATAACTAATCCTTAAACTCTCCAAAAAGTTACTCACCACCATGATCTGAATGTAATGACTTGATACATTTTTCATGACGTTTCTCCATCTCAGTATTGTACTCTTTGAATTTCTCAAAGCACTCAGACTTACAGCACATCAAGTAAATGTATCCATACCATGAATAATTGTCAATGAATGTGACAAAATATTCAAAGCCACCTCACCTCTAACCTGGATAGTCATGGGCCCACACAAATTAGAATGAACCAATTCTAACACATCATTGTTCCTATACCCCTTTGCCTTGAAAGGCCTTTTGGTCATTTCACCTTCTAAGCAGGGTTCACAGACTGGAAGTGCCTCCACTTCTAATGAACTCAAAGGTCCATCTGTAACTAGTCTTTGAATCCATTTTAGATTAATATGGCCTACTCACAAGTGCTAAAGATATGTTTGGTTCATACAAGAAGGTTATTTTCTCTTATTTAAGTTAGAAGACGTATTATTCATTTTTATTAGTTGCATTGTCGGTAAAATAGAAGTAATAAGATACAAATTATCTACTAATGCACCAGAACAAACAAATTGCTTATTTTTTCTAATAACAATGTTGTAATTAATAAAACTAAATATCCATCCTTAACTAGCATAGAAACAAAAATCAAATTCCTTCTAAGTGAAGGTACATAAAGATAATCTAATCTTTTAATGTCAAACTTATTTCTACCAAAAGAAAAAATAAAATCTCCTACTACAACGGCCACCACTTTTGTAGCGTCACCCATGAACAAGCATATCTCTTCATCACTAGGCCGTCTAGTTTCTTAGAACCCCTGCAATGATTGAAGATATGATTAGTGGATCATGTATCTACATACTAGGTGCTGGTAGATAACACCGCTAAACATGTTTCAACTACTAGTAAATGAGATATACCTTCTTTGTTTCCTTGTTTGAGAAGTGGACAGTCACTCTTCTAATGTCATGACCCTTTGCACTTGAAACATTTGTCTTTCGACTTTTTCATAGCGCCTTGAGGTCCTATGTCCTTCTTTGTTGAGTTTGCTTATTTTTGAATGTTATTCTTCTTCTTACCACCTTTTGACTTAGAAGTAGAAGACTTTTCAAAAACATAAATATAACCACTCTGCCTAAAGAGAGCTTCAGCATCATGTAGCTCTTTTACAAGTTCTGCAAACTATAGAACCTTTTGTTCATGTTCTAGATAAGGCAAAACGTGTCAAAACTTTTAGGCAGAGTCCCGAGAATGATATCAACCTAGGATTTCCCATCGATTTTAGCTCCAAGGATCTCCTTGCTAGTGTACCTTCAGCCATTTTCATATTCATCAAACACTTTATAGCAAACTGACTAGCTGCTCTACTCTGATGTCCGAAGAGTTCCTTGAGGTTATACATCATGTCATAAGCTGTGGCCATGGCCTGATGTTGATGTTGCAGTACATTTGACATAGATGCCAGAATGTATCACCACGCCATCCCATTTACCTTTATTCACTTCTTATAAGCCAGTTTGACCTCTTTATCAAAATTAACATAAGGCTTAGGTTGACATTCCTGATTGAGTACATATTTGTACTCTTCAGCAGTTAGGACAATATCTAAGTTACGTTTCTAGTCAATATAATTAGGGCCAGTAAGTTTGTTTTCTTTAAGAATCACCATAAGTAGTGTAACGTCCCAGTTCCAAAATACTTAGGACTAAGTACGTAGACATGCCAGCTGTATACATACGAAGTATACTCTAATATATAGAATTCTCGTATGTATACATAAGCTATAAACTACAGTAAACCATGACAACTAAATCTTATCCACAAAAAGATGTCTTTTATAAAATCAAATAAGAATTTGTCATTGTACATGTAGTTGGGCTGAGACAAATCTACTACCAACTATTTAAATAAAAAGAAATAAATACAATGAAAGAAAGCGAAGCGAAGGACGATCCAAGTGCAATCATCTTGAGAGACGAGAGTAAATCGTGGCCTTGGCTAGAGCACCTGCGAAAAGTCACAAACACACACATGGAGAGTTCACCAGGTCCTCAGAGGGACGTAATAAGATACATGAAGAATAAGACATATAAACTGAATATAAAATATGCCATAAAGTCATAAAGTAAAAGTAAAGTATTCCAACAATAACACGGCCCAATAAACAATCATCGAAAGAGTGGACTACCCCAACAGTCAAACAAGGACAAGGGGTAGCGTACTATTCCACGATGTGATATTATCACATCCCATGACTAGAACGAAGTGTGACATGACATTGACTAAGGTCTCCTAATCTTTCTAGTATGTAATTTAGAACAACACTTAACGCAAGGACAAACCGACTGACTACGACTGACCACAACCACACGGGTAGCACTCATGTGAATCGCTAGCATATCACATGGGTAGAGCTCCGGAGAGTCCCTATCAAATACACGGGTAGTGATCAAATGATCCACTAGCAAGATCGACTCCAACCAACATGACTCGACACTACATTGCCCAAGCGTATAGTATATGTCATCCCTGTCCAATGCTCCTAACCATGTTGTATCCTCAACAGGTTTATACTAATAACTGCTAAGTCTTCTAGCATGCAATTCTATCAGCAATTATAACCTAACGCATGCGCATGGGTGATCAACCCATACACAAGTACCTTACATGCTACTCAAATCTCACACTTGACACGGGTTATGAAGTACACTAACAAACGGTAGTCCATTAACTTTCAGGTCCATATGCATAAACTAAAGACAAGCAAGAAAATTAGGCTAGCACTTGCATTGAGTATAACAAAAAGCAAGTAAGTAAATCACGAACAGCAGTCAAAGGCACAACTGGAAATAAACAGGCGATATATGTACAATATCTAAAAATGCAGTCTAAATATAAACAGTAAATAAGGCAAGGTATCTTGCCTGGTGTGTCGCCTGGTATGGTGCGATGATCTGACAATGCAGTCTAAATATAAACAGTAAATAAGACATAGGTCCTATTTTAGAAAATATTTATAGCAATTAAAACTAGATTTACTAGTAAATTAGTTTTTTGTAAACGCTTGAAAATATGGAAAAATCAATTTTGGCTTAAATATTCTAAATTTGAGAAATTAAAATTTTATAGATAGAAAAACTATATTTTCCTAATTAGAATACTCTTCGAAATACTAGAAATTACTATTTTATAATAAAAAATCTACATTTTGAAAATATCTAGTAAATATATGTGTATTTATAAATTCCCACAAATATAACAAATTTACTAATAACACTAATAATAAAAAAAAGCAATTTAGTACTAATACTAGTAAATATGGTACATACCTAAAACTCTAATTACTGGTTAATATTGTTAATGACCATAAAGGAATAGATAATACAAATAATAGGACATATTAACAAAAACCCATCTAGTTGTCCTCTGAATCCAAGTAAAATTATTGATAATAATAGTAACAATAATTATAATAATAGTAATAATAATTATAATAATAGTAATAAAAATCAGCAGAGTAGCTTCTGATCTGCTCTTTCGAGGAGGTTACTGCTACATTCTAATTTAAGAGTAAGGAGAGGAAGAAGAGCTGTAGTGAGGAAGGGGAGGAGAGTAAAAGTGAGAGGAGGGAGAAAGGGGGCTTACCGGAGTTTTTCGGTTGCGATCGGTGGTTCTGGGACAAAAGAAAAGAGGGAGGCACGGAGGGATCTCGCCGACGGTGGCCAGCAGGAGCGGAGGGACGCGTACGTGCGGCAGCGTACGTGCGACAGCGCTCACAGCTGACGTGGGGCTGCTCAGATCTGCTGAGCAGATTCGGATCTGAAGGTCGATGGCAGGGTCGAAGGCAGGAAGGAGTACGGTGGCCTTCGAAAGTCGGACGGCTGGGTCCGTCTGGCGAAGGACAACCACGTGGTGGCGCGGTGTGGATCCGTGGGTAGAGCGACGACCATGGGGACTCCGGCACGGGGTTGCACCGGGGGCTGGCGTGGAAGATATCGGAGCACGGGCGGTGGAGGTGAGGGTTTTGTCCCCATCTTTTTCCTTGTTAGGGGGTTTTGGGACGATAGTGGTGGTGGTGTTGTGGGATACCGGTAACGGTGGTGGTGTTGTGTAGATTTGGGGTTTGGTTCGGGTCGGCCAGCCTGTGGTCGAGGGATTGGCGATGGAAGCTGGCCGCTGTGGAAGGTTGGTTCAATAGAGATGTTGTGCGGTTGCCAAGGCGGTGATGATGATGGTGGGCATGGGTGACGATGATGAAGATGGTGGTGGCGATGGCCTTGGTGGTGGTTATGTTGGACGAGAGGAGGCTGTAGCGGTGGTGATATTGGAGACGGGGGTGCCGGGTCAACCAGGGGTCGGGGGTTGTTAGCGAGGCGGGAGTTCGACGGTGGTGACGGCCGGACAGGATCTGGATGATGATGGTGGGGGGATCAGGCGCAGCCGCGGGTGATCGGTGGCGAGGCTGCAAGGTTTAGGCTTTGTGTTTATGTATTGTGTCGTGTTCGGAGTGTCGGACACGATAGGGGAAAATTTGGAATTGTAATGGTGAAGATATAGTAGATGGGAAGGGCACGGACATGGACACGATTTGGATAAAAAAAATTTGCTTGTAGAATTATGGGAAAAAGAGAGCAAGGGGCTCTCCTTATATAGGAGGTGGTGCTCCTAGACGGATAAGGATTAGTAGTAGTTTAAATCCCCCTCTAGATAATGTCATATTTAATTTAAATCAATTTGAAACTAATTCAATCAAATTCGATCTGACCAAAACTAGATAAATCCTTCCTTTATTTTAAAGTCTATTTAAATTAAAATCTTTTCCACTTTAAATTGTCATATTTAATCAACTATTAACTCAAACAAAATTTCAAATATTATTTTCATAAATAATAAAATATAATAATACTTTATTTCAAAAATTATGATAAATGTTTAAATATTTGAAATGGCATTTTGCAATAAAATAATTATAACTCATTTTTGTAAAATCAAAGTGGACATGAAATAATTTTATGTCACTCGTACACAAATAATATATTTACATAGAACAATAGTTTCTAAATTACTACTTATATTTGTACCATAAAATAAAATAGCCTTTTTATATTAAATAAATAATATCGTTTGCCAAATCTCGACGAGACGCAATAAATCAAAATAAAATACTTATTTTCTATATGAATAAATCTTTTAGTAGAACCATTGTGTATAAAAATTATACCATCGCATATACGTACTCGCACGCGACGCACAAATATGAAAAACAAAATCAATAACAAATTTATTTTTTATTTTTAAATCGAGGTAAAAGTTTAGGGGGTTTACATCCTACCCAACTTACAATAATTTTGTCCTCGAAATTTAGAAAAAACTAGAGTGTTTGAGAAGGTAGAGGAAGAGTTTATTCGATAAGAAATCACCATTTAAATCATTGGGCAGGAGAAGAATGATATTCAACGAAAAGTAGACAATTTAGATAACTAAAAGAATAATCGATGGGGTAGTTTTGAAACAATCATGTGCAAGACATCCTTCTGTGTCTAATTCGATCATATTACCATCGATCAAAAATTGATAAATCTCTACAGTTGTGAATAACTTCTTCTATCTCATTCTAAGATCACTAGCTTCATACTTGAGTCGTCTTAATTATCGACATGGTCTTGGAATCATCACTCTTGTCTTTATTGATAATAAATCTTCAAAAGTTTTGATTTCTTCTCAAGATTCAAATTCCATAAAACTTGAATGTTATTTATGGCACTTGGTCTTTTATTTCAATCCAAAATATGAATCTCCTCAAAAATTTATATTCCATAATTATTATTTTTATTATTATTATTGAAAAAAATTATTTCCTTTATTCAGTTTAATATCTTAAATTTATGAGGATGAAAAATCACCTTAACTTCCTCTATAATCATCTTAGAACTTGAACCCCTTATAACCTCAAGAATAAAAATTTGAATCTTCTATGCTAGAGTAACCCCGTACTCAAAATACCATTTTTTTCCACAAAAATTTGACTCATAAATTAGATTCCTAAAGATATATTTTCAAATACTACCTCTCATCATAAAAATTTGGTAGTCGAAAACTTCCCAATTCAATAGTTCTCCTATCTCTCAAACCCTTTTTTTCCAATCACTTTAGTCGAAAATAAAATAAACCAAACCTTAATATGGCATTGCAAATCACATAATTTAATTCTTAAAGAATTAAGAGTTTAAGAAATGTTACATTTTCTTTGAAATCTAATAACTTCAAATACCTTATCTATCCTCCCATAAAATTTTCTTTAGCAATGGATTTACCTCGAAGGACCAATTTATCAATTGAGAAGTCTACTCTCATACTATCTTATCAAAACACACTCCATCTAATAGATTTTACCCCAAATTTCTACTTCCCTCTAAAGGTTGTCTAATATAATTCCTTTCTAACCGAAGGGTGCCATGATCCAAATTTCCATCTTCACACAAGGGTGTCAAAGGAAACAAGGTTTACATGAATCATATTGGAGTAAAAATGAAATTCATAATGAGTGGAGCAAACAATCGAGAGAAAACTACGGTTAGGTTCAATGGTCGTGGTAAGGATTTAGACAATAAATAAGGGTCACTAATCACTGCATGAAAAGTAAAAGATGTTTTGGGTCTAAGTAAATCAAGATAAAAACACGTGTTTTGAATATCAAGCAAATTAAGGATAAAATAACTTAGAGACTTGGAAGGTATGGTTTCTATAGAAAAGATGGTCTTCTAGATTTAGGAACAGTCAAGGAATGACTCCAATCCTTTTCCCAAGTTTCAAAGGATTGAAGGTCACGATAATAAATCTAGCTTTGAGGGAAGGTCGAGTAAATCAAGATGAAGATATGGTCATACAGTTTGGTCGATGACTAACTATACTTGTGTATATGCAATATCATAATCATAGGTGGTATGGCAACTCAATGTGGAACACTTCTATCTTATTAGGGTGACCTTGCTTCCTTCTTGGTTCCCTACCAATATAAGATCTAATCTATGAATTTGAGTTCCTCAAAAGTTTTCCCCAATATAGATCTCAAAATGATCTACCATAAATGTCTAACCATTCTATGATGTCAAACATAATCATAACTTAAAATTTAAATTCCTTTAATAAATCTCAAAATAACCTTTATCATGTCACTTAATAAATTTTTCCACAAAATCCTAATATCATCAATCCAAAACTTAAGATTTTAGATAATCTTATTAATCGTGTATGATACGACAAAATTGAAAATTTTAAAAATTTTCTCAATCGATTTCATATTCTCCCATATGCATATTTATAAACTCACTAAGTCAACTCCCTTTTTTTTTCTTTTTTTTTCTTTTTTTTTTCCATAATCAAACTTTAAATTCAAAATCTTTATAGATCATATGACAATTTTATTTTATTTTTCCAGTCGAATCCATGTACCCAAAGTAGGTATATCTATAAACCCAATAAATCATAATGTTCTAAAATATTCTAGAATTCAAAATCAATTTGTTTTCTCAATCATTTAGAGATTCCAACTATGAATACCACCTATTAGCCTCAAAATATAATTATATCTATCTTTCGAAGTTGGTAATATCGCTACTACCCAACTTAGGATTAACTAATCATTCTTACAAGATCATATCTTTAGAAAAAATAGGGTTTTTCGATCCTTAAATTAATAAATGCTTTTATAACTCAAAATATGACCTCTAACGCATACTAATTGCCAATATAATCCTTCTAGCCATGTAATTGACAAATGAGCATATACTAGTATAGTCATCTTCCCAACTGCCACTAAGCACGAAAAATAAAAATTTACAGCAGAAAGGAATCAAGCAAGATGCAAATCAAGAAAGGCAAACGAGAGTTCAAAATTTGGAGTCAAGGAAGGAGATCAAGTATGTGGATGAGATCCTAGACTTTAAACTTATATGCAGGCCTTCTCGGTACAATAACGTAACCAAAACGACAAAGTTGACCTGCATGGGCCACCACAAAAACATGTAACATTCCAGTCCCAAAATACTTACGACTAAGTACGTAGACATGCCAGCTACATACATACGAAGTATACTCCAATATATGGAATCCTCGTATGTATACATAAGCTGTAAAATATAGTAAACCATGACAACTAAATCTCATCCACAAAAAAATGTCTTTTATAAAAGCAAATAAGAATTTGTAATTGTACATGTAGTTGGGCGGAGACAAATCCACTACCAACAATTTAAATGAAAAAAATATACAATGAAAGAAAGCGAAGCGAAGGACGATCCAAGACCAATCATCTTGAAAGAAGAGAGTAAATCATGGCCTCGGCTAGAGCACCTACGGAAAGTCACAAACACACACCTCGATAGTTCACCAGGTCCTCAGAGGGACGTAATAAGATACATGAAGAACAAGCCATATAAACTGAATATAAAATATGCCATAAAGTCATAAAGTAAAAGTAAAGTGTCCCAACCATAACATGGCCCAATATTCCATCATCGAAACAGTGGACTATCCTACAACCAAACAAGGATAAGGGATAGCGCACAATTCCAAGTTGTGACATTGTCCCATGCCATGACTAGAATAAAGTGTAACATGACATTGACTAAGGTCTCCTAACCTTTCTAGTATGAAATTTAGAATAACATTTAACGCAAGGGAAGACCGACTGACTACGACTGGCCACGACCATATGGGTAGTACTCAGGCGAGTCGTTAGCATATCACACGGGTAGAGCTCCAAAAATTACCTATCAAATACACGGGTAGTGCTCAAATGAGCCACTAGCAAAACTGACTCCAACCGACACAACTCGACACAATATTGCCCAAGCGTATAGTATATGTCCTCCCTGTCCAATGCTCCTAACCATATTTTATCCACAACAAGTTCATACTAATGACTGCCAAGTCTTCTAGCATTCAATTCAATCATCAGTTATAACCTAACGCATACGCACGGGTGATTAACCCATACACAAGTACCTCTACATGCTACTCATATCTCACACCTGATAAGGTTATAAAGTACACTAACAAACGGTAGTCCCTTAACTTCGAGGTCCATATGAATAAACTAGTGACAAGCAAGAAAATAAGGCTAGCACTTGCATTGAGTATAACAGAAAGCAAGTAAGTAAATCACGAACATCAGTCAAAGGCACAACTAGAAATAAACAGGCGATAAATTTTCAATATCTAAAAATATAGTCTAAATATAAACAGTAAATAAGGCAAGGTATCTTTCCTGGTGTGGTGCGATGATCTGACAAGTCCTGTTTTGTCCAATAGCCAGGGTCGATGTGAACATGGTCCAAATTTCACGAGAAAATAGGGAAGGATGATTAGACACGATCAATGGTGATAATCGAGGAGAGTTTGAGTAAAAAGACACAGGTCCTATTTTTGATAATATTTATAGTAATTAAAATTGGACTTAATAGTAAAATATTTTTTTGTAAACGCTTGAAAATATGGAAAAAACGATTTAGGCTTAAATATTAAAAGTTTGAGAAATTAAAATTTTATAGATAGAAAAACTACATTTTCTTAATTAGAATACTATTCGAAATACTAGAAATTATTTTATAATCAGAAATCTACATTTTGAAAATATCTAGTAAATATATGTGTATTTAAATTCCCAAAAATATAACAAATTTAACAATAACACTAACAATAATAAAAGCAATTTAGTACTAATACTAGTAAATATGGTACATACCGAAAACTCTTATTACTGGTTAATATTGTTAATGACCATAAGGAATAGATAACAAAAATAATAGGACATATTAACAAAAACCCATCTAGCTGTTCTCTACATCTAAGTAAAAGTATTGATAATAATAATAACAATAATTATAATAATAATATTAAAAATCAGCAGAGTAGCTTCTGCTCTGCTCTTTTGAGGAGGTTACTGCTACATTCAAATTTAAGAGTAAGGAGAGGGAGAAGAGCTGTAGTAAGTAAGGAGAGGAGAGTGAAAGTGAGAGGAGGGAGAAAAGGGGCTTACCAGAGTTTTTTGCCTGTGCGAAAAGAGGATGCGAGAGGCTGGCAGCTGCGATCGGCGGTTCTGGGACAAAAAAAAGAGGGAGGCACGGAGGGATCTCGCCGGCGGTGGCCAGCGGGCGCGGAGGGACGTGCACGTGCGGCAGCGCTCACAGCTGACACGGGGCTACTCAGATCTGCTAAGCAGATCCGGTTTTGGAGGTAGATGGCAGCATCGAAGGCAGGAAGGAGTACGGTGGCCTTCGGAAGTCGGACGACTGGGTTCAGCTGGCGGAGGACAACCACATGGTGGCGCGGCGTGGATCCGCGGGTGGAGCAGCGACTACTGGGACTCTGGCACGGGGTTGCTCCGGGGGCTGGCGTGGAAGATGTGGGAGTACGGGCGGTGCAGATGTGGGTTCTGTCCCCTTTATTTTCCTTGTTGGAGGGTTTTTGGGACGGTGGTGGTGGTGTTATTGTGGGATACTGGTGACGGCGGTGGTGTTCTGTTGATTTGGGGTTTGGTTTGGGTCGGCCAGCCTGTGGTCGGGGGATTGGTGGTTGAAGCAGGCTGCAGTAGAAGGTTGGTTCGACGGGGATGTTGTGCGGTTGCCGAAGCGGTAATGATAATGGTGGTGCGTGTGTAACGATGACAAACATGGTGGTGGCGATGGCCTTGGTGGTGGTTATGTTGGACGGGAGGAGGCTGTAGTGGTGGTGATGTCTGAGACAGGGGTGTCGGGTCAGCCGGTGGTCAGGGGTTATTAGCGAGGCGGGAGTTCGACGGTGGTGACGGTCGGATGACATCTTGATAATGATGGCGGGGCGGCTAAGGCACAGCCGTGGGTGATCGATAGCGAGGCTGCTAGGTTTAGGCTCTATGGTTATGTGTTGTGTTGTGTCCGTAGTGTCGGACACGACAGGGGAAATTTTGGAAATATAATGGTAAAGATATAGTGGATGGGAAGGGGCGCGGATATCGACACGATTTGGATGGAAATTTTTGGCTTGTGGAATTATGGGAAAAAGGGTGCAAGGAGCCTCTTCTTATATAGGAGGTGATGCTCCTAGACGGATAAGGATCAGTAGTAGTTTATATCCCCCTCTAGATAATGTCATATTTAATTTAAAACAATTTAAAACTAATTCAATCAAATTCGATCTGATCAAAACTAGATTCTTCCTTTATTTTAAAATCTATTTAAAATAAAATCTTTTCCACTTTAAATTATCATATTTAATCGACTATTAACTCAAACAAATTTTCAAATATCATTTTCATAAATAATAAAATATAATAATAACTAATTTCAAAAATCATGACAAATGATTAAATATTTGAAATTGCATTTTGCAATAAAATAATTATAACTCATTTTCGTAAAATCAAAGTGGACATGAAATAATTTTATGTCACTCGTACATAAATATTATATTTACATAGAACAATAGTTTTCTAAATTACTACTTATATTTGTACCATAAAATAAAATAGCATTTTTATATTAAATAAATAATAATGTTTGCCAAATCTCGACGCGACGCAATAAATCAAAATAAAATACTTATATTCTATATGAATATATATTTTAATAGAACCTTCGTGTATAAAAATTATACCATCGCATATACATACTCACATGCGATGCACAAATACGAAAAACAAAATCAATACCAAATTTATTTATTTTTTTAAATCGAGGTAAAAATTTAGGGGGTTTACAAGTGGACTGAAAGAACCCATTTTTGAAATCCTAAAAATCACATATTTAATTAATAATGATTCCCTCAAAATAATAATAAATATTCACCAACTCCTCAAACACCATAAATTTAGCATGCCACGATGGTGTGGACGTATATAAATTCAATATTTTTCCCAGGAGGTTTTTCTTATTAATTTTATTCTCATGCCAACCTAACTTGATGACAAATTAAATTAATTTGTTGGTATGGCTTTGGTCCTACAAATAATAGTAGTGACTCAGATAGGGAGGTTACCATTATTTGTATCTAAGTGTATATCATTACTTAATACTAAGTCCATTACTTCGTAATAAGTTCCTTCATATAGAGAAGTGAACAATACTAGGTAACTTTCTATAATTCTTCCGAAGAAAGTTTGTACTAGTGATCCATAATTAGACTTGTCAGATATGGAGGAAGGCACTAAAGCCAACATGCAATTATAATTATATCACCTACAAACCAGTAATTAAGACCATAGGATTTATGTTAAATAAATTCTCTCTCCCCCACTTAGTTATTTTATAATGAGGATTTTTCTACTAGTTGATTCATGTCCATGTTGACCATTATGGCCATATATCCTGCTTTTTCTTCAACTACACTTGGATCCAGAATAGTGCACTGTGCAGAACTATTCGGGGTTCGACCTGGACAGCCTCTGGACTGCTGAAAAATAGCATCTCATCCCGCATCAGCAAAAGCCACCACCGCCATCACAATAGACCAATTATATTTAAAATTACATCAATCCTATGCCTTCCGGAGGAGTTCACTCATAATCTAGATTAAAAAAATTAAATAAATGAACATGATTAACCTTCGTGATTTTAATTACATCCATAAACAACAACAACAACAGCCACGACATATCCGTGGCCTAAAACAACAAAAATAGAACATAAATTGAACATAATATTTGGATCTAAGATGCCAACAAAATCGAGTCAGAACAGATCTACATCTATCGACTATTATTCAACATTGTGTTTTATTGGTCAACATGGATGTATCAATCGATACGCAGATCCAATACCGGCTATGATACCAATTGATAGAATTTAGGATTCCCAGGACTACGGATTGGTGTGTGTATTGATCGATAGAAAGTTAAACAGATTTAAATGTGTTCAAACCCTTCATAGACGAAAACTAGGGTTCATGAATTATACCTGCGATGAGAAGAAGAAGATAGTTCCTAGCAACTTCGAGCAGTCAGCAACCCTAAGATCTTTTGTACGTATTCCTTCCTCGGGTTGGACGTTGTGTGGGCGAAGATCATCCAACCTTTTCTTCTCTCGATTGTCCTCTCTTTTTCTCCTCTCCTGGTGGACGAATTAGAGAAATATGCTCTTCTTAGGATACCTATGACGACCAGAGAATAGAGAGTATATATAGGCTACGGCAGGAACCATGAGGAAAAATTAGTTTTAGGTCTCCTAACGGGTCTAGGTATCCCGTGTTCAGCCGAACACACAACCCAGGTCTGTTAACAATAGCTCGATCCACTGAAGAGCTATTGTTGCACTACATTCCTAATACCAAATTACGTTTATGGGCTCCTTCTTATAATATGCTTGTTTGTCTCCCCAATGTTAAGATATCGAATGTCCGTCAATCAAAATAATTTACTAACAACTATATTGATGGACATCTTTTATCCTTAAGTAGTACCACTCAACTTTATTTGTTATGCGGATATAATCCACCTGCAGGGTTTACATGACAAGCCTTATTTGTTCCTTAAGAGGACATCATCAACACGATACATCGGGACATGGATTCCTTTTATAATCAACAGCCCATCATACACATAATACCATTACCCAATTTATAGAGGTTATTGACTCATTATCAATCTCACTCTTTTATGAATCAAAGTAATGCACACAACTTATGCATGTATGTTATTATATCCGGATTAAGAGCATAAGCATCCATAATAACAGAGGTATTTGTTCTCTTATATAGTCAGTACAAAGAGAATAACCTCAAGTGATCGTGGTCAATACACATAAAGTGCACTAGTATAATCCTATAGTCAAGATAGACTAATGCCAGATTATACTACAACTTACCAATGGTTTGTCCAAATCCATCTAGGTTGCAAACTATTTATATAATCTACAAGAGACTAAAATATGATCTTCTGTGTGTCACCACACACCATATTATCTACAATGTAGAATATCAGACACTTTGCATTAACATATAGCAAATATAAAATGCCAATATTTGCCCATACGATTCTCTTTCAAAAATAATAATAAAATATAGTTAATAGAAAAGTGATGCTTTTAGTATATAACCCTAACAACAAGTTACTGTTCTAAGCCGCAATCAGGTATAACTACACAAACCAAAAGTACCTATACGTAACGGATAGGGTAGCCTAACCATTCTAAGTGAATGCAGTTCAAGGACAAACCTCCAACGCTTGGGCTCTCTGGCTAAAATGGATTGGCATAGTTCTCTCTCTGGGAACCAGGGTCCTAAGAGCATAACGTTTTGCAAAATGCCAGTGGCCGTCAGTAACAATGGGTAATCTCACCCGCATCTCCGACGGAGCTCAGGGGTTACAAAAGGTAAAGTGCATAGTAGCCCATATGCTAAGGAACGGTCCTCCCCACCCAATTCCTATATATGTCATATTCATGAGACAATACCTCTTATAACTGCTAAATCAACCAATCATGAATGTTATTAGCAGTTATACCTATCGTACGGCTTATACATACCGGAGGCCAGCTAGCTACGTATGTCCGAGTTTTTTATTCGACTAGCGACTTTGTGGCACAAACATGTCAAGGCCTATGAATACAATGCAACAAAAGGGTGGTCTTTTAAATCTAGGTTTAATGTGCATAAAAATAGTGCAAGTAACAAGAAATAAAAATAAGTAGCAGAATTGCATCTAAATATGACGATGTAGGACAGTTTATTTTGCAGATAGTAAATAAGAAATAAATGAATGTAATATATGATTAAAGTAAATAGACAAAGATGTGGCAAGGTATCTCGCCTGTAGGTGGTGTGCAGAGAATAGAAGTCCAATCACTCAGATCGTCAAAATCAGTAGCAATGAAAAGTCAAGTCATGCAAACGTCCTCAAATGCTGAAATAAATATCACGAACATTTTTGGTATAATAGATATGTCTAAAAATGCCTAACCAAAAGTCTACTTCTGGACACAGGGAAAAAATCATAATTTTGGGTCAAAATGATGTCTGTCGTTAGACCCATTTTGTTCCAAAAAATATGCCAGTACCTACGGTCTCTAAAGTCATCAAACTATATATTTACGGATCTGGTTTGATGATACAAACCTTATGTCCAAAGTTTGATTCCGATGGGCCGTGCACAAATTCGTCTGTTGGATCGGGTCGCGGGTCCGCCAAAGTAGCATTTCGGTCGACCTTCTCAGAATCGGACCAAAATTGACTCACAGGACCAGAAAAATGACACAGTACTGATGGCACAAGTTTCGTCTCGAGATGACGAACGTGCACAAATTTATGGGCTAGTTTGTAAAAGGTTCCATACAGGGTATCTCGACCGATACGTCTCGATTCGTTTCGCACAAACAACGAAATCGAGTTCTGTCGAATCCCACACGTCAACAACATTCATATGCATCTTTCGATGCTCATGGGTTGCGACCATGTCACCCGGTTTGTTGGGGCGTATGCCATATCGGTAAAAAATTCCTAAATTCTACTGTTTTGAAAATAGTTTTTCGTCAATTTGGAAAATCGATTTCTCGACGCACAGTCGTCAAAATCGACTTCTATAAAAAGGGTTTTGTAGCCTATGGGTTGTCTAGGACTACTATCAATTAGTTTTTGAAATCTCCTAATGATTGGTTCAAAATCTATCTTTAAAATTAGGGGTTTGGGACTATTTTTACGTGTTGTTTTTGGACAAATTTCCTCGACTTTGTGTCGATCTACTGGATAACCTGATTACCTATCCATGAATTTATTTACTAGGTTTTAAGAAGGTTATATATGCTTTCCAGAAGATTTTACGGGTTCAAAAATGATCGAGAAAATAGTGACTTTTTTAATCGGGAAGTTGGTACCTGGGAGGTCGATTTTGGAACAGAGCACCCTCTGGTCTCGGCTGTGCGCCATGCGGCCGTGGTGCGGGGTCGCTGCTCGAAGTCGCGAGGAAGAGTTTAGAGTTTTTGCCAAAATCTCGGTTTGGTTATTAATCATTTATATCAAGAATTTATTTCCCGTTTGGACAAGGATTTGGGCTGATCCTAGTGAGGCAGGGATTTAGATTTACTAAATATCTTTGGTGTAAATTTTGATTCAAAATTGAGGCTGTTCCCATCAATCAAATTCTTAAAAAAAAAAAGGAAGAATAAAATTTCCTATACAGGCTTCCGCCTGTACTAGCCAGCGGGAGAGGTTGAGTTCTTCTACTCGCAAAAAATAAAAATCTTACGAGATTTTTATTTCTCATGAGAACTAATTTATGTTTTTCCCCCTTTCTATGCTATAAATAATTTAAAAAAATCTAAAAAAATCTAATAAATATCTAAAAATTCCTAGAAGTATGAAGTAAATTTATAAATAGCAAAAAAATATTCTTGGTATAAATACCCATTTGTAACTATAAAGGAAACCTTGGTTCAAAAATTTATTTATTTAATAAGTCCCTCAATTTTTTTACTAGTAATTCTAAAAACAAATATTAAATTCTAAATAACTAATAATAATTTTTGTGAAAACAATTTCTCATCTCCAAGGTCAAATAGAAAATATCATGACATAAAATATTTAATTTAGTCGCAACTTATTAGCAAAAACTAATTTCTCAAATAAAAAAAAACTTTGAATAATAAAAACAAAAAAAATAAAATAAAAAATAATAATAATATATTTAATAAATTTGTAAAATTTGAGGGGGTTTATATACTGATATAGCTAAGTAGCTCTGCTACTGCTATTGCCACTAAAGCTACTACTTATGCTATTGTCAATGCTACTTCCTCTCTACTATTACTGCTACTCCTTTTCCCAACTCTACATACAACTACACAGCCTAAGCATTATCCGTTATGCCCACTACTTTTATTACTCATATTCTTATATGCTGCTACTGCTTCTTCAATATGTTGCCTTCAAAGGCAGCCGCATATTCAATTCTATTATTCAATTCTCCTATCTAATTAGCTAATTGACTAACACACACTCAAGACATAAACATGTGTATAACACATATACACACACACTATCACACAAGGCACATATGTGCATCGGCTCTCACACATATATAAGGACATATTCCATCCCCAAATGCACATACTCACACACCTATACAAACACAAACAATATCTATGCCTACTCATATACACACATATAAGAATTATCTATATAGGTAACTAGACATACAACACACTTCTATACATGTGGTACTAACATGAGAGTAAAAAACAAACACTTGGTGTGCATCACCCCCGTATCGCACTATTCTACGATACACTTGTGATACGGCCAAGATACCTATACTAAACTTTGTTCGAATCATACCAAATCACATGAGCAAGTCTAATATATATATATATATATATATATATATATATATATATATAAATATATGAGGGATCAATATTCTCTCAATTTTGCATCCCCCATGTATCCCCATGATAATGCCCGTTGGATCTTGTTTAAGTTATCTAATCTTAATCGTTGAAAAATCAACGGTTAAGATTATATGACTTAAACAATATCCAATAGATGTGAAAGAGGAGATGCATGGGGAATGCAAAATTGAGGGGATGTTGATCCCTCCTCATATATATATATATATATATATATATATATATATATATATATTTTATATATATATATATATATATATATATATATATATAAATATATATATATATGAACCTAATTAGAGCAATACAAAGCTAGTGTCAAGTGTCATGTAAAATTGGACATGTGTGCCATAAGTGTCAGAGGAGAAAATTCTCAAATTGACTCCGTGTCCTAGCACATCATGACATAACCTACATGTATCCATTTGTGGACACGTATCTAGCCACATACAACAATGACTAGTCAATTTAGCCTAATAGACCAAATGACAAATACTTGGTGCACTATTCTCGGATTTTTAAAAAATGGCATAAAAACTATATGCAGCTTTTACACAAAGGGTCATTAGAGCATGTTCTTTCTTCTATAGGTACCCGTAGTCCATAGGTGGGTTCTAAATGGTCCAATGCATTTATTAGAGTCTAGAATTAGGGAAAAAATTAGATGTATACCTATTGGATGATAAATTCTCAATATAAAGTCCGGTGGACACGATTCGAACATGGTTAGGACACAAGCTCCTAGTTTAAGCTCCCTCTCCTTGTGCTCCTTGTCTCCAAAGCTTCTAGACTCCTTAGATGAAGAGTAGGGAATGACTGGGAATGGTTGGGAATGATAAAATGGAAATTTGGTGGAGGAATGAAAGGATTTTCGGGAAGAGCACCAAGCCTTGGAAAACATGCTCAAATGGAGAATGAGAGAGTTCTCTCTCTCTCTCTCTTATGCTAGGGATGGCCACAAGAAGACCCCTCACTACCAGAAAAATGACTATTCTTGACTGTTTATTTCTCGACAGTCATGAAAAATCGTCAACAAAATGGATTATCTTGACGGATTTGGACTTACGTCAAGAAATGACACGTTTTATGTTATTTTAGAAATTTTATAGCATAATAGTTGATGGTTTTAGAGGATCCGTCAAGATACATCATTTTATTTATTGACGGTTTGATGATAACTGTAAACTAATGCATGTGCGAAAAACTTGGTAGGATTTTTTCAACAGCCATTTGGTAAATTTTTTGAAAATTGAATTATTACATTTTTATGTTGACGGTTGTCCTTCAATCCCATTCTATTTATTTCCCGATCTTTCCTATCTACTCTATTTCTCCCTCGATGTTGTTCATGATGGAGAATTAGAACCCAAACCAAAAATCTCCCTCTTCATCCTCTCCCTCTCCCTTGTCCTCTTTTTCCTCTTCCTCCTCTTTTTGAATTCCTAAAATCCTTTCTCAATCCCAACCCTAACCCCAAATCCATCAAATTTTGTCCCCAAACCCTAATCCTAGATCCATCAGAGTCCAGATTTAAGATGGCCTCGGCTTCACTTCGAGTTCTCTCCTCTTGGGACGTCGACGTTGTCGTTGACGACTGCAGCACAAAGGAGAGACTGAGTCTCCTTTTCTCGCCGCTACGTGTTGGGTCGCAACGACCCCCGGGACCCGCCATTGCCTCCACTCTACCATTTTGACAGTAGGGAGGCACGTCTATCGGCAACCTTTTAGGCGCAAACGACTACGAGTTCCCTCGTCAGCAACCACTCCTTCCCCATCTCTGGTGAGGCTCGCTACATTTCTTTTTTACTTATTGTGTTCCGATTGCCTGCTTCTATTAAAAGTTAGCAATCTTACAAAAGAAGAATTGCCAATACATAATTGTATTTACATCACTTCTACTCTCATGTCTCTCTCTCATAATATTTTCATAATATTTTTAGGGGTTTTTTCTTTACGATACACGTTTCGACTCTCGATTCCAGTCGCTTCCTCGATAGATACCAATAACGGAGAAGAAATAAGAAGAGGTATCCGTATAATACCATATATAATGTGACAAATTAGTCATCAATGTTACATTCAATCTCCTATCACCATATCAATTTAAATGGGTAGTAAACAAACAATAACGATCATGGTAGGATGAGCAAGGTTCAGACATTGCAATATCAGTTTCGGACCTCCTATGTTTCAGCAGTTTCAGTGTTGTTGATCAACTCAAAATGAAATATACAATTATGTAAAATATCCTAGAATAACATGAACAATAACATCAGTCTTTACCCCAGATTATTAGGTTTGTCTACTTGAATCATCATCTTCCATTCAGCTCTGTTGTAGACCAAGTTCTCTTAGATTTACCAGCTCTATCAGCTCACATGACTAATAGCCTATTGCTCCTCGGTGCATCTATTGGTCCCTTGCACATGCTCTTCAATACAATAAAATATATTGGTTTCACAACAACAGAGCCTTTATCCAAAAAAAATTGGGGTCTGTTTGAATCCTTTTTCTTCTATTCAGCTCTGTTAAGGGCCATGTCTCATGTAACACTAGAAAATAGTGCTTTTATAGACCCAAAAGTACCTATAATAAGTGTATCATATGTCTCAATTGGTCTTGGGTATTTATTAAGTGATCTCGATAGTTCTATAACAAAATATCATTTTACTACTAGTTTTATTTTCCATTATCTAGCATTTGCAACTCATATTTCCCCCTCTCGTTTCGGAGTTGTATTGAAAATGGTGATGGAAGAGTTTATTCCAGATGGATAGGCTAAAGATGTTAACTTGTATGAAGTGGGACAACCATTTTGGTTATGCCTAGGGATTAAGCCACTTGTATACGTTTTCTGATGTAGAGAGCATAATGATCTGGATCATCCTTTAAGAATATACACAATGTACTTCTGTAAGTTGGAACAACCATCTTGGTTATATTCCTAAAAGATAAATGAAACTGGATACAAGGCATAACAGATTCACTAAAGCTCGTAATAAATATTAAAGCCAACTTTTGTGCTATATTACATAGATAACAGAAGATGCACTGCAATATAAACTTCTCATAATGTGTCAAACATATTTAAATGAGTTTTGGACATTGACCAGGTCCAAGAAGTCTATTAACATTGTACTACCAGAAACGGTTATAGAAAGAGTCATAGACGTGGACATCTAGGTTTTGGCTCTTTAGGGTAAGGGATCCCATTTTGCTCTATGATTTATCAAATATTAGGAAGATAGAAGAAATATGGCAAGGTGAGGTAAAGGAGTAACCTGATGACGGGAATGCGAAGTGAAAGTTTATGGGAATATCCATGATTGCGGGGTCCTAAGTTAAGGTTTATAAGAATAGTCGTTGTAAATAGTGCTATGAGATCAATAATTGTAGTCGCTATAAATAGTGAAAATAATGTCCATTATCATAATCCATCATTTCTTTGTAGTCGCTGTAAATAGTGTTGTGAGATTAATAATTGAAGAATACAAGTGGCCTGCAATGGATCAAGGCAACAGGAATTGAAAACATTGAATTTTAACATGTCATTTGCAGCAGTTCTGACTTTGTTAGTGGTTATTTTAATGGTTAGATGGTGAATCATGTCACTTATGTTCTAGAATGTGACGCTTTCTCTACATCATATCTCAGTCACTTGTCTTGTTGCCTTTGTGTTCCACTTTCTTGCCCGTTTTGAGATTTTTTTGGACCCTAGATTTGGTATATTTATTATAGCTTGAATTTCTTAGTTATGTGGTAAATTAAAAATAATTAGGTGTTTTAAGAGGATAATTTAAGTGAAGCACTCATACAGATCAGATGTTAAACTGCTGCCTATTAATCTAAGCATCTCCTCCATAATCCAAGGATCATGGTTGTTTGCCATTGATTGTAAAAGTACATAACAGTTTTATGGGAGGACTGAACTTAGACTCACAATACAAACTCGCTTGTACAAAGAAAGCCTAGGGACGAAAACCTAGGTACAACAGTATAAGTACAATTGTTTATTTTAGATTCTAGGGGGTGACGATAGAGGCTCGGGAAGGCGACGGCAGCCCTGTCTTACTCCTTGGATGATCGGTATGCAGCCTTGGCTCCCGTGACGAGATGGTTGGCGTTGACGAAAAAATGCTCTTCTCGCTCTCCTCGTATTGTTCTTCTGGTTTCTCTCTCTCTCTCTGTGTATATTTTTTTCTCTGATAGCGTATATCTCTCCTTTTTCTCTCCTCTACCTTTTTTTGCAAGGGAATGGCATCCTGCTATTTATAATAGTAGAGGGGCATCATTAGGGTTTGGCTGATTACCCATTCTCAAAGTGGCGGCGGCCTGATGCTTAATCAATCTAGACCGTTCGTTTTAATCGTGAAGGATCTGGGCCATAAATGGGGATAACACTGAATCTTGCGAATGATTAATGCTGATTGCTTTAAATCTTCGTCATAATGATTTGCTGACATCTGCGAATCTTATTGAATAAATTTAATTCATTCTTCTGCCACGTGTCCCAGATTATTAGAATTTGGCCCAAGATTTGATTGACTTTAGGATACGTGTCCCGTCGTCAATGTTGAGCCGCATAAGGAGTGTCGATGTTTGGGCCGCATGAGGGTTGTCATGACCGAGCCGCGTGAAAGAGTTCATAACCGAGCCGCATGAAGAGTCTCTGTACTTCGAACCGCATGAAGGTTGTCATGACCGAGCCGCATGAATATATTCATGACCGAGCCGTTTGGGGGTCTTCATGGCCGAGCCGCATGAGAGTCTTCATGACCAAGCCGCTTGGGTCTCTCTGTTCTGGCCGCATAGATTTGCCTCGAAGTTTGGTGGACAGCGCCACATTTGTGAAGATTTTCCTTATTTCCTAGGACGATAGTACTTTTTCGTGTCAGTCATTATGACGACTTTATGTCAGGATTAACAGCCGTCAGAGTATCAGTTGTCAGAGCATTAAATGCGTCTAAACATTAGGCACAGCTGTTCTGTTGGCCACGTGGCCTCTCTCTCGGTCGCATAGAGTTTACTTGAGCTGCTTGTATGTTTGAGCCGCATGAGACTTCCGAGCCGCATGAGACTCTTTGGCCGCATGAAGCTCGTCTGATTTTGAGCCGCATGAAGCTTCCTGGGTTCTGTGCCGCATGAAGAATGTCTCATGACCGAGCCGCAAGAAGGACGTCTCATGACCGAGCCGCATGAGGAATGTCTCATGACCGAGCCGTATGAAGGGCATCTCATGACCGAGCCGCATGAGGAATGTCTCATGACCGAGCCGCATGAAGGATGTCTCATGACCGAGCCGCATGAGAAATGTCTCATGACCGAGCCGCATGAAGGATGTCTCATGACCGAGCCGCATGAGGAATGTCTCGATCAGCCCGTGCACTCGCTTTGTGGGCCCGGGTATCCCGAACCCACGAGTGCGTAGGTATTATGTTTTCTCCCTGATATGGGGCTAATAGAAACACTTGCCCTCGATCTTTGTTGGGAGACTCTTGAGAACCACTCTGTCTGTTTGCCGTCGGGGGCTGGACAAGGGCGGCTCTGTATAACTTTCCATCAGAGGCCCGCTTAACGGGACGCTCTTGATGGTCAGAGGTTGGGACAGCTGACTGAGCCCGATGAGCCCGCGCTGCCCTAGACTTCTTCTACTTAGCACCCGAAGGTGCGTAATAGGAAGAGTCCAAGTTTGGAAGGAGGGAAGAGAAGTTGGTACCCTTTTCAAAGGAGGTAAGGGGGCTCTATTTATAGAATGGAGTGAGCCCTTTCTTCTTCTCCTTTCCGATGTGGGACTAAAAGCAATATTTTCCATGCTTCTACAGGACCCCCTTCAAAGTTTCCAAATTGCAAATTTGGAACACTTTGAATAAGAAGCATGGAAAGTAGAGTTGTTTGGGTGTGGCAATCCATTCAGAGGTAGCATGGACATGATAGGTTTGGGTACTTCCGCTGGGGATTTTATGTGGACTTATCATCCTTGGCGTACCTTAGTTTTAGGTACGGATAATAAGTTGAGAGAGGGAACCATCATATTTACTCAGAGGTGGTATGGACGTGGTAAATATAAGGTTGATGGTAGAGCTTTCCTACTCAGAGGTGATATGGACATGGTAGGAGCTAACTCGAATGAGGATACATAGAACAACTCAGAGGTGCTATCAACGTAGAAGTTCTATGACTTGGGTAAAAGAATGCTATGGAACAGCTGGGCTCCGAAAGTATGTGATGATGAGGAAAGATGTGGATGTACTAAGGGACCTAGTACGACATTTGTGGTCAGCAGAGGACATTTGTGGGCCTATTATCCTTGGCATACCTTGGTTTTAGGTACGGATAATAAGTTTGATAGGGATACCTAGGACAACTCTGCGGTAAGGCGGATATGGAGGTTCTTGGTATCGGGCAAAAGAATGCCATGGAGCAGTGATCAGTTTTCTGTTTTCTTTTACTGTTTTTCTTTTCTTTTTGTCAAGGGATGTGATCTCAGATGATGTAGTACTTTGAATGAGCATGTTTCAACTCATCTTCTCTTTCTTGTACTTGTGGCGTTTGTGGAATTGGACTTGCTGGGGGATTATTTGTGGACCTGTTACCCTAGGCGTACCTTGGTTTTAGGTACGGATAACAAGTTTGGTCAGGATATCCGGAACAGCCATGGCAAAGTGGTCATGTGTGCTCTCGGTATTAGGAAAAAGAATGCCGTAGAGCAGCTGGGCTCCCGGGGCATGATGAGATGGTAGATTTCTGCTAAGGAGCTTAGCAAAGGATATTTGTGGACCTATTATCCTTGGCGTACCCTGGTCCAGGATACGGATAATAGGATGAAATAAAACCAACATATTTGCTCAAAGGTTATGAGGATATGGCAAGCATGAGGATTTTACCGTGGCATCTTCCTGCTCAGAGGTAATGAGGACATGGCAGGGGAGACTTTACGGGAGACATTCGTGGTCAACAGAGGACATTTGTGGTCAACAGAGGATGTTTGTGGTCAACAGAGGCCATTTTTGGTCAACAGAGGACATTTATGGACCTATTATCCTTGTAGTACTCCGGTTGTGGGTACAGATAATAGGTTGAAAGGGGACCGACATACTTGCTCAGAGGTAATGTGGACATGGCAAGCATGAAGGTTTCTTCGACGGAGCCTTCCCACTCAGAGGTAATGAGGATATGGCAGGAGTGGGCTCAATGAAGAGGGGGTGCATAGGACGACTCAGAGGTAGGAGAACGTGGAAGTTCTATGCGAGGGGTGGTTTGTTTTTGGTGGAAGTGAAAACGACTCAGAGGTAATGAGGACATGGCCGTTTCGGAAATTTGTGGATCGATTACCCTTTTTTGTGCACTGGAAACGCGGGTAGTGGATCATGAGGGAGGATCTCTTCCAGGAAGAAAGTTCAGAGGTATAATCATACGTGACTTACTATCTGAAAGAGTGACCGGGATGTGAGTTCAGAGGCACCAGTGGGTACATGACTCGATATTGTGAAATGATGTGAATGTGAGTTCAGTGGTACGAGAGAGTGCATGACTCGGGAATCTGGAGAATGGTGAGTGTGAGTTCATCGGTACCAGCAGAAACGTGATTCAATAATCTAGAAAATTATGAGGGTGAGTTCAGTGGTACCAGCGGGTACGTGACTCGAAAATCTGGAAAATTATGAGGGTGAGTTCAGTGGTACCAGCGGGTACGTGACTCGATGTATGGAAAATGTAGGAATGAGTTCAGAGGTACCAGCGGGTACATGACATAATATGTAGAATATGGAGAGGTGAGTTCAGTGACACCAGCGGGTACATGACTCGATAACCTGGAATGTTGGGGAGTGAGTTCAGCGGTACCAGCGGGTACATGACTTAGTGATCTGGGAAATTTGGAGGCCGAATGTGAGTTCAGCGGTACCATAGGGTACATAACTCAATCATCGGGGATTTTTTTTTTGGATGTCGTTTCGGACGTAATACTTCTTCAGGAACTTACCGTTGATGGGCAACATGAGCAAGTTTCAGTGTGAGCAGCCTCATACTTGGCTAGCTTCAACTCTTCTTTGGCCACCCCCTGTGTAAATGCAGACTGAGAGGATGACCTAGTCAGCTTGATCTTCAGAGGTTCAACTGGCGGAGCAGAGCGTGGAGTCGTTGGTAGACTAGTAACCCCCAGTTTGGTACTCGATGTGGGGCGAGGAGTGGCCGGTTCGCTAGAAGTGTCAGACCTTGCATCGGGGTGACGACCCTTCTTGGGAAGGCGTATCGTGAGCGGTCTATCGGAGGGATTGAGCTTCTCCGTTTGGGGTTGACCGACTCTCGGCAGTCTGATGGCAAGTGGCCCTGTTGTGGGTCTCCGCACTTGGCCGGATCTTGGCAGCCGGATTCTTATCTGTTCTTCCTGTGCCGAGAGACTGATTGCGTCCTTACGCAGCGTGGCCGTAAGGGGTGCGGACTTGCCTGGCTTCTGAGCTTGAAGGTGAATCGTCAGAGGTCCTTCTGATCCCGTGGCCGTTTCGATACCAGCTTGTTCATTTCCTTCATCAAGGTGCCTCTTCGACTTTTCGTATAGGCAGGAGTCCGAGTAGTAGGATTCGACCCCTTTGAAGGGATCGATATCAGCAAATTTCGTCTTCACGAAGCCGTGTTTGTCTGCATATTTAAGGTACTGGTGTAGCGTGGAAGGTACGATCATGTAGTCGTGTATCCATGGGCACCCCAAGAGGATGTTGTAAGAAGTGTCTGCATCTATGACGTAGCAGGTGACTTCGGATTGGAGGTCGCCGATCTGACATTTCAGACGAATTTTCCCAATAGGGTAGCTCCTGCCCGAATTGAAACCGCTGATGGCGGTGCTTGTAGGCGTCAGGCGATGCATTGGGATACGGAGGTGATGTAGCAGACCCTTCGGGATGATGCTTATGGAAGAGCCAGGATCTATGTGCATCCGATCCACCTTCACGTCGCCGATGTACCCTGTGTAGTATAGCTGGCGATCGTGTAGGTTGGTCTTGATGAGCATGTCCTGCGGAGTGAAGACGATATTGGGCATTGCTCCCGTGCAGGCACTGTCTTGGAGATCCATAGGTGAGCCCTCCCCGGTGAGGTTGGATTGATCCAGATAAGCATCGGCATTTTGGAGTGCTTCGCTCAATGCAATACGAACGTCCTTGGAGAGCCTTAGGAGTTCGTATAGTGACAACTTGGCCGATGTGTTAGCCAATTGTGCTAAGATGTCAAAGTTGTAGGGCCTCTCTAGCCCTTAGGCTGCTTCTTTTCGGAGGGATTTGTCGAAGCGAGTCTCCTTCGGCCTAGGCTTGTTGGTCGTTGAAGGCTGAGCCGGTCCCAGAGTATCGGTTGTAGTGGGTTGATGATTTTCAGCTGGATTGTCAACCACAGGTTGGGATTGCGCTCCGGACCGCGTGACGACGGCTGTAGCTTCCTCGTTGTCCGTCGAGATTGTGTGGCAGGTCCTGACTTTTCTACTTTTTTTCTTGTCGATGGAAGATGGTGTGGGCCGAGTCACTTCTGATACCAAGTCTGGATGGATCCACATGACCTCCCCTCGTGATGTGGTGGGGGGTACTAGATCGGCAGCCTGATCTCGGGGAGGTTGAAGATTGGTAATTTCCATTGTCGCCAGAGGGACGGGGGTCAC
Organism: Iris pallida; assembly: GCA_029216955.1. NCBI lineage: Eukaryota > Viridiplantae > Streptophyta > Magnoliopsida > Asparagales > Iridaceae > Iris > Iris pallida. The sequence goes on along the minus strand of JANAVB010020398.1, from coordinate 3,796,144 downwards.
CCCGTCTTGAGTCTCCGTCGGAGGAAAGCTGCCGAATTGTACGGACACCATATTGGCCGCCACGGTTACCTCTTCGAAATCGATGGCTAGAGTGTTCGAATCGATGAGGTTCTGGATGTACCGTTTCAGCTGGTAGCAATCGTGTGTAGCATGATGAACATAGCGATAATAATGGCAGTATTTCGGATTCTCCATCTCTGTCGGCCGCGGTTCCCGCCTTGGTAGAGGAAGCTGAATTCTGTCCCCTTGTATGAGCTGTCCAAGATGGGCTTGACGTGACTGTCTTCGAAGGAGTAATCGATTTGCGGCCATTATTTGTCTGCTGGCTTCGGCTCAGGTTTTTGTGCAGTATCGGCCACCATAGCCTGTTTTCTCTTGCTATCCCGATTGTTAGAGGGGCTACCCCCATTATCGTTGTTGGGACGCTTGCCCTGGTTTTCTCCTTCCGAGATGTGCAATCCCAGTTGGCGAGCCTTCTTCAGTTGTTCTTCGTCGCTTGTGGCACTGATGCTGAATGTCTTCCAATCTTTGAATTAACTTTCGCCCATCCAAAGACTGATTGTTGGGAGCAGTCTCTTTTGGCAAATTTCAATTAAAGAGGAATCTGGATTTCCGGAGGGCAGCTTCATGGCGGTTTGGCGGAACCGCTCAATATAGTTCCTTGTCAACTCCTTTTCCCCTTGGATGACGTCCATGAGGGTGGACATGGTGACGTCCTGCCCTACTTCGTAGAATCTCTCCAAGAATAGGCACTTAAAGCTGGCGAAGGAGTGGATGCAGTTGTCTGACAGATTGCGATACCAATCGAAAGCGACTCCTTCCAATGCCCCAATGAATAGTCGCATGAGGATAGCATCATCATGGGGTAGAAGGTCGGTGGTAACCTCGAAATAAGTGATGTACCGACTTGCTGAGGTCTTGCCATCATATGGGTTGATATTGAACGGCTTATATTTTCGTGGGAATGGCACATCCCTCCATTCGGCGGGATATGGTTGCCGCATTCTGAGGTCTTGAGCATTTTCTCGGGCATGGAACATGGCTCGAAGCTCCTGGACCTGTCTTCTTACTTCTCGGGCCTCATCTGTCGCGGTAGGGGCTGTTACTTCGGGAGGGTTATTGCCCGGGTTTGGTGCCACTGAGTTCGAGTCCGCATTGACCGCGGGACCCGTGCTTGTTTGGCCAGGTGTTCCTTCTTGCAGAGTTGGAAGAGCGGCTTTGATTTCATTTACAGACTTGACCAAGGCCTGCAGTATAGCCTCCAAAGTGTCGATGCGTTGGCGATCGCTGGAACCACCTTGGTTGCTGTCCGTCAAGAATACCGTCCTTACATGAGGAGTGATGGAAGGAACGGTGGAGGATGTGCTCTCCGAGTCGTACCCATGCACCGAGAAGTCATCGGAGAAGGTGGGAATGTTCTCTTCGGGCTCGGACTCGGAGGGAACAGTATCCCCAGCCTCGGAGCTTGCTTCATCTTGAGAGCCATGGATGTCCTTGGGGACATCAGCGTCTGTTGTACCTGATGGGAGAGTTGTTTCCCCGGGCTCGGCTCCTTGAAACATCGGATTGTTGTAGATGTTCGGAGGAGTGCTACCCCCAGTTCCTATGACCCCCAGCGATGTGGATGATGAATTTCCCATTGTAGCAGATTTTGTCTTTGAACGGGTGTGTTGGAATATTCCGGTGGAGGACAACAGTTTAGACGACAGTTTTTTAGCTGTGGTAGTTGAGGTCTTCAGGGTGGATATGCTTGCCTTCTTTCCTCTCCCCTCGGTGGGGACTTTATGAGCGAAATTGCAGGAGACAACAGGAGGAGCCTCGTCTTCTGAGCTCGGATGCTGTAGTCTTTGGAAGACTGACAGCCGATCTTCCGTTGCTGCCGCGTTGTTGCAACAGCAGTTGACGATGATCTGGGTGCAGTGATGTCCAAACGAGGACTCTTTGCACGCCGAGGCTCCTTCTCTTTCCTTGCGCTTATGGAGGATTGCTTCACGCAGGTCAGAGGAACCACTTTGTCCTTTTGCCGTCGGGGGCTGGACTCGAGCGGTTCTGTACAACTTCCCATCAGAGGCCCGTGTGATAATTAATGGGACGCCCCGATAGTTAGAGGTTGGGACAGCTGCCTAGGCTTGGTGAGCCCGTGCTGCCCTAGACTTCCTCCTTTTAGTACTTGCGGGTGCGTAATAGGAGGAGTCCAAGTTGAACGCCATAGAGTCTGGCTTATCATCCAGAGAACCATCAGAGTCAGGACCGCATGAGAGACGGTCAAAGACTGATCGAGAGAAGCGTGGAACGGATGCTATGCGGCTAGAATTGGGTATCGTGCAGGCTGTCTGCATGAGGTTGTCTTCTGTCGTTGGATGAGTTGTTTTTATACGGCTAGGAGTCACGACCGTGCAGGCTAGCCGCATGCGGTTGGCAATCGTGGCCGCATGGGTTTTCTGCAAGCGATTGACTTTCTTAGCCGCATGAGTTTCATCCATGTGGTTGGCAACTGTAGCCGCATAAGCTATGCGGCTGACAGATTTGGCCGCATGAGTTTTCTTCATGCGGCTGGCGGATGTAGCCGCATGAGCTTTCTCCCTGCGGCTAATACCCTTATGCGGCTCGGATCTCATAGAGTTCCTCTTTGCCCCTGCAAGTCCAGCATCATAGTGTTTTCTTCTGCCGGACTTGGGGACAGCAGAGTTGTCTACGGTCTGAAGTGGGGCCGCAGGAGAGTCCTTCTCGCCGTCTTGAGCAACAGAGGATATCCCATCGAAGGCTTGGGAAGGAGCAAATGATTTTGGCCTCCACTCTTTGCGAGCCTTCGTGCTGCGGGCGCGCTTCTGGACCGGGCCAGCGCTTCCTTCGGAGAGCATCTCTTCAAACGCCTGTTGGTCGAAGCGGACGACCATCTTTTGTTGCGTGGAGCCAAGTTTGGCCGCATCCGATTGCGTCACCAACTCCTCAGCCGTGGAGAAGTTACTCCCCAGCAGAGTCGCCATCATGTTTGCCATTGATTGTAAAAGTACAGAACAGTTTTATGGGAGGACTGAACTTAGACTCACAATACAAATTCGCTTGTACAAAGAAAGCCTAGGGACAAAAACCTAGGTACAGCAGTCTAAGTATAATTGTTTATTTTAGATTCTGGGGGGTGACGATAGAGGCTCGGGAAGGCGACGGCAGCCCTGCCTTACTCCTTGGACGATCGGTATGCAGCCTTGGCTCCCGTGACGAGATGGTTGGCGTTGACGAAAAAATGCACTTCTCGCTCTCCTCGTATTGCTCTTCTGACATCTCTCTCTCTCTGTGTATATTTTTTTCTCTAATAGCGTATATCTCTCCTTTTTCTCTCCTCTTCCTTTTTTTCGCAAGGGAATGGCACCCTGCTATTTATAATAGTAGAGGGGCATCATTAGGGTTTGGCTGATTACCCATTCTCAAAGTGGCGGCGGCCTGATGCTTAATCAATCTGGACCGTTCGTTTTAATCGTGAAGGATCTGGGCCATAAATGGGGATAGCACTGAATCTTGCGAATGATTAATGTTGATTGCTTTAAATTTTCGTCATGATGATTTGCTGACATCTACGAATCTTAATGAATAAATTTGATTCATTCTTCTGCCATGTGTCCCAGATTATTGGGATTTGGCCCAAGATTTGACTGACTTTAGGACACGTGTCCCATCGTCAATGTTGAGCCGCATAAGGAGTGTCGATGTTTGGGCCGGATGAGGGTTGTCATGACCGAGCCGCATGAAAGAGTTCATGACCGAGCCGCATGAAGAGTCTCTGTACTTCGAACCACATGATGGTTGTCATGACCGAGCCGCATGAATATATTCATGACCGAGCCGCATGGGGGCCTTCATGGCCGAGCTGCATGAGAGTCTTCATGACCGAGCCGCATGGGTCTCTCTGTTCTGGCCGCATGGACTTTGTTTAGTCTGGCCGTATAGATTTGCCTCGAAGTTTGGTGGACAGTGCCACATTTGTGAAGATTTTCCTCATTTCCTAGGACGATAGTGCTTTTTCGTGTCAGTCATTATGACGACTTTATGTCAGAACTAACAGCCGTCAGAGCTATCAGTTGTCAGAGCATTAAATGCGTCTAAACGTTAGGCACAGCTGTTCTGTTGGCCACATGGCCTCTCTCTCGGCCGTATAGAGTTTACTTGAGCTGCTTGTATGTTTGAGCCGCATGAGACTTCCGAGCCGCATGAACTCTTTGGCCGCATGAAGCTCGTCTGATTTTGAGCCGCATGAAGCTTCCTGGGTTCTGTGCCGCATGAAGAATGTCTCATGACCGAGCCGCAAGAAGGACGTCTCATGACCGAGCCGCATGAGGAATGTCTCATGACCGAGCCGTATGAAGGGCGTCTCATAACCGAGCCGCATGAGGAATGTCTCATGACCGAGCCGCATGAAGGACGTCTCATGACCGAGCCGCATGAGAAATGTCTCATGACCGAGCCGCATGAAGGATGTCTCATGACCGAGCCGCATGAGGAATGTCTCGATCAGCCCGTGCACTCGCTTTGTGGGCCCGGGTATCCCGAACACACGAGTGCGTAGGTATCATGTTTGCTCCCTGATGTGGGGCTAATAGAAACACTTGCCCTCGATCTTTGTTGGGAGACTCTTGAGAACCACTCTGTCTGTTTGCCGCCGGGGGCTGGACAAGGGCGGCTCTGTACAACTTTCCATCAGAGGCCCGCTTAGCGGGACGCTCTTGATGGTCAGAGGTTGGGACAGCTGACTGAGCCCGATGAGCCCGCGCTGCCCTAGACTTCTTCTACTTAGCACCCGAAGGTGCGTAATAGGAAGAGTCCAAGTTTGGAAGGAGGGAAGAGAAGTTGGTGCCCTTTTTAAAGGAGGTAAGGAGGCTCTATTTATAGAATGGAGTGAGCCCTTTCTTCTTCTCCTTTCCGATGTGGGACTAAAAGCAATATTTTCCATGCTTCTACAATGGTTAGTAATTATGTTCGCCAAAATTAATAAGGATTAATGGACAAAACACTAATAAACTCAATAAATAATCTTGGATATTCATTAATTTAAAATATGGTATAGTTTTGTAGAATAAAATCATTTTTCTCACTGATTGAATGTGCTGGGAATTAATTTCCTTTACAAACATTTTGGAACCATAAAAGTAACTCATAAGAAAAGCATATGAATGCTGAACAGTATATAAGCTGGAAAGTGAAAAACCGAAGCTGAAAAATATGTGGAGAGAACAATAAAATTCCTTATAGTGACGAGAAAATAGAGGACAGACAGAAGAAAGAGAAATAGGTGTCTAGTAGTCACCTTCACCTATACAAGTTGCCACATGAAGAAATGAATGTGGAGATTTGTATATAACCAGATAAGAAATATCTGTAGCCTCCTCAGCTGGGTAACAACTGCTATAGAGAGGCAAGCTTCGGTACTAATGTAAATACACTAGTAACTATTACATCTGTGTTCCACTTTAACTTTAACTTGCAGGAAATCTGACAAAAAAATCTCAAAATGGACTTCAAAGTTTTAGCCATGTTTTAGCAGATGATATCTTCTGGCCATAGCCCTGTTTTAGCATTAGATGCATTCTTGGTGCAGGTATTCGCTCCAATTTTTTAAAAAAATACCCTTTACCATTATTTGTATTAATTCATCTATCTCTATTTCTACGTCTCATTAGTATTGAATTCGGATAATGACAACAAAAAACTTGTCTTTTATTATTTAAATCCATTATATATAGCTAAAAGTTTTGTAATTATATACTTACAAGGATGATTTTATGTACTAAGAGGTATACTTTCTTGGCAATCTTAAACTGAATAATGTTTCTCTGTATTGGTTTTGCAGGCTGAAACTCTTCTTGTCTATTTACGGGAGAAGATGTAGGCATGTACTTTGTCATAAATGGCCAGGTAATCTAGTCCTTAACCTATTTGACCTGGTAGTTTTCACTGATGCTATTAGAATGTGGCAGTGGAGTGTATATGAAGGTTGTTAGTAGAGTATGTGACACTATAAATAGGGAGGTTGAGTAGCTTGATGGTTTGTGTGAAATTTTGAATGTTTGGTTTCTTTGGGTTTGGATTGCTACTAACTTGAGTGATTAGTGTCAGAGAATAGGTGTTGAATTCATTTTTGTTAGTTATGGTTTTGTGCACTTGATTTGGGTTTTGGGTTATTGAAAACTTATGTTATTTCGGTAAATCCAAACTTATGTTTTTTGGGTAAATCCAAACTTATGGTTTCTGTAAAAAGGCTTCATGCTGTAGCATAAGAGAGGTCTTAGTTCTGGATAATAACCACCATACCAAAGACGTAGTCCACTAGAGTCTAATGTTTATCCTTAAATATATAATAGCAAGGTTAACAATCCACAGACTTGAAACAAAGATTTTCTGACAATCAAGTTTACTGAATGTTATCCAGGCAACAACACTCATTAAGTAGATGCATCCAACAATCTTATATCAGCTTCTATGGTTAGAAATGTTAGGGTGTAAGCCTAAGATACACCTATTGAGCAGCTAAAAGTTATTCTGATGGTGAATGGAACAAAAATTAAAGGATAAAGAGGGTGAGTACCCTTGGATGCACCTTGAATATGGGTAAATAATGTGGGATGTGACTCAAATTTTTCAAAAATTAAATAGAGAATGGCAAAGTAGCAGCTTGTGTACATAGAATTGGAGAACACTATGTGCAACCTGTTGTCAATCTGGTAACAATTCTCCTAAATAGAAGATGGAGTAGCAAAGTCAGATTAAATGGTACCCAAAGTCACATCAATTTCCTTCATTCTTTCTGGCAAACTAATTCACAAATTACAATATTTTTCCTAAAACAATACAATCTTATATATACTTGCATAAAGAATCAAGAAATTTGCATCTGTAGTTTTTATCCACATCTTGTTCAACTTTGGACATTCTGTTTTCACTAACATAACCTATCAACTGCAAGATGTTCTTGTCTTCATAAATCGCAAACGGTCCCCATACAATAAACATCCATGCGCGACATCTGATAAGCTTACATAATTATACTGAAAGAATCAGGATATATATACCCCTCTAGAGCTATTCCGGATCACTTGTTCAGATTTTGCACCTTTGATTTCACAGCCAAAGAACTGGAGGCAGATGAAGCAGAAAAGTTCACACTATCAAAAAAGTCAGGTGAAAGGTTTAAGATAGTAATTTTTCCTGTGGACATTTGTCCATCCAAGGGTACTATTCTTTCTATATTTCTTGTCTTCATTTTTTCAAATATGTTTAAGGTTACCAATATCATCTCAGTGCTCTTAAAGATGAATGCTTAATTTCTTAATTTTGTGCTTATGATAGTCAACCACACACTTGTGGCATCCATGGCAAAAGTGAAATTACTTTGGTTGCTAAGGATGCAGTAAATTGATGAAAGGAAAGTTTCAGTTAAATTAATGAGATCATCTAGTAACTGTTATAAGGATATGTAATTGTCTGTAGTACAAATTGTTTCCATGTCGATGGGTATTGTTGCTATTATATATGGACTAACTGAAGATTTGCTTGTGTTTTGTATAGGATGCAAAAGATCTGGAGACCCTGGCCAACTTAGTAGTATGTAGTCTTCACTTAGGGAAATCTTCATCACAATTCCTTGTTAGGTAATTTGTTGATTATTTTTAGTGCATGCAATATTCAATTTCATAATACTTTGAGTATTAGCTTGGATTTTCTTTATATGTTCTTCATGTCTAGATATTTATAAATATACCTTTTGTTCTCTCATGAGTGAAAAATGAAGGTGTTACGAATACGAGAGGGATCGATGTGCTCCGGTTGGGTTTGCTATGCATATTTTAGTTTTTACTAGCATAAATATCGGTTTTGGATGTTTAAGATGTAAGAAAACTACATATTTTAGTTTGGATATGTTTATGGTTGGACATGTGTTTGATGTTTGTGGTTAGACATATGTAAATGTGTTGGAAGTTTATGATGTATGAACATTACAGTTTGTTAATAAAGATTGGGTTTTTAGTTATTTGATGTACTTATATCTTTTGGATTATTGATATTGTGTCTGTGTTCGAATCATATAAATGAAATTTTGGCTATACAAAATTTAGCTTCTCTTGAAGGATAAAAAAGGTCAACACTAGACTAATTTCTCCTGCAGAAGGGACATTCATTATTGATGGTTTTTAACCGTAAACAAATGCTTTCCTTGACGGCTAAAGGCCGTCATCTAGGCTGGAGTCAAGAAAACATTTTGCCTACGTTGACGGTTTCTAAAAACTGTTATCTTGACGGCTAAAAACAGTCAAAAAAATTACTTCATATGACGGCCAAAAACTGTCAAGAAAAGCCCTTCCAGCGAACGTCAAGAAAGGCGGGGGCTTTTCTTGACTTCGGCCTACTTGACGGATCCGCAACCGTCAAGATATCCATTTCTTGATAAGGAATACCCTCAAGAAAAGCCTTTTTTTCTTGTAGTGCCTCTCCATGTCAATGCATAATGACTAATATGCCCTCATATGTTGTCATGATGGCTTGGTTAATCAATAGAAGCTTCTAACCTAATTTGGTATTTAATCTAATCCCTATTCATGATATATTGTGACTTAAATGAGTCTAAATGGGACTCGCCAAATATGTTGGTCCAAGTGTCATGACAAACCTAATCAGGTTCACTAACCAAGGGTCTAATAAATAGGCTAGTCTAATAACAAATGCAACCATCAGTATAATTAATAAAATAAATATACATAATATATTAATAATGTAAAAATGATAAAAATAATCCTATCTAGGATTATGGTAGTGACAACCACAAACGTAATTTCTGATAAAATTAAAATCTGACACACTTGGACAATATATACATTCGCTCACTAAAGTTCGGCACGCAACCGAACCAATTCTTTTATATTGATTTATGATTTTTAATTCCACCCGTTGCATCTCGTGCAATATTTAATTTTTGACTTTTAAGTCATTATTCGAACCTGTTCAACATATTCGTTGTCAACTTTCATGTTCATATGCAACGAATCATCTTACTTATCAACTGTATTGTACTCATGCAGCAATATCTCACAACTTGCCACATTGTTGCAACTAATAATCCACAAATTTCTACACTTGATGCAACTATTATTTCTTATTCAGCATGTTGCATTGAAACACTAAACATCTCAATTCACAACTCGCGACTTGCTGCACTTGAACCAACAATATTTTACTACTCCTTGCATTCAACGCAACAAATATTTAAGGAGTTTACTCGACAACATCATATAAATTCAAAACACTTGCATCAAAATTATACAAGTTTATATTATACTTATTATATGGAACATCCAATACGACATCGAGCAGAATCAAGACTCATTTAATCATGGTAGGAAACTTTTTAGAATTGAAACGAAGCAAGCGTCCCGAGAAAATTGAACCTGGAGCTCTGATACCACATTGTCACGCCCCGACCTGGTGAATCATTCGTCCTTGCATCGATTAAGACAAATCAATCGTCCTCGCTGGGGCATGATTACGTACGAGTCTCGATTTGCACTCATACAAGGCTAGTTAATTTAAATCTTTAAAATGGTTATCTCAATTCAATATTCACGGCAGAAGAAAAGAGTCACATTGAAGTTACACAGAGTATATGAAACAATTCTCTTTATTAAATAAGTAGCAATCAATAGCCCAAATGAATCTGCCAAAATTGCTTACAATACTCACAATCTCTCTAGCCCTTAAAAGATTTCATCATTTTATATATCATGTCTTTCATATCTAGGCCATATCTTTCTATTGCAAGTCCAAGTGCCAATGCTGTAATGCCCAGTCCCAAAATACATAGGACTAGGAATCCGTACACATGCCAGCTACGTATCATGTGGACTCTATCCCAACTCAAATAAGTATAAGCTATATAGAATGACCAACTGTCTATACTATTTAATAATATCTTTAATTCTCAATCCAGAGTAATATAGAATACAATAATGAACAATATATAACATAGTGTGCACCCTATGCTACATTTGTTCGAATAGACTCGAAAAAATAACTTGAGTCTACAAATACTAGGCTAACAAGCAGAATGTAAATAAATAGAGATAAATATGTGACCGCAAGAGATACCGAAAACAGTAAATAGCAACCATTATGATCAGCAACCAACTCCGCTCAATTGAATATCTGGAGAGGTCACCAGGTCCTTAGGGGACATAGCAAGGTACATACAATATGCCAACGTACAAAAAAAGGAAATATGATCCAAGGGTGTCTACTATATCCAGTCGACGTGATATGCATGATAGAACATGTACTAGAAATTAGACTTTTGCTATTAAAGCTCATAAGTACCTCAGCAGGCTATTACCTTAAGTACCGTGTCGTGGAACCAAGGGCAAACTAGAAAACAAATGTCAAAGCTCTGCTCCAGAGACAATGGTAAACTAGAAAAAGTCTGATATTGCAGTCACATTCTCCCCACTCCATGTATAGAGTCCAGCAAGTCAAGTCAAGGCAAGTCCAGTCTAGCAAGCCTCACAGTGGAAGTAACAATCTAGTATCCTATTACAAAGTCCAAACCACGAATACTCATGTATGACTCCGTATCATGATTCATGTCAGTGTCCTATGGTCTATCATGTCAATGAACATGATTCGACGAAACGCGATGCCTAGTGTCGATACTTGACGTCGATAAAATAACATCGGCACTAGCATGTGATACGGACACTGAAGTATCGAGAATCCTACATCATGATAAACAAAAGTAAAAAACATTAATAAATAAAATATGTAGCTACGGCAAGGTACACTTGCCTATAACCTCTGACTGAGTGTACGTCTGACCAACTCCAAAGTTCTCGCTACTCTCGTCACGTCCATCTATAATAAATATTCTATTATTAATAAACATCATTAACTTACTATATATGGACTTATAATATATAGACCATAATAATATATTTATACCAAACTTTAGTTATTTTGACTATTCTACATAATATAACGTATATGATATTAAATCTGCGTTTAAAAGTAATATTAATAATAAAAAATATTAATTTAAATTTTGGAAAAATAGTTATAAATACTTTATTATCATTATTTATTATGTCTTTTGGTTCAATATCAAGTACAAAAGTCCTAGGTTGATTAAATAATAATGTTCCTATACTAGGTATACGATTTGAGTCCCGAAACAATAAATATTTAAAAATTATTAATTCTAGAAAAATGAAAAAATAGGTAAAATTATCTATTGAATGCACAACAATTAACTTGGTAATAGTATACGAAGTTTCAAATCAATTTGACATGTAGAACTCATGGATTTCGAGGTCTTGATATTACGATAAAATATCCAGATTTTTACTAAATAGCAAACGAAACAAAAATGCTACAAAAATATATGAATTGGAATTCTTAGGAAGTCTAATTTCTTACTAAAATATACGAAAGATCAAAGTGGCCCAAAAGTAGATGAAAATTTGCTCGCAACAAATTTGGTCTATTATGAATACATGTTCGTAGAATGGACGCTCCGACCAAACAGTTTCGAACTGTGTGGATGGCCAATTGGAGAAAAAAATACACATCGATATCTTTTAATTACTTTTATTTTATAGAATATGAGGTTGGAAAGTACACAAAACCTTAGATGCAAAACAGCTTACCTGTTGGAACGAATTCAAACTTAGAATCCAACTTCGAATGAATTCTAAAATTTGTAAATCCTCACAAAGTTAATGTGGCTCCCTGGGGGCATGCTAGGGTCAAAGAGGAAGTTATTGGTTTTGCATGAGAGATGGTAGAGTGGCTTGGAAGGGTCCGGCAACAGGTTGGTTGGCAGATAGAAAGAAGGTGCACACGGTTATAGGGGGACAAAACATCTCGGGTTTTGATATTTTAATATGTCAAAACTGCACAAAATAAAGGGAAGTGGTGTTGGTTATGTGAAAAAAAAGATTTTTGAAGATTTTAGATTTGGTTTGGTGAGATTTGGAGGAAATTTGATGGTTTAAATCAAAGGTGTACCTCAAAAAGATTTGATTGGGTCCAAATTAGGAAAATAGTTATAGGGTTGTTTTTAAATAGATTTAAATCAATATGGCTGCCATTAATTCATTAAAATTAGTGCAAAGTATGTCTAATAGGTTAGGAAACCCTAGAATAGGCTTCATGGGTCCCTAGTTGGACTAGTTTTGGGTTGGTGGAATTTTTGTGATCGATTCGAGTCCAATATATCTATAGTTTCGACTTATGCTCCACTTAAAATTAAATAGCAGGTGGAAACCCAATTGAGCGGTACACCATTGGCATGTGTGTAGTAGGCTCAAAATAGTTCAAAATCATATATTGAGTCATTTGGGTTGGAACAATGTCGAGTCTGAAATCAAAATTGGAAAACAAGTCAAATGTTACAGTAAAGGCTAAAATGACTATTTTGACCCCAAAGTTTGTGCAAGAAATATATAGTGCAAGTGACATGTTTGTTCGGGACACGATATATGAAAATTAAGATAGACTCATCTAGAACACGAATATGGAACTTATTTTAAGAAATCGATAATTGTTGTGCTTCAAAAATTAAAACTATGGTAAAATACCTCTATAGTCAATATTGATTATAAAATATAGTTTAATATTAAACATCTATATTAAATAAATAAAAATAAAAAATAATATCCAAAAATTAGTGTACTTACAACCTACCTACCTTAGAAAATTTTATCCTTGAAATTAAAATAACACTACTATAAAATGCTATAATAAAAGGGATATGTTATGAATCTTATTGGAATTCCCAAATAAATTTGGATACAGTTCCCACATGGAATCCTCATGCTCCCAAGTAGATTCTTCCGGAGAATGATTCATCCGTGCAACCCGAACTAATCTAATTGTCTGCCCACTATATGTCTTCTCACTAGTATCCAAGATACCAACTGGATGTTCCTCGTATGATAGACTATATAACGACCCACATCCAGTTTAAAGGCATGAGGACTTGGGTACGTCCAGCCTATGCCGTAGTGTCGGTGGTAGAATATTGTATAGGTTGTCTATAATATCTATCATTTGACAATATGAAATATAAAACTGTTATCTCCGTATAGAGGAACAATATGACATATGAATATATAACTCAATCACAATTTCTAGAGAAAGATAGGCATGATAATTGGATAGAAGATAAAGTCTAAAATAATAGCAAGAGTCATAACACAAATAAGTCTAGAAGTCTAAGACAATATCACATTTCCCGAAATAATATAACATACCAAGTGTATCAATCGGGAGACAAATCCAGCAAAACCGATATAATACTAAGTCACTACTGGAGGTGCATCCTCTATGAGCTCCGACTCCATAGGCAAATCCTGATCAGTATCCTCATCTATCCCAGACCCATAGTAGGTCGTACAACAGGCCTCTAAGTCCTCTGAAAAATAATACCCAGTCAGGATTGGAGCGAAGTACAGACACTAACAACAGTTTCATTAAATTGATAAGTGCTATAATAAACAGGTTGTAATAAAATACATGATAGATATCAAAATTGATTAGTGAGAAGTACAAGATAAACTGGTAATCATATCATGGTATGTGTACATGTAATAAAATTGGAATATGATGTATCACAGGTAATTTGAGTATAATATGTAATATAAACGGTGCCTTGAGATATTAGAGTGTTATGTGACAGGCTTGGGTCAAGGTTAGGCTATTCCAGTTGACCGACTATGTACAAGTACAAGTACAGATAAATCTAGAAATCTGGTCGATCATACATGGAAAGTTATGCATAAGTACAAGTAAGGTCAGGCTACACCCTTCGTGTAGAGAGGGTGAGCTATGCACAAGCAAGTAAACCAGTAGGGGTATGATCACATAAGCTCTAATAACTCTCCAATCCCTCGAATAGTATAATGGATCCAACCATGTCTTGTTATGACACGGGATTCAAAACCAAGGGGCTAGCCCACTCCCAAATTGGTATCTATACAAGTACAAGAACAATAACAAGCAAATACCAGTATATCAGGTTAAACCAGGAATAACATCTCATGATGGGATCCAGTGTATACTAGACCGCGTATCCTTGTGTCAGAAATCAAGTAAAACACTACAACTGAATATATAGAAAGAATCAAAGTAATAAAACTATCAGAGAATTTACTCACCTACGGTCCCGAACAGTAAATATGAATCGTGGCTCAAAGTGGAGTCACAAAATCCTATATATGAGATATACATGTTAATTGGTGTTTAAGTATTTTAAACATAAATATCTAATGTGTGATATGCAATTTAGGTCAAATCGAGGTCAAAATAGGTCAATTTAACTTAAAGGTTAACTTTTGGGTCAAACTGGTAAACCATGGTCAAATTGAGTCAAATCTAGGTTAGGTTAACATTTTTAAATATATAGGCCATGCCTAGTTCCCATTACCAACCTATCTATCTACATATTACCTAAATATTATATATTACCTTTGTATGGTAACCCTTACCCTAACATTACCCTATTTAACTTGTAGGTAAACCATATATGTTATATTACCCTAGTTATAAGTAATACCCTATAACCTATACTTGTCATATATATAGACATTACCTAGACTGTGTATATGTAAACCTATAACTTATTTTACCCTACATTAACTTACCTACCTTTATGTTGGTAAACCAATAACATTTACTTTGAATTTACCTATTACCATACCTAGGTTTTCTAGTTAGGTAAAACCCTTCCTAATAAAAGTTATCCTATACCGGTATCGTCCTATATTGCATTACCTAGGTATAGGTAATACCTTATCATATATATCCTACCCTAATTTTGTAAGTAAATCTCAATTACCTACCTATCTATATACACTCTAACTCACTGTATCCTCAGTTAGGCCACCCACTAGCCTGTGGCCAAAGCCAAAAAAACCCATATACTATCTGCTATTTGTTGTGCAAGAAGGGGGTTTGATACCCCCCAGCAGTAGTGAGTATCCCCTCCCTAACTGTCACAGGAACTTGACAGTTCACTACTACTTGACATTCTCACTTAGTTAACTATTTTTGATAGTTCACCTCTTTCTCACTCTCTAATTACTCTCCAAAATCAGTCCTACTTACCTTCTGATATAGGTAAGGGAACCCTTACAAACACCCTCACTATAGCTTGTACTCTCTGTGGATTGAACAGGGAGGGGAGGTTACCTGACTGGGCCTCTCCACTAACTTGTGCATCAAGCACAGACTATCTCTAACCTGTGCAGACAATACAGAGCTATGTCTAGGCTTGCACTGACCTGTACAAGGCCCAAGCAAACCTATTAGTTGCACTTAGTGAGCAGGCAATGGCCTAAGGCCAAGGCCATCATTTCTTTGTACATCTACAAAGCCAACAGTGGCCTGCTGATATCGGGCTACACTGGCCACTAGCCATTGCTCGAAATGTTAAGGGGCTAAACCTACTAATGTGTCTCGATGCAGAGGGTAACTCCTCTATCAGAAAAAATAGGTAGCCAAATGGCCTAACATCAAACAGGATCTCTCTCTCACATTCCCTTCCACACATACTCTCAAACTCATCTATAAACTACTGCTCATAGGTTTTACTAACCTTTTTATTTGATACTATGCACTCACTAATCTCACATGGGCACATGACACAGTAGGATACTCACTAACATCCTCTCACAGACACCGGCATTAGACACTAGAAAATAGACACTTTTCATGACAGTTCCTGTAACTGAACACTCTTATTCACTGTCAAATTCAGTCATGACAGTTCCTAAACTCACTAATCACTGAACCACCTTAGACACACACTGCTCACTGTCAATGGCACTCACTGTTAGCTTATGACACTAAGGCACTTGGACACTCTCCTTCCTGCATATAACCCACACATAGGATAATCACTATGACACACACACTTAGAGACACTTGGCCAAAACTGAAAATAGTACACACAACTCAAATGACAGTCCCTCTCAAGAGGCTCAAAACAATGAACACATAGGCCTATATGAAATACACATATATCTATATCCATACATTAAAATATATACATATATATATGCCTAGACATAGATGCTAGAAATCATACATGGCTATTCCAAATGAGCAAACTAAAATAATCATGATTATAAAACTGAAAACAAAAACCACTATGGTCAATTTGTCATTTTGACAAACACTTGGTGTGCTCTCCTCCGATTTCTCCAAAGATGACACAAAAACTACAAATAACTTCTACCAAAATGATGGTTAGAGCCTTACTCTTCTCCCTATGGGTGCCCCTATTCATGTGTGTGTTCCTACTAGAATGAAAATAAAGTCTAAAATATGATAAATGATAAGGGTTTTACCTATTGGGAGAGGGATTCCCAATGAAACCCTCTTGGAAGGTTCTAGTGTCAAGTTTGATACAATCTCCCAGGCTTTTTGACTCCTCTTCTCTAGCTCCTTGGTCTCCAAGCTCCAAGCCTTCTAAAGTAAAGATTAGGGGAAGTTTAAGGGATTTTGGAAGGTTTTTTATGGAGGAAAGTGTGGGAAATGAAGGAGGCTTATAGAGAGCTCTTCTAGGGTTTATGGAGGCTCTAATGTAATGAAGAAGAGGGAGAAAACCCTCTTTATGACCAGCCATAAAGGGTGCCCTAAACTTCCTTTAAAATGTCCATTCTACCCCTCAAGTTGTCATGAATACTTAACTTAAATGAAGGGTCGTTCTACTCTAATTGTTGGGTTAATTTCGATTCCAAATCTTGGCTCCACATGACTTAAATATGGCTAGTTGTGTTCATCCTAGAATATAGGTCTAAGTAGTCATGTCTAGTACAATTAGGTCCACAAGTCAAAGGTTCAATAAATAGACTAATCTAATAATAAATACAACATTCATAAGCAATTAATTAAATAACCATATATACAAAATAAATGACGTAAAATGAAAAAATAGCCCTACCTAGAATTGTGGTAGTGACAAATCTACCCTTAAAAAAATTTCGTCATCGAAATCAAAGACAAAACTAGCACAATAATACAAGCAAGAACGAAGAGAACAATACCTCAATGCTGGAAGATTTAAGGGTATCGCTCCCATATGTCGTCCTCTCTCTCCCAAGTAGGCTCACCTAGAGAGTTATGCCTCCATGTGACATGAACCAGAGAAATAACCTGGTTCCGAAGAACCTTCTTATGACGATCCAGAATCTCCACAGTATGCTCTAGATAGTTGAGAGTAGGACAACACCTCTATCTCAGAATGATCCAATACGTGACTAGGGTTCGCCATGTACTATCTCAACTGTGACACATGGAACACATTATGAACTCGCTCGAGCGTAGACGGCAAGTCTAGTTGGTAGGCCACTACACAGACCCTCTCAAGAATGGTGAAAGGTCCGATGAATCGTAGACTATGCTTCCTGCCCCTAACAAAGCGAATCGTGTCCCGTGTCAGAAAAATCCTCAAGATCACCATATCGTCAACCTAATCATAAAATAAAACACAACACAAATTCTTAAAGCAAATAATCACAAGCAAGCATAAACCAAGAACTAGAACTATACCTCGAACTCTAACGATCTCTGCTGGCTATGGGTCCAATGTCACTGCATATCTTGCACCATTCAAAGTCTATCCCTGATCAGCTTGACCTTCTCCACTACATCCACTACCATCTATGGGCCAAGCAATACTCTCTCGTTGATATCGTCCCATGATAAGAGAGTACGACACGTTCGTCTGTATAGATCCTCAAATGGCGACATCTCTATACTGGCCTGATAGCTGCTATTGTAAGCAAACTCTACCAAGTAGAGATGGTTCTCCCAAGAACTCCTGATATCTAACACACAAGTGCAAAGTATATCCTCGAGTGCCTAAATGGTCCTCTCTGATTGCCCATCCGTTTTGGGGTAATATGGGGTACTGAACTTGAGCTGGGTGCCCAAGCTAGCCTGTAAACTCCTCAAGAAGTGAGAAGTGAAACGACTATCCCAATCTGAGACTATGCTTATAGGAACTCCGTACAGTCTGACTATCTGCCTCATATATATCTCGGCCAGTCTCTCCGTAGACAAAGCCATCTTGAAAGGCAAAAAGTGGGATGATTTGGTTAATCTATCAACGATGACATAAATCGTGTCTTTTCCTCATGGAGATCGTGAAAGTCCGGACACAAAATCCATAGTGACGAGTTCCCACTTCCACTCTGGAATGGGTAGTGGCTGAAGCAGACTACCTGGCCTCTGCCTCTTGGCTTTCACCTACTGGAATTCCAAGCATCTAGATACAAACTTTGCCACCTCCTGGTTCATGCCATACCACCATACGTGCTCTCTCATGTCTTTTTACATCTTGTTGACTCAGGATGTATAGAGTACTGATAACGATATGCTTTCTGAAACACCTCCTTCCGAAGCTCTCCACTCAATATGCACAGTCTAGTACCGTGCCTTAGCAACCCATCTTCAGCGATAGAGAAATCATCTAGCAACCCTGCAAGTACTTGCTCCCTGATGCTCCTCAAGGCCACATTATTAAACAGTGCTGATCTGACTCTGTTCATCAACTTAGATTGAATCTGCAAGCCCCATATCTACATCTCCATCCCTAAAATGATCACCTTGATACCTAAACTATCCAGGTCTGCCAATAGATGATGATCTACCATCAAATACATGTCTACCTATCATGACCCGTACCCGCTTTTCGGGATACGAGTACATGTCCAAGCCAACCTACGCCACAGAGTCGAGGGTAGAACGTTGTCTAGCCACAATATTATAAAATCACTTGAAGAATAACTTTATTGCACATTCACAAGACTAGTTCAACTTTATAAAATTTACAAGTTTGACATTTTTAAGAAAGATATAAACTTTTACAATTATAGAAAACTACCAAATCTAACTAGTCTTCTATGGTAGACCTCAGCATATACCCGTATCTTCTAATGTTAAGAGAAGCCATGGCTAACCTGAAAAATGTTGCTTTATAGTCAGGAATGAACAAGCACACAAATCGACAGGCTATTCACAACATAATAGGATTTGCAATACATAAAAATAGCATATGTGGAAGAAAACTAGAAAGTAAACTGATGTCATGGTAGAACTAGAATGAAAGCAGGAATATAGAACAGGGTATATCAAATAGAAAAGAATACGTAAACATGGTGACATGGCAAGTGGTGAGAAAATAAGGAATTAATAAATAAGACAACTATCTACGTGTGTTGAAATATTAGTTTCGGCGTGTGAACGGCTAGGGGGTAAATCGGGCACTTCATACGTGAAATGTGCGACTGTTATTCTCCATAAAAGACACAGGGGATAGAAAGGGTAGTTCACACGTCTAGTAAGATAATTCTCCTCCCAACCAGTACTCATGGACCCGAACAAGTCATGAACATGGTAAGCATGATAAAATGAGAATATAATGAGTAAAGGTCTATGATACTAACTCGTGTGTCTGGCGTGTAAACAAGCAAGAGATCATATGTATGATAAGTATTGAAAAACGATCAGAATTGAAAGCAATCAGAAAGTGCACTTACCTGGGGTCCTTTGCTGGTGAAACCGATAATACTATACCACTCAGTGGGCCACAATAGTAAAACTTGTGCAACAGTCTTCGGATGCTGAAATTGATATTACCAACGTATTCAGAATAGTCAAAGCGTACCCATAAGTCCAATTCTGGACACAAGAGCAAAACGGTAATTTTGGGCTAAAACGATGTCCGTCGTTGGACTCGCTTTGCACCGAAAAATATGTGAGAGTCTATGATCTCTAAAGTCATCAAACTATATGTCTATGGGTCCGATTTAATGAGATAAACCCAATCGTATGTCCAAAGTTAGATTCTGGTGGGCCGTACACAAATTCGTCCGTTGGATCGAGTCGTGAGCCCGCCAAAATAGCGTTCCGGTTGACCTTCTCAGAATCGAACCAAACTTGGCATACAGGACCAAAAAATGGCACGGTACTATTGGCACAAGTTTTGTCTCGAGATGACGAACATGCACCAAGTTATGGGCTAGTTTCCAAAGGGGTCGATACGGGGTATCTCAACGGATACGCTTCAATTTCGTCGCACACGCACAACAAAATCGAGTTCCGTCAAATCTTGTACGTCGAAAACAGCCATACGCACCTTTCGATGCTTATGGATCGCGACCACGTCGCCCGGTTTGTCAGAGTGCACGTCGTATCGACAATTTTTTAAGTTTTTCTAAAACAGTTTTCATGAGTTTTCCCGATTTTTTAGTCAATTTATCTTAGTGTCTACTAAACAATAAAATAATATAAAAGTAGTGTTTGAATTTTGTTTAGGTTGTCTAAAGATTTTTTCAATTAGATTTGGAAAATTCCTACTGAGTTGACGGAAAACAGTTGCTAATCTGGGGTTGTTGGACTGTTCGACACTCTATTTTTGGAATAGAATTTTTATCGACTTTGAGTCAATTTTTCGAGCGATCGCAGGCATTTACTTAAAAATTATTTGAATAGATTTAAAGGGGGTTAGGTTAGGTACATACCCGAGAAATCGATTCGCAAATTGATCAAAAATCGATGACGAGACTCGACCCCAAAGTTGTGGTTGGATTGGTACTGCTGCTGCTGGCGCTATTTGTGTAAAACCCCTAAATTTCTACTACAATTTTTTAATAAATATGGTACTGATTTTTGTACTTCTATTTGTACATCGCGTACGAGTTTGCATTTCGTAAATTTTTCGTCAAGTGCGAATAAGTGCGAAGTACATATTTTTATAAAACATTTTAATTATATAGATGTAGAAAATATTTCAAAATAATAGACGAAGAATATTTATATTGCTTGAAGTTGTAAATGTGTCGCGCCGAGGATTGCCAAACTTTATTTTTATTTTAAAAAAGGCCATTTTATTTTATGGTACAAGTATAACTAGTAATTTAGAAAAACTGTATTTTATATAATTATTATTTTGTTTGCGAGTGTATATATATTTGTATTTTTGAAATTAATTATTATCATTAATATATTATTTCGAAAAAGGTATATTAAATATGGGTCGATTTAATATGTAATTAATTATGGTGATTTAAGTTGAAAAAAAATTAAGTTATTTAAATACAGTTTAAATTAGAGGTAGAATCTATCTACATTGGATTATATTTGATTGAGTTACTTTTAAATCAATTTGAATTAAATAGTGGAAAATCTAAGGGGAATTAAAACTCTTCTTAGTCCTTATCTAGATAAGACTTTTGTAAACCTCCTGATTTTTCAAAATAAATATTTGTGGAATTTTTTATTTTTAAATAACTATTTAATGACTTATTATATAATTTGTATTATTTTACATATATTTAGTATAGTGCTCATTAGTGAATTTAGTATAAAAATATATAAAGCTATTTTTCGAGTACATTAAGGATCTAAACTATATTATACAATTTTTCTCAAAATTTTAGGATTTATTTCATAACTTTTATTACTTTTTACATATTACTTATATTGTACACTATTTACATAATATAGAATAAATATCAATTTAGTATTAAATATTTCAGCTTGTATAAATGAGATTAGATGAAGGTTGTTTAAATAAATATTAACTCTATTTATTATCTATAGTAATTTGAAATAATGTTATAGATAATTTAGATAAATATGAACAATATTTTAAGTTAATCATAATCCTAAGTCTAATAGGAAAGCATCTCTATCTATATTATATCATAACAAAGTAACTCCTATCAATTTAAATCAAATCCTATCTAATTTAGGAGGTAAATCTGAAATAAGTACCTATATATACCCAATACATTCCCTTCCTATCAACCATAATTCAAAATAATGTTTAATCCAATAGGAAGTCAAAAATTCGTCATCAGAATTCAGCCTCGCTTTTTAGTAGCAAGAGCAACTTGGAACGACGATATCTCCTACCTCCGAACTCCATTTTGCCTCCAATTTTTTTAAAAGAAGCATATCGAGGTAAGCTTTCTAGAAACATATTTTAATAGACAAAATTCATTCTGCAGATTTTTGCAAAATGGTTGCAGTATCTAGTGTCCCAAATATAAACATGTTTTAGTATTTTTGCGATTTCGGGAGATTTCGGAAAATAAAATGTGATCCATAGGAAACCTGATACGAAAACCTATGCCATATTCTAATTTTAAATCTATTAAATAAATATAACAGGTGCTGTATAAATTATAATTAGATAATAGACTATTTTCAACATCTGAAGTTGTTCCTACACCTTCTCCATTGTGCGTTGTTGTTGATTCGTCGCCAGGACATCATCTTACCTCACTCCGGACATCAGCAAGATACCTTGTCTTAATACTATTTAAAATTAGTTACGTGTTTCTTTATTTGATTACTGCATATTTATTTCCTATTTATTTTCAATTGGATCCATGACTTGCTTTTTATAGTTTACTTGCTTTGCTTTTCAGTTATTTTTCTTGCTTGTCTCTTAATATGCATGTGGACCTAGTCTGAGCGGACTACCTTTTGTTAGTGACCCTTGGGAGGGTGAAGACAGTTTGATGTATGGGCTACCCAAAACCCAAAAGTCGTAGTAACTGCGTACTACGGTTGTCGTGTCATGACGGTCACTAGCCTCGAGCTATGTGGACTGATGGGTCTCATGGGCCGCTAGCCTTGAGTTAAGCTGGCTGATGGTATTGGTACTTGTCGTGTGCATGTTGTGAGTTGTTACCTTGTCCTAGGGGAGTCAGCCTTCACCTGTCCATACATCGAGAGGTCTTCTAAATTGCGTACTAGATTGGTTAGGTGATCTTAATTAATGTCATGTCATACTTCATTCTAGTCATGGCATGGGCCAATGTCACAATCGCAGAATAGTGCGCTACCCTTTGTCCTTGTTTGGTTGTAGGGGTACTCTACTATTTCGATGATGGGATATTGGGCCGTGTTATGGTTGGGACACTTTACTTTTACTTTGTGACTTTATGTTATATTTTATATTCAGTATTTATGGCATGTTCTTTCTATATCTTGTTACGTCCCTCTGAGAACCTGGTGATCTCTCTAGGTGTGTGCCTTTGTGATGTTTCGCAGGTACTCTAGCCAAGGCCATGTTTTACTCTCTTACTCCGAGGTGATTGCACTTGGATCGCCTTCGCATCGCTCGACAAATTCGTTTGTTATGTCTTTCTTCTCTTTTTGTTTGTAGTGGATTTGTCTCCGCCCAACGATTTGTAAATAACAATTCATGAGTTGATTTATAAATTCTTCTTTCTTTATTTGTGGATGAGATTAGTGTAGTGGTTTACTGTATTTTACATCTTATGTATAAATACGATGGTTCCATATATTGGAGTTTACTTCGTATGTACGCAGTTGACATGTCGACGTACTTAGTCCTAAGTATTTTTGGACTGGGACGTTACATATTTTTGTGGTGGCCTATGTAGGTAAAGTTTATCACTTCGGTTACGTTATTATACCGATGTGAGCCTGCATATAGAATTAGAGTCTAGGATCTCATCCATATACTTGACATTCTTTCTTGACTCTAAACTTCGAACTCTCGTTTGCCTCCCTTGATTGTATCTTATTTGACCCCTTTCTGCCGTGAATCCTTACTTTTTCGTGCTTAATGTCGGTTAGGAAGATGACTACACTAGTATATGCTCATAGGTCAAACACGTGACTAGAAGGATTACATTCACAATTAGTATACATTGAGGTCTTATTTAAGATATAGAGGCATTTATTTTTCTAAAAGTATGATCTTAAGGATTAGTTAATTCTAAGTTGGGTAGTAGCAATATTACCAACTTTGAGGATAGAGATAATTTTATCTTGAGACTACTAGGAGTATTCACTAAAGGATTGATAGAGGATTGAGTAAAATCTTTGATTTTGAAGATTTAGAAAATATTTATGATTTTTGGGTTATAGCTATTCATATCTTTTGAAGATATAAATTGATTTGAGAAAAATTTTAAATTTCGAACTGGCTCATATGATCTATGATTGATAAATTTATTTAGATCTTGAGTTTAATATTTCAATTATGAAAAAAAATTATTAAATTTTGTCGCATAATTCACGATTGATAAGATTATCTAAATCTTGAGTTTAAAGTTTGGATTTATAACATTGCGATTTTGTGGAAAATTTATTAAGAGGTATGATAAAGCTTATTTTGAGATTGATTAGAGGAATCTAAATTTTTTAAGTTATGATGGATGACCTCAACCGACTAGAGAATAAGAAAGTTTAGTTTGTGCATATTGGAGGGAAAATATATATATTTTTTGTCATACTAAGGGTTATCTTAGGGTTATTAAAGACTTGAATTATTTTTATGATTATACTTGAATATCGTAGTTTAGGTCAAGCTTGGAAATACATATTGGGAAATCAAATTTTGGGATTAAATATTATCTTGATAAAGAACCAAGAAGCAGGCAAGGTCACCCTAATTAGATACAGGTACTCTATATTCCATCCATGACCTAGAT
The DNA here is from genome assembly GCA_029216955.1 of Iris pallida. Classification (NCBI taxonomy): domain Eukaryota; kingdom Viridiplantae; phylum Streptophyta; class Magnoliopsida; order Asparagales; family Iridaceae; genus Iris; species Iris pallida. The sequence goes on along the minus strand of JANAVB010020398.1, from coordinate 3,771,632 downwards.
AGTTGTATATACACAAGTATAGTTAGTCTTCGACCAAACCATGTGACTATATCTCAATTTTGACTTACTCGACCTTTCCCCAAATCCAGATATTTTATTGTGACCTTCTAACCGTTTGAAATTTGAGAAATGATTTAATCGTTCCTTGACTGTATCCACCTAGGAGACTATCTTCTCTCTGAAAACTGTATCCCTAAATTATTTTACTGGATTCCTTAATTGATTTTATTTCATGCTTCAACTTGATCTTCTTTAATGTTTGTGCATTAATTGTCACTTCATGAACTCCCGCTTTCTATTTTAGATCTTTTTGTGTCCTTTACCATGACTTTGATATTTGGAGTATAATACTAGCTGTTACCTTCCAACAAATTTTATATGTAAGGCCTAGACGAGCTCACCTTCATGTAGGTATATCATGTCCCAGTCAAACACATCCCATGGTACTCTAATTTTATGATATGACTTTCGGATCATAAAGACTAGACTATTACCTTTACCATGATACCGATATATTTTTCGACCAAGGATAGGGACTCAACCTCGACTCAATTATTTCGATCCGATATGTGTTTTTGTTCTACTTAATTCCTTAAATGCTTAACTTTATGCTTTATCTTGATTGCTTGACCCTTTGTCCCATCACACTACTAGTTTAACTCTTGTAAGTTGGGTAGAATACCTCATGACCTAACAAACCTTTGTCCTTATGACCCATATTGATAAGTTTACTTAGACTATAGAATTCAGAGGACCCTAACTTATCTAGTCGACCAAGCCATAGATAAGAAAATACGAGGACGACTGCATAAGCCCAAACTTCAGGCAAGACTTAGATTTTAATGGATCTTCGACTATTTAATTTCCTTCATTAGTATTCCTTACTTATATTTTAACTATCTTATGATGCTAATTTAGCCTTAGTTTTGCAAGCTTATTCTTTTATCGAGCTTGCTCATGACATATGTGTTATTGGAGACACCCACCAATACATTGTCTAATCAGAACCGGTGCATGATAGTTTGATCAACCTAGTGCACTTTGGTTCGCTTTTCAAATATTGTTCGACGTGGATGGAGACATAGTTAAACTTGGCCTCTAGAATTCTATCCGCGACTGCCTTGGCAATTCTTTTTGAAAATTTTCAATCGTCTTTGAACCAGTTATTCGTATTCGATAATATCTTCTTTAAACTTTTTATTATTTTCATCTTTCGCCTATATTAGAAAGACAAACACTCGTACTTGATATCCCTTTAGTTGCTCACCATCTATTGCCAAGATAGTTAACCACTGACCAACCAATGTGACTATATCCCCGTCTTGAGTTACCTTTTTCCTTTACCCTAGATTCATTACCGTAACCTTCTACTCGTTCTTGAAACTTGAAAATGATTCAAATCATTTTCTTAACCATATCTTAAACCTAGACAACTATATTCACTCAAGAAACCATCTCTCATAAATGTCTAAATTATTCTCTTTGACCTACTCAATTCCTTTCTATTCTCTAATTCGTGTTATCATAATTTTATTACCTTAACTAGCGACCCTTCTTCAATTCCATAACCATGATGTATTTTCGCAGATATCAAAATCACGATCTTCCAATGCATGTTTGTGTCGAACGTCGTTTCTTTGCCTCATCCAAAAATTTAATCGTATTTCGGTATTGATATCTCCCCTACCCTAGCTGTTCCTAAATTTCGAGGACAAAATTCTTGTAAGTTGGGCAGGATGTAAAATCCCTAAATTTCTACTACGATTTTTTTAATAAATATGGTATTGATTTTTGTACTTCATATTTGTACGTCGTGTAGGAGTTTGCGTTTCGTAAATTTCTCGTCAAGTGCGAATAAGTGTGAGGTACATATTTTTATAAAACGTTTTAATTATATAGATGTAGAAAATATTTCATAATAATATACGATAAATATTTTATATTGCTTGAAGTTGTAAATGCGTCGTGCCTAGGATTGCCAAACTTTATTTTTATTTCAAAAAAGGCCATTTTATTTTATTGTACAAGTATAACTAGTAATTTAGAAAAACTGTATTTTATATAATTATTTTTTTTGTATGCGAGTGTATATATATTTGTATTTTTGAAATTAATTATTATCATTAATATATTATTTCGAAAAAGGTATATTAAATATGGGTTGATTTAATATGTAATTAATTATGATGATTTAAGTTGGAAAAAATATTAAGTTATTTAAATACAGTTTAAATTAGAGGTAGAATCTATCTACATTGGATTATATTTGATTGAATTACTTTTAAATCAATTTGAATTAAATAGTGGAAAATCAAAGGGGAATTAAAACTCTTCTTAGTCCTTATCTAGATAAGACTTTTGTAAACCCCCTAATTCTTCAAAATAAATATTTGTACAATTTTTTATTTTAAAATAACTATTTATTGACTTATTATATAATTTGTATTACTTTACATATATTTAATATAGTGCTCATTAGTGAATTTAGTATAAAAATATATAAAGCTATTTTTCGAGTACATTAAGGATTTAAACTATATTATACAAATTTTCCCAAAATTTTAGAAATTATTTCATAACTTTTATTATTTTTTACATATTATTTATATTGTACACTATTTACATAATATAGAATAAATGTCAATTTAGTATTAAATATTTCTGCTTGTATAAATGAGATTAGATGAAGGTTGTTTAAATAAATATTAACTCTCTTTATTATCTACAGTAATTTTAAATAATGTTATAGATAATTTAGATAAATATGAACTATATTTTAAGTTAATCATAATCCTAAGTCTAATAGGAAAGTATCCCTATCTATATTATATCATAACAAAGTAACTCCTATCAATTTAAATCAAATCCTATCTAATTTAGAAGGTAAATCTGAAATAAGTACCTATATACCCCCAATACATTCCCTTCCTATCAACCATAATTCGAAATTATTTTTAGTCCAATAGGAACTCAAAAATTTATCATCAGAATTCAGCCTCGCTTTTTAGTAGCAAGAGCAACTTGTTACGCGATATCTCCTAGCTCCGAGCTCCATTTTGCTTCCATTTTTTTAAAAGAAGCATATCGAGGTAAGCTTTCCGGAAACATATTTTAATAGACAAAATTCGTTCTGCAGATTTCTGCAAAACTGTTTGAGTATCTAGTGTCCCAAAAATAAACGTATTTCAATATTTTTGCGATTTCGGGAGATTTCGAAAATGAAAATACGATCCGTTTAGTTTTTTAGAAAGCTGATACGAAAACCTATGCCATATCCTAATTTTAGAATCTATTAAATAAATATAATAGGTGCAGTATTAATTATAATTAGATAATAGACTATTTTCAGCATCTGAAGTTGTTCCTACACCTTCCCCTTTGTGCGTTGTTGTTGATTCGTCGCCAGGACATCATCTTATCTCACTCTGGACATCAGGCAAGATACCTTCTCTTAATACTATTTATAATTAGTTGCCTGTTTGTTTATTTGATTATTGCATATTTATTTCCTGTTTATTTTCAATTGGATCCATGACTTGCTTTTTATAGTTTACTTGCTTTGCTTTCAGTTATTTTTCTTGCTTGTCTCTTAATATGCATGTGGACCTAGTCTTCGTGGACTACCTTTTGTTAGTGACCCTTGGTAGGGTGAAGACAGTTTGATGTATGGGATACCCAAAACCCAAAAGTCGTAGTAACAGTGTACTACGGTAGTCGTATCGCGACGGTCACTACTATGTGGACTGATAGGTCTCGTGGGCCGCTAGCCTTGAGTTATGTCGGCTGATAGTATTAGTACTTAACGTGTACGTATTGTGAGTTGTTACCTTGTCCTGGGGGGTGTCAGCCTTCACCTGCCAATGCATCGAGAGGTCTTCTAAATTGCGTACTAGATTTGTTAGGTGACCTTAGTTAATGTCATGTCATACTTCGTTCTAGTCATGGCACGGGACAATGTCACAATCGCGGAATAGTGCACTACCCCTTGTCCTTGTTTGGTTGTAGGGGTAGTCTACTGTTTCGATGATGGGATATTGGGCCGTGTTATGGTTGGGACACTTTACTTTTACTTTGTGACTTTATGTTATATTTTATATTCAGTATTTATGGCATGTTCTTCATGTATCTTGTTACGTCCCTCTGAGGACCTGGTGATCTCTCCAGGTGTGTGCCTTTATGATGTTTCACAGGTGCTCTAGCCAAGACCATGTTTTACTCTCTTACTCCGAGGTGATTGCACTTGGATCACCTTCGCATCGCTCGACAAATTCGTTTGTTATGTCTTTCTTCTCCTTTTGTTGGTAGTGGATTTGTCTCCGCCCAACGATTTGTAAATAACAATTCATGAGTTGATTTATAAATTCTTCTTTCTTTATTTGTGGATGAGATTAGTATAGTAGTTTACTGCATTTTACAGCTTATGTATAAATACGATGGTTCCATATATTGAACTTTACTTCGTATGTATGCAGCTGGCATGTCGACGTACTTAGTCCTAAGTATTTTGGGACTGGGCGTTACAATTTGTCCCCGCCTATGCACGCGCACAGCCTTTTATCGCCGGCCCGACGATCGTACAGGTGTGGCACGACAGCACAGGGGCCAGGGCGGTGCAGAGATGGGGATGGGTTTCACTATGGTAGGGTTTTGACGTTTTGATCTCTACTCTCCCTCTCTCGCTATATATCTATTGTGCGATTGTGAACCGCAAGGGGGTCGGGTTTAGTTGGGTTCTGTGTGGGCCATGTGGAGAAAGGAAAGAGCTATGTTGGTTTATTTGCATTTTTTTGGTTTTATTTTGTTTTCCTTTTTCCTTTTTCTCTTTACTCCTTTTCTTTTTCTTTCTGTTTTTCTTTCTTTTATTTATTTAGTTATAAATAGTTTTATAGACATGTGTGTGTGTGTGTGTGTGTCTATATATATTTATACCTCTACGTATCCTATACATGTATACACATAGTATATATATCTATAAACCAGCAAAATATTCTATGAAATATTGTTGCAATATATAATAATTAATTCTATTTACTATAGCTGATATAATTTCTATTGCTATAATATTTAAAGTCAAATATTTACATACTATATTCGTACTCACAGATACATAACTAGATTAGTCTAAAGTCTCAAAAATCTAGAAATACATTTTAGGAAAAATGTTTATCATATTATAAAATGAAGTAACAATTTAACATCAATGGCACTTATATTATATTTATTATATATAAAATAAATATTTAGAAAAAATATTTATTCACCAATTAAAATAAAATATGAAATATTTACATATGTAATAATGTACACCTATATGGACGTCTCTGGTTGCACTATATGTCTAAATGGATTGGGTTTGTTTCGGACCAAGTCCGAGCTAAATTGGTACAGCCTGGCCTCCTAAAAGTCAAATAATCTTAATAATAATTAATTATTGAAGTCAAGTCACAACTTGGCATGGTTTTCCTAGTTAGAGTATACATATGGCTCGGTCTTCCCTACAATGGCTAGAATACTATTTAAAGCATACGACTGCACTATCCGTGCCATAATTTCTAGTCATCTTGTACTCCAAATCTTAACCATGACTAAGGCCTTCTATAACAATAAATATTTAATTAAAACATTTATAAGTTCCAAAAATTACTGTTTAAGTCAAGTAAATAATAAAAATATATTTTCCTCAAAATTTTGGGAAAAGGGATTTACAAATCTACCCACCTTAGAAATGAATTTGTCTTCGAATTTAAGGACTACTAGGATGGACAGACTTGGTTGATTGGTGAAAAGACATGAAAATTTTAGGATAAGAAAAATTAATCAAATAGGTAAAAAGAGGGAGAAATTTATGGTTAGGATTTTGGGAGTCATGGATTTGTAGGGAAAAGAATAAGGAGAAACCTCCCTAAATAGGCATTGGATTCCTAATTAGATAAGAAGTAAAGCTGGTAGTAGATAAACCTCCTATACATTTAAATAAATTATAAAATACAATTTGATCTAATCAAAATTCTATTTATGATAACAATAATAATCTAAGGTAATATTACAATATTATCAAATATTTTAGATCGTATAAATTTAAATATTATTCACCAATCCTTGTTGGTCAAAGAAAACTAGAAAGTAAACTGATGTCATGGTATAACTAGAATGAAAGCAGGAACATAGAACAGGGTATATCAACTAGAAAAGAATACGTAAACATGGTGACATGGCAAGTGGTGAGAAAATAAGTAATTAATAAATGAGACAACTATCTACGTGTGTTGAAATATCAGTTTCGACGTGTGAACGGCTAGGGGGTAAATCTGGCACTCCATACGTGAAATGTGTGACTGCTATTCTCCATGAAAAACATGGGGGATAGAAAGGGCAGTTCACACGTCTACCAAGATATTTTTCCTCCCAACCTGTACTCATCGACCCGAACAAGTCACGAACATGGTAAGCATGATAAAACGAGAATGTAATGAGTAAAGGTCCATGATACTAACTCGTGTGTCCAGCGTGTCAACAAGCAAGAGATCATATGTATGATAAGTATTGGAAAAACTATCAGAATTGAAAGCAATCAGAAAGTGCACTTGCCTGGGATCCTTTGTTGGTGAATCCGATAATACTATACCACTCAGTGGGCCACAATAGTCAAACTCGTGCAACAGTCTTTGGATGATAAAACAAATATTACCAATGTATTCAGAATAGTCAAATTAGCTAGGATAGCCTGCCCATAAGTCCAATTCTGGATACAGGGACAAAATGGTAATTTTAGGCCAAAATGATGTCCGCCGTTAGACTCACTTTGCACTGAAAAATGTACCAGAGTCTATGATCTCTAAAGTCATCAAACTATATGACTATGGATCCGGTTTGATGAGATAAACCCAACCATATTTCTAAAGTTGGATTCAGGTGGGTCGTGCATAAATTCGTCCGTTGGATCGGGTCGCGGGCCCGCCAAAATAGTATTTCGGTCGACCTTCTTAGAATCAGACCAAACTTGGCATACAGGACCAAAAAAATAATGCATCATTATTGGCACAAATTTTGTCTCGAGATGACGAACATGCACCAAATTATGGGCTAGTTTGCAAAGGGGTCGATATCGGGTATCTCGACGGATACACTTCAATTTCGTCGCGCACGCACAACGAAATCGAGTTCCGTCAAATCTCGTACGTCGAAAACAGCCATACGCACCTTTTCATGCTTATGGGTCGCGACCACGTTGCACGGTTTGTCGTAGCGCACGTCGTATCGACGATTTTTTTTAAGTTTTTCCAAAACAGTTTTCTTGAGTTTTTCCAATTTTTGAGTCAATTTATCTTAGTGTCTACTAAACAATAAAATAATCTAAAAATAGTGTTTGAATGTTGTTTAGGTTGTCTAAAGGTTTTTTCAATTAGATTTGGAAAATTCCTACTGAGTTGACGAAAAATAGTTGCTAATCTGGCGTAGTTGGACTGTTCGATACTCTGTTTTTGGAATAGAATTTTCATCGACTTTGAGTCATTTTTCGAGCGATCGCAGGCAGTTACTTACAAATTATTTGAACCGATTTAAAGGGGGTTGGGGTAGGTACATTCCCGAGAAATCGATTCGTGAATCGATTGGAAGCGATGACGAGACTCGACCCCAAAGTTATGGTCGGATTGGTACTGCTGCTGCTGTTGGCGCTGTTTGTCCCCGCCTGCACGCATGAAGCCTTCCGTCGTCGGTTGACGGCCGTATAGGTGTGGCACGCGATGGCGCAGGGTCCAGGGCGGCGCTAAGATGGGGCTGGGTTTGGCTATGGTAGGGTTTTGACGTTTCGATCTCTACTCTCCCTCTCTCGCTATATATCTATTGTGCGATTGTAAACCGCAAGGGGGGTCAGGTTTAGCTAGGTTTTGTGTGGGCTATGTGGAGAAATGAAACAGCTGGGTTGGTTTATCTGTATTTTTTGGTTTTATTTTGTTTTCTTTTTTCCTTTTTCTCTTTACTCCTTTTCTTTTTCTTTTTGTTTCTGTTTTTCTTTCTTTTATTTCTTTAGTTATATATAGTTCTATATGTGTGTGTGTCAATATATATTTATACCTCTACGTATCCTATATATGTATACACATAGTATATATATCTATAGACCAGCAAAATATTCTATGAAATATTCTTGCAATATATAATAATTAATTCTATTTACTATAGCTGATATAATTTCTATTGCTATTTATTTATAAGGTCAAATATTTAAAGTCAAATATTTACATACTATATTCGTACCCACAGACACACAACTAGATTAGTCTAAAGTCCCAAAAATCTAGAAATACATTTTAGGAAAAATGTTTATCATATTATAAAATGAAGTAACAATTTAACATCAATGGCACTTATATTTATATTTTTTATATATAAAATAAATATTTCAAAAAAAGTTTATTCGCCAATTAAAATAAAATATGAAATATTTACATATGTAATAATGTACACCTACATGGACGTCTCTGGTTGCACTATATGTCTAAATGGCTTGGGTTTGTTTCGGACCAAGTCCGGACTAAATTGGTACAGTCGGGTCTCCTAAAAGTCAAATAATCTTAATAATAATTAATTATTGAAGTCAAGTCACAACTTGGCCTGGTTTTCCTACTTAGAGTATACATATGGCTCGGTCTTCCCTACCATGGCTAGAACACTAGTCAAAGCATACGATTGCACTATCCGTGTCATGATTTCTAGTCATTTTGTACTCCAAATCTTAACCATGACTAAGGCCTTCTATAACAATAAATATTTAATTAAAACATTTGTAAGGTTCACAAATCACGGTTTAAGTCAAATAAATAATAAAAATATATTTTCCAAGAAATTTTGGGAAGATGGATTTACAAATCTACCCACCTTAGAAATAAATTCGTCCTCGAATTTAAGGACTACTAGGATGGACATACTTGGTTGATTGGTGAAAAGACATGACAATTTTAAGATAAGAAAAATTAATCAAATAGGCGAAAAGAGGAAGAAATTTAGGGTTCGAATTTTGGGAGTCATGGATTTGTGGGGAAAGAACAAGGTGAAGCCTCCTTAAATAGGCATTGGATTCCTAATTAGACAAGAAGTAAAGCTACTAGTAGATAAACCTCCTATATATTTAAATAAATTATAAAATACAATTTGAACTAATTAAAATTCTATTTATGATAACAATAATAATCTAAGGTTATATTACAATATTATCAAATATTTTAGATCATATAAATTTGAATATTATTCACCAATCCTTGTTGGTCAAAGATAATAACAAATATTCTTTATAACTAGCACTACCAAAATCAAGGTAATAATATTATTCCTAAAAAAACATATCAAATTTAGTCAAAAAATTAATCACGATGATAATTGAAAGCAATATTTCCTATCCTCGAAACAATTGGAATATCGTTTAAAACTATTCAAGATACATTAATCAAAATCTTATTTAGGGATAAATGGATAAATTAGAAACTTGGTATTAAATAATTTTATGTCAAAATACTTATGGATTTTTTTTAACTTAAGAACCAAATCTTTTCAAGGTTTAAATAAAATAAAAAAATATCGAATCCAAAAATTTATCAATCAATCCACAATAAAAGTAATACTATATATTATTAATAATTTTAAAAAAAATATTTAGCCAAACTAAATTTAATAATCTGTAACCATAATATTCTACAACAATATGTTACAGAGTATTGAATAATATTTGAAACATACCTTGTAACTTTAAATTGTAATAATAAATGATCAGATACTTCTAGAAATCTATTTTGAAAAATCTTTTAAAAATAACTTTGGTATAATTCTTTCCCTTTCAAAATTGAAATATAAAATATATATTTCTAACTAGAAAATAAAATAAATTTTCAAAATCCGGGAAGTGGGCTTACAAATCTACCCACCTTAGAAATATTCATCCTAGAAATTTCAAAGACCACGATTAGGTATGACTTAGAGTATACTCAATAAAAGAAATTTCAATCGATGCGAATAAGAATGCCAGTTGATATAATCAAGAGGATGATTTGATTCAAGCGTAATTGCGGATAAAATCAAAAGAAAGTGTGATTTGGCACGATCTAATTATATTATAATTGAGTCATGATCATATTTTGTTTAAGGATCATCAAAGAATTTTATTTAGCATGATTGATCGTTTAGGCATGATCGAAATATGACCAAATTATATGGTCAAAGGATCCGGTCACAATGGTCAAGGTTGTAATCGAGATGGATTAGTTAAACAAGAAAAGTTGTTAGGCATTAGAATTATATAGGCATGGTCAATGGTCGAAATTGGACAAAGTCTAAACATGGTGAAAATTATTTAGTTACGACTAAAATGCAGTCATGATCAAGGTAAATCGTGCACATAATCCAAGCATGATCAAAATAGGAAGATGGCATGAGCATGAACAAGATCAACATTCTCATGATCATAATGGAATAGAAATATAGACCTTAACAATAATTAAGCACGATTATGATTATAGTCAAATAGCTTAGTCACGATCAAGGTCGTTTAGGAACGATCAAAATTCAAGTTTTTTTGGCACGATTAACTCGATTAATTATTTAAGCAATATTTTTTTGCACAAGTCCAGAAAGATGTGTGAATTGACACGATTGAAATATAGTCGAAATGGTCTAGTCGTGATCAAAAGTCGTTAAGGATGATTCAAATCAGAATTATTTTAGCATGATCAATCATGTAGGCAAGCTCATAGAATCATAATCTAGGTGTGGTTAGCAATCTAGTGGAATAGAATTAAAATCAACTAATAGGTTTGAATGAGGAGTCAATGGCGACTCGAGTTTAGAAGATAAGAAAGGAAGAACTACAAGATTTTTTATAATACGATAATGAGTAATAGGATATCAATTTAGTTTAGAGTGAGAGTGCAATATTTTGTGGATCATGAAAACCAATAGTCATATGCCAATAAAAGATATAGCCTCTATGGTATTCGAAAACCGTAAGCATACTTGAAATCATTTACCGAGAATCCATGCCTCGCCAGTATACATTCGGCTGCAGTAAACTCTTAGTTTCATGACTCTAAATAGGATACGGTATCGAATATTCTATTTACTTTGTCTAAAATTGACATACAACTCAATAGTCAAATATGGCAACTAGGACATGGTTTTTATAACATTCGATAACTTACTCTTTCTCGAAATTACTTCAACTTGGGGCTCATGCTACGCCAGTGCACTGCTTGCTGAAGTGAACCCGCAGTCTCGGTAATTCAATTAGTGGCGACAGTGCGCTGCTATCTTGCCCTCGTAAGTCATCAAATATATTCCAACTATATCCGTAAAATTTCAAGGGATATTCTAGAATTTCAACAAGTTGATCATGATAGAAAATATATGTATTTGTGGTCCTGAAGAAACGTATCATTTTGAATGTAAAACGATCGAGAAAAATTTAAAGAAGGCGACTGGGAATTGAATATAATCTCGTTCTAGTAGTCAAGTCCATAATAAAATTAAATCAATTACCTATTGAATACACCACATTCTAGATTTATTGAAATCAATCCATAATAATACTGGTTATTTATAATAATAGTTAAGATATGTTTAACAAGACCTAAATTTAATAATTTTGCAAATACTTTGAAATAATACTCCATGATAAATATTATTTAAAATATATTTCTTGCAAATTTAAATCATCAAACAATGATAATATTAAACCAAATTATCCTATAAGTACATTGTATAAAACTAAGCTAGTAAATATTATTATTATTATTATTATTATTATTATTTTTTTGCCATTCCAAAATACATATATCTTTACCTTATCAACCATAAAAATATTTTTTTTCCAACACAAAAATATCGATATAGTAATTAAAATAAATAAGGTTTTATAACTAGAATTTATTTTAAAAAAATTCAACAGAAGGGGGAAATGTAGGTATCTGTCCTTCAAGTATCGGTTCTTGAAAATAAAACAAGCGAATAAGAAGATAATGATCAAAGAAAAATAAGTATAACTCTTTCTAATCCCTATTGCATGGATACTTAACCATTAAGGAAAACTTTTATACCTTAAAAGACACAAGATCACTGTATGAATAATTGATCAAAAATTATTTAAAATTAATTCCTTATGCCCAAGGAGAAATAACTAGGCAATATAATTTCTCTGATATGATGATGATGATTGGAGGGAAAAATTGCACTACGATCAAGATTAGGTAAGATGATTGAAGATAATTAGAAATGTAAACTTTAATTTATATTCCTCTAATATTCAAGATCGAGAGGAAAACACACACACACGCACACGCACACGCACACACACACACACACACACACACACACATATACATCACACACACACAATATATATATATATATATATATATATATATATATATAATTTCAACAAAGCTAACTCAGAATGGATCGTGATAAGCTCAAACTCTGGGGTAAAATATTGACTTTTATAGAAAAGAATTACTATGACGACTGGAAATTAAATAAGCAATATGGATCGTACGATATGACGAGGTTAGAGAAAGCAGATAATAAAATTGCACACATGGTCAAGATAGGAAAAATGTAAGTATCTGTCATATCAGTCCCAATTCTTGAAAATAGAATCATTAATTGGGAAAATAATAGAAGACAAGAGAAGTATAAACATCATAGTCTCTATTTCATGGATACACAATGACTGAGGAAAAAAACTTTGATGAAAGAACTAACTCGAGATTTATATATTGACTACAAATTATAAATCATAAAAGTAATTCTTCAGGGCAAAATGGTAATTAAATAAGCAACTCGGACTTATGATAGGGTAATAGTTAGAGGGCAAAACAAATGATCAAGTTTTAGGAATTTGAATCATTGGAAGGCCTAAGTTACATAATGAATAGTCTACCCTCCCTGGATCCATTTGCTATATCAAAATGCAATGGCGTATCTATGGATGTCTCTCAAGATATCCAAATTTAATAAATCTTTAACTAAATTGCATGGTCTATATAACAATCCTTAACTACTCAACAGTCAAGTTGAATAAGGGACTCTTATTCCTAGTCATCGTCCCAAATCAATTCAATCCTAATGTGAATGAGCATTTCCTAGTCGCAGGCTCGCAATAGTACGACTAACTTAAGTACTATCACGAGTTCGCATGTTTTGCAAAAATTGCCCTGCATGGGCCACCATAAAAACTTGTCACGATCTGCACCCATTTTTTGGGATACGAGTGCGTGTCCAAGCCAGCCTATGCCACAGAGTCGGCGGTAGAACGCTGTCTTGCCACAATACTATAAAATCACATGAAGAATAACTTTATTGCTCATTCACAAGACTAATTCAACTTTACAAAATTTACAAGCTTGACATTTTGAAGGAGGATATTAACTTTTACAATTATAGAAAACTACCAAATCAAACTAGTCTTCTATGGTTGACCTCAGCATATATCCGTATCTTCCAATGTTAAGAGAAGCCACGGATAATCTAAAAAATGTTAGTTTCCAGTCAGGAATGAACAAGCACACAAACCGACAGACTATTCACAACATAATAGGATTTGTAATACATAAAAATAGCATATGTGGAAGAAAACTAGAAAGTAAACCGATGTCATGGTATAAATAGAATGAAAGCTGGAACATAGAATAAGGTATATCAACTAGAAAAGAATACGCACGTAAACATGGTGACATGGCAAGTGGTGAGAAAATAAGGAATTAATAAATGAGACAACTATCTACGTGTGTTGAAATATCAGTTTCGACGTGTGAACGGCTAGGGGATAAATCAGGGACCCCGCACGTGAAATGCGGGACTGCTATTCTCCAGAAAGACATAGGAGATAGAAAGGGTAGTTCACACGTCTAATAAGATATTTTTTTCCCAACCTGTACTCATGGACCCGAACAAGTCACAAACACGGTAAGCATGATAAAACGAGAATATAATGAGTAAAGGTCCATGATACTAACTCGTATGTCCAGCATGTCAACAAGCAAGAGATATATGTATGATATATAGTAGAAAAACTATCAGAATTGAAAGCAATCCGAAAGTGTACTTGTATAGGGTCCTTTGCCGGTAAAATCGATAATACTAAACCACTCAATTGGGCCACAACAGTCAAGCTCATGCAACAGTCTCAAGATGCTGAAACAAATGTTACCAACGTGTTCAGAATAATCAAATTAGATCGGAAGGCCTACCCATTAGTCCAATTCTAGACACAGGAGCAAAATGATAATTTTAGGCCAAAATGATGTCCGTCGTTGGACTCGCTTTGCACCAAAAAATATGCCAGAGTCTATGGTCTCTAAAGTCATCAAACTATATATTTATGGATCTGGTTTCATGAGACGAACCCAACCGTATGTCCAAAGTTGGATTCTGGTGGGCCGTACACAAATTTGTCTGTTGGATCAGGTCGCGGGCCCGCCAAAATAGCGTTTCGGTCGACCTTCTCAGAATCAGACCAAACTTGGCATAAATGTCACAATCCGTACCCAGTATAGGAGCACGAGAAGTGGGTACGTCCAGCATATGCGACAGTGTCGGCGGTAGAACGCTATCCTAGGTCACATACATCTAACAGTTATAAGGTACATGTACAGTTATACTCTCTGAATGGAGGAATAATATAAAGTACAACTGAATCATAGCTAAAGAAGAAAGTACGATAAGGTAGATAGATAATAAGAACTGAATTCACAATAAAAATATAAGATAAGAGAGAGTAATCTAAGTGTCTAAGATAACAACTCCGCAATATCCAGAATAGCAAATCCCTAAATAATACAAGTGTATCCAAACAAGATAGGATAATAAGTAAAATATTGGTCTAGCTAAATAGCCTAGATACTGGGGTAATCTCCTCTGCAAGTGCTGGGTCCTCCTGGGAGTCCAGCTCACATGTGTCATCTAGGCCTGCTCCATACTATGTGGGACAGAGCTCCTCAAAGTCTTTTGTAATATTTTCAACAGGCCCAGTCAGGACGGGAACGAGCACAGTATATCTCACGCAGTTCATATCATGACAGGAATATAAAACAGACAATAGAGTAAAATACATGAAACGCTAAAAGAAAAGACATGAAATAGAGAGAAGACTGTAATAGAAATATCTACTATAATTAAGAGCTACAGTGAACTAGTGATTTAGAGTACAAGATATACATGTGAACGGCTTGATAATAAACTTGAGAGGTTGTACATGGCTACACTACTTTGGAAATATTCACATGACTATGTATACTCTCCCATCCCCCATCAATACACAAGGATCCGTCCAAGTTATGTTATTGTACATAATTTTACATGGGGGCCCATAAATGGGTGCACATGAATATAAATATGGGGGCTCCATGAACATGAGAGTACATGAATCATGAGAGTGCACATGAATGGTGAAAGCTCAGGAATACATGATAAAAGTGAAACAAACATGACATGATGTATCCGATGCTCCCGAGGGGGATAACAACGTATGAAAAGATCTATATAGTACTAATCCATGTTTCCATCGTGACATCATCAAGTAAAGTAATCTAGAGCAAAAATATAATCCTAGCAAGTATGAAACGGTCAGAAAATGTACTCTCCTGATATCCTAAGTATCTAAAGTAAAAATACTGCCTGAGGAGTGGTGTCTGGCTCCTATTTAGAACAGCACAAGTCACAACATATCCAAAATGGTAAACTAGAGTACTACAATGCATTCTACATGATATTTGGGTCAATCTAGGCTAAAGTCAACCTTTGGTCAACTCTAGTCAACTACACTAGTCACACTAGGTCAACTAGGTCAAACCTAACCCAGACAAGTCTCACTAAGCCTAACCATGTCTATCCTAACATTCACACACCATCACAATGTTATACAAGCCTATCAACACACAATCCTATGTATATGCATGCCATATACACATAGGCTTACATATAGGAACCATATAGGCTATATGTCACATACCAATCTACATTGGCAACACACTAGCATAAGTTTACCACATTTATATATACTAAAATCATATAGGCAATATATATATATATATATATATAATCTGGTTAGGGCTGCGTGCGGTTTGCGGAGGTCTCGTGCGTGGCGATTTGGAGCGGATGGTTGCTCCGGCGGGGGGCTCCGCCCCCCCTGGCAATGACTCGGCGGCGGGGGCCTCTGGCCCTCCTGGCCTTCACGAGGCGGGCGGCGTCGGCCTAGGGGGCGACCCGGCTGCGTGCGGCTTTTGAGGCGATCTCCTCGACTTGGAGCGGATGGCTGCTCCGGCGGAAGGCTCCGCCCCCTCTGGCAATGGCTCGGCGGCGGGGGCCTCTGGCCCTCCGGGCCTTCGCATGACGGGCGGAGTCGACCTAGTGGGCGACTCGGCTGCGGGGGGGGGGGGGGAGGCTTCGTCCCAGTCCCTAGCAGGATTCCTGTCCGAGACGAGGTAGCGTTGCTGGAGAACTCTCTGGCAGCGGCGGCGACTCAGGCGAAGGTGGCAGGTGGTGGGTCGGATGGCCCGGCGCGGTCCTTCGCTGCGGTGGTGGGCGAACCCGCATCGGCGTCGACGGGTGGTTTTCCGAGGGTGGATTTCCGAGGGTGGATTTTCGACTAGCCATTGTTTCCGATGGCCGGAAGGTGGTTGTCTTCACTCAGTCGGATATGGAGGCCCTCACGGCACCATATGGGCTGGACCTTATTGGCAAGTTTGCTCGATGGAGACTCCCGGTTGAGGCTATTATGAAGGTTTTTGCTTCGCGGGGTTTCAGGGGGTTGATTGAAGTGAAGGCCATTGATGATCGTCACGTTCTCATACGTCCTCTTGTCGAGAGTGATTTTCTTCGACTTCGGTCTAAGGACTGTTGGTTCGTTGGTCGGGTTCCGATGGTGCTATTCAGGTCTTTGGTGGACTTTTCACCGTTGAGAGAGGATCCTCGTGTTCCCATCTGGGTTGCCTTCCCCGGGCTTCCCCACTACATATTTGATACCAATGCGGTTCTCTCCATCGCATCTGGTCTCGACACTCCGCTCTTTACGAACCGGGCTATGGCTTCCTTTTCTAGGCCGGGGGTGGCCAGGGTCTTGGTCGAAGTGGACGTTAGCAAACCACTTCAACATGAGGTTTTCTTCAAACTTCCTGATGGCGTTCATTCGCAGCCGATTGTTTATGAGCGGACTCCTCTCTTCTGTGTTTCTTGTGGCCATCATGGTCACATTGAGAGTGCTTGTGGTCGACCCCAGGTGGAGCCTTCTTCCGTGGGTGTAGCTGACAGACCGCCCAACCCCGACGTTCCCTCTCTAGGCATAGCACGAGAGGAGGACGGCCCGGTGGGTAGCCGTGGGATTAGTAGGGGTCGTCGGCGACAACGATCAAGGCGTAAGAAAGGGAAGGGGACACGGCAGGTGTGGAGGCGAGTCTCAGGGCATGATGATAGCAGGAGGACCACGCAGCCCGAATTGCGTGGGAGTGATGGTAACCGCACGAGTTCCGTTCTGCCATCCTGGCACGTGGGGGAGTCATCTTCGGGCCAGCTTACTTTATGGTCGGATGACGGGCGGCCCATGCAGGGGGATGCAGCGCTTCGGGTTCTAGTTTGGATGGGCAGATGGGGCCTGAGCGGGGTGTTGGTCCTATTGTTTTATCGGATCTACCTATCATTATTCATAGCCAGCTGGGACAGAGAGTTATAGCAGCTAATTCTGACACTGAAGATCGCAGCTTGGTGGTGTAGGAGGAGCCCGCCCCTGGATCTATCTCCGACTGGGGTAATGATACCTCTCTGGGAGATGATATGGTTTTATTGCCTGAGACTAGACCTTCCACTGCATTTTTCGAGGGTCGAGAATATGGCTGGCAGATGGTACCATTCAAAAAGGCAGCTGGTAAGCGGAGGAAGTCGATGGCACCTCGGTCGGATTGACTCCTTCGATCACATGCTTCCCGGGTTAGGCGGGACCCTCAGAGGGTCCATGGTTAAATTTCTTATTTGGAATGTTCAGGGGACGGCGAATAGATCTACTTTATGCCGTCTCAGGTCCTTGTGTCGGACCAACTCTATTCAGGTTTTTGCTATTATTGAGCCCAAGGTGATATCCTCTAAGCTTCTTTCTTATCAACTGAGGTTGGGTTTGATGCTGGCTTTTGCAATGATAAGGGCAATATTTGGTTTCTTTGCAAGTCGGGTCTTGGGATCAACTGTATTGAATCTTGTGATCAGGCTATCACGGTACAGCTTTCTCTGAGCTGTTTTTCGGATCCGGTGCGGTTTTCGGTTGTTTATAGTGCAGGGATACAACAGGGGAGGAGGCGTATGTGGAGGCACCTTCTGGACGTCCAAGCCAGGGACATTGGCTTTTCCTGGGCGGTGGGCGGGGACTTCAATATTATTGCTTCTCCGGATGAGAAATTCGGAGGTCGACCTCCTGACACGAGGGCCATCGCAGACTTCCTCGACTTTCAGTTAGCTGTCGGGCTCTCCGATGTTGGTTTCAGAGGTAGCACTTATACTTGGATAAATGGTCAGTCGGGGGTGGATCGGCAAGGATCCTGCCTTGATAGGGTACTCGTGACGGGGAGTTGGCTGGATGGTGTCCAGGTCTCTTGCGAGCATCTTAATCAGGCAGAATCTGATCATTCTCCTCTATTGATATCCTGTCAGCCAGCTTCCTTCCTTCAGCGTCGAGGCTTCCGATTTCTCGACTTTTGGACGTCTCATCCGGACTTCCTTATGGTTGTTGCTCGGGCATGGAATTCATGCTGGCATTATGATACGCTTGAGCGGTTGGGCATGTATTTGTGGACGACGGGTTATGTTCTGGCTGGCTGGAGCAGAGCTACTTTCGGAGACGTTTTTCAGGAGGCCAGGCAGGCCGAGGACGCTGTCTTGGCGGCGGAGCAGGATTATGAGCTTCATCCTTCGGAGAGGGGAAGGGCTTCCTGGATGGAGGCTATAGCCAGATTGAAGCAAAAGGTCCTAGTTGAGGAGTCTTTCGGGAAACAAAAACCCAGATTGAAATAGGACCTGGAAGGGGATAAGAATACTCGATTTTTCCATGAGTGCACCAGGAGCAGGCAAAGAAAGGCGGGTATTCAGAAAATTATTCGGGCTGATGGCTCAGAAACTGGTTCTACTGCGGAGGTGGCGACGGAGGCTTCTTTATTCTTCTCTATGCTGTTCAGGGCTGAGCCTATTTCAGACGATGACGCCTTCCTCGATGTCATCCCCAGCATCATCTCTATGGAGGACAATTCTGATCTTGTTCGTTGTCCGGATAGAGCGGAGTTGTTAGAGATTGTTCGGGGGATGGACCCGGCTAGTGGCGCCGGACAGGATGGATTTTCTGGAAGATTCTTCTCATATTGTTGGGATATTATCGCTGCTGACGTGGAGGAAGCGATTGGTTCTTTTTTCTTGGGTGCACGCCTTCCGGTCTCCATTTCTGATACTTTCTTATTTCTTATCCCCAAAGTCGAGCACCCGAGGAATTTTTCAGATTTTCGTCCTATTAGTCTTTGCAATTTTTGTAACAAGATAATTTCCAAGATTATTGCTTGCAGGTTGCGGGAATTTCTTCCCAAAATTATTTTTCCGGAGCAAAGTGATTTTGTTAAGGGGAGAGAGATAGTTGACAATATTATCATTGCTCAGGACATGGTGGCCTCTATGAGGGAATCCAATCATGGTGGTAATGTTGCAATAAAGCTTGACATGCAGAAGGCCTATGACAGAGTCAATTGGCATTTTCTCCTGCGGGTTCTTCGGAGATTTGGCTTTAATGAGGTTTTCTGTGATCTTTTTTTTCGTCTCCTAGCGGACACCCGGTATGCGGTTCTTCTCAATGGCGCTCCTACTGATTTTTTTCCAACATCTAGAGGGATCCGTCAGGGGACCCTCTTTCCCCGGCTCTTTTTATTATTGCCGCGGAGGTGCTTTCTTGGAACCTCAAGCTTTTTCAAGATTCAAATAGGAGATCTTCATTTCATACTCCTATTGGGGGACCGTGTATCTCGTACTTGGCATATGCGGATGATGTTCTTATATTTACTTCGAGGGTTATTGCAGGATTGTGTGCTCTCCAGCAGGTATTGTATCGGTATGAGGCTGTATCTGGCCAGAAGATTAATTATTCCAAATCTGCCTTTTATACTGCGACCCCATTGGCTCAGGATCGTGCTCGGACTATTTCTACTCTTTTTGGATTTTGTACCGGTACTTTGCCGTTTTCTTATTTGTGCTGCCCGTTAACGTGCGGGAGACGGAATGCGGGGATGTTTAGCTATTTGCTTAATAAAATCCGTTCGAAGCTGACGGGATGGCAGAACAAGATACTCTTTCCTGGGGGTAAGCTGGTCCTTATTAAGAATGTTCTTTCTTCTATCCCTATGTATACATTGGCAGCATGTTGCCCACCCCGGGCCCTTCTTAGGGCGATTGAGAGAATGTTTGCGGCTTTCTTCTGGGGTAGCAAGGATGGGGTTGCTAAGAGGAGTTGGCTGGCATGGCGGTTCGATACTCGAACTAAGTTTGAAGGAGGCATTGGGATCAAGTGTCTGAATGATATTATGGATGCCTTTTTTATGAAATTATGGTGGAAGTTGCGGCATGGGAAGGGCCTTTGGGTGGAGCTCCTTAAATCAAAATATTTTCGTAAGCGTCATCCATGCGATGCGTTTATGACTTCCAAGTGCTCCCATATTTGGCGACATATTTTGCGGGAGAGAAAATTGGCAGAACCGTATATCTCTTTCAGACTTGGACGTGGTGAGGGATCATCGAGGTACGAAGCATGGATTCCGGGGGGTCCTCGGTTGGGTAGCGTTGCTATTCCGTCGGTTGAAGGAGTGGCTACTGGGACCAGGCGCAGAACGGAGAGACGGACTCGGGTGCGGTGACGATCCCAGGCGATGGCGCCTGCTGCCTACGGCCAGGCGGGCCACTCTTCGGCGAGCATAGGGGACCGAGTTGGGGGGGAGAGTGCTGACTCGATGGCTTCGCGACGTCAGGTGCTCCCTTCGGGGCGGGTTCCGCTGGATGGTGGCACCGGGGAGCTTCGGAGGTCGGCCAGATTGGCCGAGAGGAGGGTGCTTCTCCCTCATTGTCCGGTGACTGTGAGGGCTCTATCGGATAGGGGAAGGAAGATCCGAGATTCTAGGGTGAGGAACTCTGACAATGGTGGTCCGGTTATCCGATCGTTTTGGACAGCCGTTGGGTGGGATTTGTCTATGTTCTTGGAGCAGTTTGGGGTAGAGGCAGTGAGGCGGCTCAGAGTGGCAAATCTGACTTGTACTTCGGCTTCTGATTCATTGGTCTGGGGTGAGCGGAAAGGATCTTTCTCGCTGGCTTCGGCATGGAGGTATTGCCGGATCTCCCACCCTACATCTTCTTTATTTTCTAATATATGGGGCAAGTGTATTCCGGGTGTCATTGCTGTCAGGCTGGGCATGGGGAGACCCTTTAGCATATTTTCTTCCACGGGGATCTTGCTATAACGGTTTGGTCTGTCTTCCGTGTTTCTTCAAGGCACGGATGCATAGAGATTTTTTTGCCTTTCTTCAAAGGTGGTGGTGGGGCCAGGGCAGTCACCATCGGAGATCATTGGCTGGTGCGATCATATGGGTGCTTTGGAAGAACCGGAACAAGCATCTCTACGAGGGGCGTAGTGCTGGTTCTGCTTTCTTGGTTCGGGAGGTGAAGCGACAGTTTCAGAAGTCGCTTTCGGGTTGTCATCATCTTCCGACTATTCCGCATTGGGCTTTAGAGTAGTGCTTTACTTGTTTTTCCTTTCTTTATTTTTGTTGCCATGAGGTCGGATATACTCATTACCCTCTTTTTTCAATAAAGGTAACGGTTTCTTAAAATATATATATATATATATATATATATATATATATATAAAATATATATATATATATATTATATATATATATTATATATATATATAACATTATTAACATACAGGAATATATATATTATATATACATGTATAGAGAGAGAAATAGAGTGACAGATATATATATATATATATATATATATATATATATATATATATATATATATGTGCATGTGTCATGTGTGTGTACATTAGGTTTCCTCTGTGTGTGTGTATGAGTGTGTGAGTGACAGTAAGGGTGATGTGTGTGTGGTAGCAAATAGGGTATGTATGTGTATCTCAATGTGTGTGTGTATACAGTACAACATAGGTTCTTAGGTTAGTATTCATATGTGTGTGTAGCATGTGTGAGTGAGTGTACTGTAGGCAGGGTGTTCTTAGGCCCTGTGTACATGTGTGTGTGTGAGTTTAGATTTCAGAAAAATAGTGTATCAGTATATACATAAACAGTCTTCAGTGTAAACATGAAATCGATTTCAGTTTGGAGTTGGGTGTATGACAATGTGTTCTCAATTTTTGTGTAAATGTGTGTAGATATCAGGAAATTAGTTTTCAGTCGAGTGCACATGAATACTCAGGTTTTGAATTCAGTTTGAGTGTACACAACAGTTTCCAGGTTGACAGTCCCAAAATCATTTCGAAAACCCATGATCAAATACAAATCGTGAATCCTAACATGTAGATTTAATTATCAGACATGATATGGGATTAAACATAATGATTTATTCATTCAAAATCAGTAAACACAAGTTTAAATCTCAGAATTAACATTACACTGACACTGGTATCAGAAAAATTGGGAAACCCGAGTTTGAATTTGAAATACAGTTGATAATCCCAAATAATTGGTTGGTAAATTATGTGTCACATGTGAGTGTGTCATGCAAGTGTCCTAGTGTCCAAAAACTAGACACAAACGTGTCCAAAACAATTCCTACACTCGTTTTCATCAAGACAGTGCACAGTCTCGTGCACGTGTTCATTGCGTTCGTGGACACGACACACAACACGTGTGTCTACGTGGTCACGTCCACGTGTAGCCCAACACTAGGGCTACATACTGAACACACCACGAAGTGTCTACGTCATGTCCTGTGCGGACACGAGACGCGTGTCAGTGAGTTATATTCGACTGTGCGCGCACAGTGTGTGTCCAGTGCGGGTCAAATTTCTCCTCGTATGGTAAACCAAGTGTTCCCAAACTTTGGGAGGTTGATGTCAGTCATGTGCTTCGTGTGTCCAAGAAATTTCGTGTCAAATGGTGTCGTGTACAGTGCGTACGACACCCCCGAACAGCAGGGCATCGAGCACACTGCTCGTGCTGCATGTCCGTGCCAATTTTCGACACGAAAAGGACACAAAGGTCGACTCGGTCCACATAGAAATCATAACATACATATAGATCAACATTTCCATTTAATTACTTTTCAAAAACAGCAAAATAAAATCTATTGAGGCATTCTATCAAACAACTAGAACTAGCTTATGATACGTGTCCGATACGGACACGAAATCAATATAAAATTTCACAAATCACACACCACAGCTAGGGGACACCTAGATCTAGGCTATTATGCAAAGAAATCTGAATTAAAACATAGTTTAGAGTGTTTACCTATAGAGTGTCAATGACAAGAAAAAAAAGTCCCAAATAGAATGATAATCCTTGCAAGCCAATAGCTCCAAATTGTACCAAAACTAAAATTTCTCTCCATGAACAGAAAAAAGAGTGAGATTAGACTCTAATGCAAGAAACTAGAGTCAAAAAGGAATTAAAATGGAATAGTTATGGATTGGGGAAGAATGACCAATACCTTTCTTTTCTAAATGTTGATTTGATACAAAAGAGGCAAGACGAATAGGAAGAGAGATTATATAGTGGGGGATCCCTATGTGGCCGGCCACTAAAAGAAAGAATTAGAGTTAGGGTTTTGACTAGTGGGCTTGGGCCATGTTTCAATGGTAAGGGAAATCACTCCTTAAGTCAAAAGCCCATGAACCTAATCATTTATTCTTCTATGTGAAACTTGATTCTAAATGACTTAACTTGGGTTGACTTAAGTTAGACTAGGGTCCCACTATGCTAATCAAGTCACCATAGCTAGAGTCAACATCTAGGTTAGTCTCCAAAGTCTCAACTAGCAAGGGTCAAAAATATCAATCATCACTTCAATAATTCAAAATAAATTCAAAAATTTTAAAATGACCAAAATACTCTCAAGCTAAATGCGGTAGTGACAAATCTACCCTCCTTAAATGAATTTTGCCCTCAAAATTAAAAGGCAAAACTAAACTGATGAGAAGGATAGACAATCATACGTCAAGCTCCAAAAAGATATGGGTATCGCTCGCGCATCTCATCCTCCCGCTCCCAGGTAGACTCTCCTGGAGAATGATGCCTCCATGCGATGCGAACTAAGGGTATCACCTGGTTTCCCAGTACTTTCTCTCAGTAATCCAGAATCTCTACTGGCTGCTTTGGATAACTAAGAGTAGGTCCCATCTCAATCTCCGAATGGTCAAGTTTTACATGGCTAGGATCAGCCACATACCGTCTCAACTGTGATACATGGAATATATTGTGGATACCCACTAGTACAGGTGGCAAGTCTAGCCTGTATGCCACATCACCGACTCTTCCACTGATCATGAAAGGTCCGATGAAGCGTGGGCTAAGCTTCCCACCTCCACCAAAACGTATGGTACCACGAGTCGGAGATATCCTCAGAAAAACCATATCTCCGACCTAAACACAAACAAGGTCTCAAGTTACAAAAATAATTAAACATGATCAAACAACACAAACAAACAACCTACTTCTAATCCTATCTCTAATCTGTACCTCAAACTCCAAAGGCCTCCAGTGGCTATCGGCCCAATGCCGATGTCTGTCCTGCGCCACGCAAAGTCTATCCCTGATGAGCTTTACCTTCTCGGCTGTGTCAACAACCATCTCAGTTTCCAATAAAGCTCGCTCTCCAACATCATCCCAAGATAAGGGTGTACGACATCTACGCCCGTACAGTACCTCGAAAGGTGACATCTCAATGCTGGCATGAAAATTGTTGTTGTAAGCAAACTCCACCAAGTATAGGTGATCCTTCTAGGATCCTTCGAAATTTAAGACGTACGTCCGCAGCATGTCCTCAAGCGTCTGAATAGTCCTCTCTTACTGTCCATCCGTCTGAGGGTGGTATGCAGTACTAAACTTGAGTTGAGTACCCAAACTAGTCTGCAAACTCCGCCAGAAATAGAAAGTAAAGCGACTATCCCAATCCCAGACAATATTGACCGAAACTCCATAAATCCTGACAATCTGTCGTATGTACATCTCTGTAAGCCTTTCAGTAGATGTACCCACTTTAAATGGCAAAAAATGGGCCGATTTGGTCAACCTGTCTACGATGACCCAAATCGCGTCTTTTTCTTCTCGTGTACGCGGTAATCCAGATACAAAATCCATCATAATGTGCTCCCACTTTCACTCTGGAATGGGCAATGGCTGTAATAAACCCCCTGGTCTCTGCTTCTCTGCCTTGACATGCTGACAGACCAAACTTCTGGCTACGAAGCGAGCTACCTCCCGCTTCATCCCATACCACCAGATGTGCTCCTTCAGGTGCCTATACATCTTGTTGGCACCAGGATGTATAGAGTACTGAGATCGGTGTGCCTTCTACATGACCTGCTCCCTGAGCTCTCCATTGGGCACACACAATCTAGAACCGTGCCTCAAAGCGCCATCCTCTGCAAGAGTAAACTCATCATCCACCAGCCTTGCTCGAACCTGCTCTCGGATATACCACAGAGCAACATCTTTGAACTGCGTCGACTTGATCCTCTCCATCAAGTCCAACTGAATCTGAAGGCCCCACATCTGCATCTGAACTCCTGGCACAATCACCTCAATCCCCAGGCTCTCTAAATCTACTAGCAAGTGACGATCCATAGTCAAACACATGGTTGCCAGATACCTACTCATGGCATCGACAACCACGTTGGCTTTCCCTGGGTGATACTGTAGTGAAATGTCGAAGTCCTTCATCAACTCCAACCACCTGTGCTGCCTCATATTGAGCTCCTTCTTTGTAAAAACATACTTAAAGCTCTTATGATCTGTGAAGATCTCCACCCTCTCTCCGTATAAGTAGTATTTCCATAAATTCAAAGCAAATATCACTATTGCCAACTCCAAGTTGTAGGTAGGATAGTTCATCCCTTGGGGACGTAACTGCTTGGAAGCATAGGAAATTACCTTCCCATGCTGCTGCAAGACACAACCCAAACCCTTTCCTGAGGCGTCACTGTAGATAGTGAACCCTCCTGATCCTGATGGCAATGTCAGAATCAGAGCTGTTGTCAGCCGCTTCTTCAACTCATCAAAAGCGACCTGACACTCCTCTGACCAAACAAACTCTGCATCCTTTTGGGCCAACCTAGTCAACGGCTCTACAATCTGGGAGAAATCCTGTACGAACCTACTATAATAGCCTGCCAGTCCAAAAAAGCTCCTAATCTCTGCTACTGAACTCAGTGTCGACCAAGCCTCAACTGTCGTCATCTTATTCGGTTCCACTAAGATCCTATCTTTAGTCACCACATGACCTAAGAAGTCAACTCTGTCCAAAAAGAATTCGTACTTCGAGAGCTTGCCATAAAGCTTCTCCCTCCTGAGTGTCTCCAGAACCACTCTCAAGTGCTCCTCATGCTCCTTCTCAGTCTTCGAGTACACCAGGATATCATCGATGAATACCACCACGAACTTGTCCAAGTACTGGTGGAACACCTTGTTCATCAAGTTCATAAATACCGTCGGGGCGTTGGTCAGCCCAAACGACATAACCAAGAACTCAAACTGACCATACCGTATCCTGAATACGGTCTTCGGGATATCCTCCTTTTTCACCTTTACCTAATAATAACCTGACCTCAGATCAATCTTCAAGAAAACCCGAGCTCCGCTCAACTGATCAAAGAGATCGTCAATCCGCAGCAGTGGATATCTTTTCTTGATCGTGAGGTTGTTGAGTGCCCTGTAGTCAATACACATCTGTACCGACCCATCCTTTCTGGGTACAAAGAGTACCGGTGCACCCCAAGGTGAGGACCTCGATCGGATGAAGCCCTTGTCCTGCAGCTCATCCAACTGCTTCTTTAATTACACCAACTCACTGTTGTTCACTCGATAGACATACTGAAAAATCTGCTCCGCTCTGGAAACCAAGTATATCGAGAACTCAACGTCTCTGTCCGGTGGAAGCCCTGGCAGCTCATTCGGAAAGATGTCTATGAACTCTGCAATCAAAGGATGTGGTGCCGCCTGCTCCTCGACTGAAACTTCGCAGAAAAGTCCGCTGCTCTGCTCCGCCTGCCGTCGGGTGAACTCGAACTATGGTTCTCCTAACGCTCCGAACAGAACTCTACCCCCACGACAATCTATGCTGGCGTGATGCCTGCTCAACCAATCCATACCTAATATGATGTCGTAGTTCGATAGTGGCATTACGAGCAGACTCACTTCCAACTCCCGGCCTTCCAAAATAATACTCCGCCCTCTGTAAACATCACTCACAAGGATAATACCACCCCCGGTCGTGATCTTGCAGGTCCTCGGCAATAATATAGATACAAGGCAGTATCTAACAACAAATGATACAGATATAAAACTGTAGAAAGCCCCAAAATCAAATAAGGTAAAAGCTGGAATAGAGTCGAGAAGAACAGAACCTGCGATCAGCTCCCCAATAGCCTCTGTACCCTCGGCCGCCATGGCGAAAGCTCGCCCTGCTGATCTCCCCTGGCTTGTTGCTGATTCTGTATGAACCGCTATTGTTGAGTCGACAGCGGTCCCTTCTGCGGTCCCACTGGAGCCTTACCTCCTGCACCCTGTGTTGCTCTGCCTGCGAAGAGGGAACAGTCTCTCAGCTGATGCTCTAACGAACCGCATAGAAGACACTT
This sequence comes from Iris pallida, assembly GCA_029216955.1. Taxonomy (NCBI): domain Eukaryota; kingdom Viridiplantae; phylum Streptophyta; class Magnoliopsida; order Asparagales; family Iridaceae; genus Iris; species Iris pallida. The sequence goes on along the minus strand of JANAVB010020398.1, from coordinate 3,743,764 downwards.
CCCCAGCCTCTTCCTGTACTCAGTCCAACCATACCCTGGTTTCCTGCAGAAGGTACAACTAGTAGACTGCTGCCTCGGGGCCTGCTGCTGCTGCCTCGGTTGATGATGCTGAGGGGGCTGAAGTCTCGGCTGCTGAAACTGCTGCGACTGAAACTGTCTCTGTTGGTGCTGCTGCTGAAAGTGCGGCCTCTTGGCCGATCCTCCGCTACCACTGGCTCCCTACGTGTCTCGCCCCCTCTTGAGCCTCAGCTCAAGATCAGCCCCTGCTGCTAAGGCACCCACCAAGATCTCCTCAAAAGTGGCGCTGTAGGCACTATTGGTATAGGACTTTACCTCATTGACTAGCCCCTTCCTGAACCTCCGGGCCTTCGTCGCCTCAGATAACCCCTCAACAAATCTGCCCAGACGGTAGAACTTCCCGGCGTACTCCTCGACAGTCTTACTGCCCTGTACCAAAGCCTCGAACTGAGTCTCGAGGGCACCAAGCGCCACGTCGAGGAAAAACTTCTTCTTGAACAGCTTCTTAAAAATTGCCCAAGTCTGCCCAACTGTACCAACCCTCGGGTTTATCTGGTACCACGTGAGAGCCAAATCCTGCATCATACTAGCTGCTGCCTCAATCTGTAACCTCATTGGAATCTCTGTCATCTTGAAGATCTTCTCCATGTTCTCAATCCACTCATCTGTGTACAGGATGCCCCCTGTACCCCAGAAGTCCTGCGGGTGCATCTTTTCGAAATCCTGGATGCCTTTTTCCTTCGGTTGATGCTGCTGCTGAACTGCTGGAGGCTGAGCTGTGGCCCTCTTAACTGTCGTCAGGGCCAGATCAATGCCCCAACTGAACTCTATCGTCTGACGCTGCTGCTGGGCCTCCATGAACTGCTAGAAGAAAGTAAACAGCTGGACTGCGCACTACACCAAAAAGGGCCTTTAGGAACAATTTTTTTATGTTCCTAATATTTTTAGGAACATATCATATTCGTTCCTAAAAGTGGCGTTGCAATATTTGGAACATTTATAATACGTTCCTAAATTTAGTTTGGAACATGTATTAGGCGTCCCAAAAATAATTTTTGGAACATATATAATGTGTTTCTGAAGTTCTTTTTGGAACATCTTTAAAACGTTTCTAAATATCATTTTGGAACACTATAAGCTCGTTCCTAAATATATTTTGCAACATTTTTGCATTATTCTTATGGCTAGTTTGCAACACTTAGTTAATGGTCCTGTTTATTTTTAATTTCATTTTTGCAATCCAATTTTTAGTTTGAACCATAATTAATGATTTCTAAATTGAACATGGAAACACATACTAAGGGGCAGATTTTTGAAGATATTACATTAAATGATGATATCAAAAATATAGGTACAACATACTATACTTTCACCCATTACCAACATAAGGTTAAACACAACAGTCAATGAGAGAACATTTGAGAAAATTATTAACACACACAAAACATCTCTTCCAAATATCTCTTCCAGACACTTTAATAGATTATCTCAAACCGACACAGTAAACTTGCCTTCCAAATGGTAATATAAACATGACATGAGAAAAATTATCTAAAGCTTCGCTCGTACAAGTCACAAATATTCACCAAACTACTAAAATACTTCAAAATTATTGACACGTACAAAATATGATAACATTCATCTCTAGTTCATAATATTCAAAATAAAACTAGGACAATTTAAAATCAAAAACCATCAAAACTCCCTCCTAGATGAAATGATGGATGGCCCAACTTCAGTAATACACCTACTTTGATCTCTGTCTCATAAAAATTTAGTTCTTCGAAACATGATCCCAAAATTATTCTCCAAGTGAATGATGGAGGTTCCAATAACGGCAACTTGCAACACCTACATCCAACATTATGAAACAAGTTAAAAACATGGAATCAGTAATAAATATAGGTTCACACATGTTTAAAACACTAGGCAAAATTGTTATTTGAAGCAAAATAAAATCAGAACTGGGCAAAATTAAAATAAAAACTTCATAATCTAGTACTTGGTAATACATATAAATCTGGTACGTCCAATTTATAGATAATTTGGAAAGCTAATCTAAATATCTAACTAGGGATGATCTACAGAGGAGTATCTCATCAGTATCGCAATATGAATTGTCTTGTAAAGGCTCCAAAGTAACCCAAAACATAGTCCGTATTCATATCGGCGGATATTAGACATAATACTTTTATAGGAATATAAATTTTTTGTTATGGATTGTTCCATTAAAGTTCTGGTTCCAACTACAAAGAAATAAATCTTATGCAACAACATTTCATAATATTTGTTACAGTTCATAATAATTGCAGTGAATTGAAGAAAAAATAGCAACATCAATGTGAAAGATGCTATTGTTGAAACTCTTGCATGGAGGCAAGAGTAACTAAAAAAAGCTGTGATAGTTTAGAAGGCAAACTTTCCTTAGGGTACAATGTGTTGAAGAAGCCCAATCTATCTTAGTAAAAGTACAGGATTTTATGAGAAACCTTGTTTATGTTTATGAATTGAATAAAAGGTGAAAAATTATACCTAAAGACTAAAACATTGATCCATGGAGTCTAAATTTATAGCCTCAACATGCTTTTACAACATTATTATACTTTTACACCCTTGTTGATTGGCCTACAGAGGCTAACGTCTAAATCTCCTGTCTCCTTTCACATGTTTTTACAACATTATTATACTTTTACACCCTTGATGATTGGTCTTTTTTGCTCAATGGACCCCCAATGTCGGTATCGGTCAATATCAGTTTTGGCTGGTATCGGATCGTGGCATGTCAAACTATATTGGTATCAGCCGTATCGGATCGATATCTGCTGACACTACAAAGTACAAACTGTGATTTAATTCTCTCCAAACTTTACAGATTAACAAGTCACAAGTGTTATTGCTATTCCAGACCGCAGATTTAACTATTCCTAAGTCCGAAGATAAGGTTATCTAAGTTTATTCAAAATGGCCTACAGAGGCTAACGTCTGCAAAATAATTTACATTCACTATAGATGCCTTATATTATCCTATTTCATTGCCCATTTCCTAAAAAATGCCAATCAAACTTTTATATCAATTATATTCAAAGTGTCTAGGCCCTTATCTCCTCAAGTATAAGCTATTCAGAAGCTATAGATGCATATATTTCCATAGATAAATTATTTCGAATTGTCAAACATAGCAGGCATGTGGATTAGACCTGCCATGGTATGTACACGACTGAATAGTTTATTATTCTTGAAAATTGTCAAACAAGTTTGAATTCACCATCCATAAGAGCAATGGACTGCACAAGAGCAAACCAAGTGCAAGTCTAGACCTTTGAAACAACAATCTCTGTTGACAGACTCATATACTCATTTAGTTCTTTTCCAACCGAAAAAGAGGTTGGATATGGACGGGCATTGTTAATCTAAAATTCTCCACAAGAGGATTGACAAAATCTTTAATCCCTAGTTGTCAACTTTCGCTGCCAACTATCTGGATAAGGCATGGCAAGCTACCACATGACACATTTTCGATCGGGCATATGCAGACTGATTGCCTCTTCTGTAATGAGAAACTGATTGCCTCTTCTGTAATGAGCCAGTCAATAAATTGTCTATGCAGACTGATTGCATGTGTAAAGAGGCATCTTGGTTTAAACAGCTTAAGCTTTTCACCATCTAGATACATAATCAGATGGAAGATGGTGATTTTACGCAAAGTAGAAAACTCCTAGATGAAATTAAGCAAAAGAAAATAATCTGAAACTTCTTTATACAGGAATTCGAGGCAGAAGGCTATATTTTCATGTAAAGGGTGATTAGTGAAAACAGTTTGTCTATGTACAGCATAACTAGAGACAGGAGAAATGTTAATGGTAATCATTTGTGATGAAAATTCTTTGCATCAAAACAATTTATCTATGCAGACTGATTGCCTCATCACATATGCAGACTGATTGCCTCTTCTGTAAAACTGAATAACATGTGTAATGAAAAAACAACTAGTTGCCCTTCAAAAAATAAGGAATAAAATATGTAATGAAAAAAAGTCTAGTTTTCCATCAAGTTGTCAAAGGAATAACATGTGTAATGAAAACTACTAGTTTCCCTTCAAAACACTGCTAGTTGCCCAAAGGAATGACGTGTAATGAACATATTTGCTTGACAATCAGAAAAGTAATATGTAACTGACCTCTTTGGAAAGTAATCTGATATAATATCCCCTGCCCTGCTGTGCACATGGTACTGCATAGTCTACTCAAAATTGATCCTCTAAACTGGCCACAGGTACAACCTGTAGGCAGCCCACACACTTCCTCTTTTAAACATATAAATTTAATTCACACAAAGAAATAGCTCTAAATTTAATTCACACGTATCGGTCAGAGCAAACTTGTATACCCAAGCCTGTTCTTGACTCGGCAAAGCACAGCCTTCAAACATATAAATTCTAGGCACTATCGTAGACAATATAATTTTTTATTCTAGAAAAAACAATCAACTTCTCTTGACATTGTGCACCTCTTATACATACCAATTAACAAGGTAAGCAATGAAAGGGAAAAATACAAGTCAAGCAAAATCCATTGGCATATCTGAATGACCAGGTCTAAAATAAAAACACTATATAATAAGATTTCGCTATGAAAGCATCTTGCTGAGAATATAATTTTAGATCGGTGGTATGAAAAACCCAAGCAAAAGATAGTGTAAAAAAATATGGGACTATAAGATTGAAATATTACACTGATACGAACCCAAACTAGTGAGCTTCCAGTAGTAGTCTTCACTAGCCTACTTCAGTCCAGTATCAGAGTGTATGTACTGCAGTGACAAGGTGTAGAGGTTCAGCAAAATAGAATAGTAGCAGTAGCAGAAGTGAGTAGAAGTAGAGTAGAAGCCGAGTAGAAGCAATATCAGAGCTCTATATGTCTTCATGTTCTCTACCAGGATTCAATTGCAGCTTATCTGTCACCTTGCAGCTTACTCTTACTCTGTAGCATTGAGTACAAGCTTCTAATACCTAGTACCAGTGACTGAGGAATGTATAACAAGTTATCAGTTCATGTATCAGTTCAGTCCAGCTCATTCTTAACTCCAGTATCAGTCACCAAAGGGATTACATTGTTGTATCAGAGAGTATCAGGCTCCAGTCCAACTCAAGCCAGGATTACATTTTGTATCCGGACCGAATGTATCAGGCTCAAGCCAATTCAGTCAGATTGATTACTTGGGGACCAAGTCCCATAGTGAGTGAGCTATGCACATGTCTGTAACCAACTCCTACTTATAAATAGAGGAGATCTGTGAGAGAGGGGTACGAAGATGATATCCAAGTTCTTTACTTTGTAATGTATTTTCTCTCTCGTCTTTGAATTCTAGACTAGATCTGTACTTAAATTCCTTTCCCGCCATTTTAGCTTCAAATACAATTTTACTGTTCTTCCCCAACCTTCAGATCTACTTCCAAATTCTCTTAATTCTTCAAATTACTCTAGAAATGTCAAATTACTCCAGATATTTTCCAGTTCTTTGCAACCTTTCCTAACCAATTTCAGGGCAAAGATTACCAATCTTGCTCCCTCGAGATGAGAAATAAAATGAGGCAAAAAACTTCATATGGAAGGAATAAGAAAGAAAGTAACTGAGGGATATATGCACCAACAACATGTGACAGTACAATGATTGAAAGTTGCATTGTACAAGTTATTAGGCATTGTTTTGGTTAGTCCATCGCGTTTCATATAGCCTTCGTACGTATAGAGCAGAAGCGCAATGCACTAGCCATTTGGGTAGCCGTTCATCCCATCCGGATCGGACGCACCTGCCATTAGCTCAAAGACCCGTTTCTGGAACACTGGCCCATCGACATGTAGGTAACATAACAATTAACCGATTCCAGTTTGCAGGATATGTGTAGAAGCAAGCTGTGTGAAGTATTTAGTCCTAATCTTTTGTATCAAGTGTATAACTTATGTATTGTGGTCTCGACTAGTTTGTACCAACTGATCATCTCTGCGAGTGTTGTATGAGGAAGAGTAAACAAAGACATATTATATGTCGAGTGTTGTACAACTTAGTTCCATATAGCTACAAGAAAGCAAGGCTCCAAGGGGGACTAAACCTTCTTTGAGACATCCTATGTTACCAACATGGTTTAACTAGGCATGCATTTTTCAAGAAAGTAGGACTCCAGGGTCTTTAACCCCTCAACCCACTTTCATATGTCACCTAAGACTTTCATGCAGCTTGCAGCATTCAGGATAAAAAAAAATGGACTAACATCTAGTAAAAACGTAATGTGTCAACATGTCTGAATGTTACCGGAAACTTCCAAGTAAAAAATTGCAAAAAGAATCATACCATGGCAAACAGATATAGCTTGCCCCCAATGCCAAATGTCCAGTCCATCCATTATGCTTGAGCTGCAACACAAGAAAAATGACAAGATAATTGGCAAACATAAGAAGAAGTTCAGCATAAAAAACCTTTCATGTCAAACATAAAGCATGAATATTAAAATAACAATTAGGAGGAAAGGCTGAACCTTTAGAGGTGGAGTTGAATATATGTATGAAATCAAGGATCCACCCAGTGCTAGATACAAGCTATTTGGGAAATTATGCCCTGCCTAAAATGATGAAAAGCAATTGGCTAATGCTATCACATTGAAACTTATATCACAATTCCACTTAGATCACGCATCGAACCACTATAATTCAAAAAACAAACCCATGTATTTAGTAAACCGCCAAGCCAAGGTCTTCTAAGAGCAGCAACCATATTTGAATTAACATGTGCAATAGTTCCATTCAAATGATGGAAAGAAACTATCTATATAGTTCAATATGTTAGACGATATGCCATTGGCCATTTCAACATGCCTGTCTTGTATAACTAGACAAGTATCGATAGTAGCACTAATTCAAAAAAATGATACTAGCATAATTGGGAAAAACCAGTTGCAAGAAAAAAGGATCTTCTAAAATCAAACTTGTAAGAATTACCAAAAGATTTCCTGGTACGATGTCAGAAAGTTTATGACATACTTGCATGTTATCCAAAAGTTTAACTGTCGAGTAACTAGTTTGTAATATATATCATGAGAACCACCTTATAGCCAAAATGGCATCAGAAATAGCTAGACTAACTAGAATAAATTTTCATATCGATTATGGTTAAAAAAATCTCAAAACGAAAGGAAACAACACTTGGTTGTCATTCTAGAAACCAACAATTACCTGTTGAGGAATGAGTACATGAGGGGTTTAACCATAAAATAGGTGTTGTCCGAGCCTAAGAGCACCATGTGGATACATTGGCATGTGAGGAGTAACATTATAAGGCATCACTACTGGACGCATTTGGAAAAATTTAGCCTGAAAACAAAAGTGAGTACCATAAGTTATGGCATATGTGGTTTTTATTGTGTGCAAGGTCATTAAAAGTAAAATAAATTCTAGAAAGGCCTCTGTTGCTAGACACGGGGAAATGGTGTTTGTATCCCTATCATACCTACCTACACCTATGATATCATGCAACAAATGTGACTACTTATTTTATATATCTGAAAATGTTGGTATCGTGGTTCACTATTGTGTTTCAGTATCAGTGTCCATATTTAAGTAACATAACAGAGGACCCTTATGAAAATGGTTGCATCTCCTTTCATTATTATCTTCAAAATGTATTGTCTTCAGCATGTGTCCATATTTGGTTAACATAGGAACGAAACCATTCCAATTGAAATTAAAGATTCATGTATATAGAAGCTTTGCTCTTAAGTCAAAGTCATCCCTACTACTATTGTATTTGTTCTTGATTTTCTTAAAATAAAACTAGATTCAGGGTATACTAATTTTCGAGATGATACAACCATAGATGCAAAAATGCAATCCTATCATTGCATTCAAGTAGTGTAGGTCAATTTTTTAAGAGTCCGAAATACAACACAAATTAAAGTTAATCTCATGATGAAGAAAGTAAATATTATTCCTATATGACAATGATCTATACAGTGAGTGGCAAATGTTTAATACATAAGGGACTCAAACAAAGGTGTGCAATAAGTATCTAAGAGGAACTCCTTAATGTCATTAAGCGATAGAAGAAAGAAACCAGACTTCCAAATTGATAAATGGAGATAAATGAGGATTTATAGAAACTCAATAAAAACTTAACATGGACTCCAACATTACTAGGACATGTCCAAACAACAATGGCGAAAAAAATTTCATGTTCCTCTTTTTGCACTACCTCCATGTTCCAACCTATACACTCATTGATTGTCCTATATGCCAATGTATTACCACTCATCATTTTGAGCATAAACAATTTCACTAAGCAAAATTTATGCACGTGTTTTTCATCTACCCAACAAACGAAACCTGTAAAGCACATCTGGTCAAACAGCTGATTTACAAAAAATTCTTTCAACTTGAAAAACATCCTACATCACAAAACAGTAAGGTATTCTACTACCTCCATACTCCTTAAATTATATTAATGACATTCACCAACCAATCCTTGAGGAATAATTAATTTTGAATAAAAAATACCATTACGACGAACTCCTCCAAAATCTGAGAAACAAAATAATTATGTCTGAGTTGGGGAGGTTTGAGCAAGATAAGATGGATCGAATTGAAAAATCGTTTTAGACAAGAAAAGCAAAGGAAATTGTATTGTATGGAAGGGTAGGCCTTAGACAAGTTAGCATTACAGGAGAATGATAAGGCATGTGGGAGAAGCTTAAAAAAAATAACATTTTAGGCCTACAAACATGTTCATGTGTTTTTTGGTAAGCTGGTGTGCCAGAATGGGATAAAGGAAAGTATATGTTGTCCAACACACAATTAATTACTACCGGCATAGTGGGTTGAGAACAACACACATTTCTCATACATACATCAAGCATACATACTTCACATCACGACCACATGCCTTATAGATCGACTAATAGACATTCTTCCCAATGCAAGTCTTAGGTCAGACGTGTTGTTCAGGTTGGACAATACTTTTCAGAGTGTAACTGGTTTATGTTACACATTGCATCCAATAGCCTATCTGTGTATCTAACAACATCCTCCTCCCTCTTCTCCCAAACATTCTGGCACAACTGCTTGATTGCCTAAAGATGAAAAGGGACTGACTAGTATGAAATATGCATCATTTATTACTTTGCAAATACAATTAATGGAACTCCTAGACCAACCATGTAATAGAAGATTCAACAAGTCATTATAAAACTAAAGTCACAATAGAATAGAGAACTGTTAGTTGTCATATTGAAACTGAGACATATATAACAATGTCTGAGAGAGAATATTTCTCTAACAATATAACAATGTCTGAGAGAGAGAATGTTTCTCTAACAAGGATGAATATTGGAGCAAACAAGTACTGATATAAGAGCAAATTTGACATCATAAAAAAATCAACTTGGCTGAAACATCGATAACAAATTGTACATGATAACTATTTAGTAAAAATATGAAAATGCAATAAGAATGTTGCTGATTTTGGCATAGGTATTTTATGCTTCCAAAAATGGGAACAAAGATATGCAGTTCAAGTTTGAATATAAATCAGCTAGGCCATACAAAAAAACATAAATCCATGACATGACATAACAAATTTAATGTAACTGAATATAATTATATTAGAATCAAGTATTAACACAATTAGTACGCAATTTTAAAAGCTTTATTTGTCAACATAAACCACCTGTAACCTTGCTCTTTTATTTTCTTTGCATTGAGCAACTACAACATAGAGAGGTTTGTTGCCAATCATATTCCCATTCATATCATTAAGCTACAGAAACACAAATGGTACATATTAGGGCAAAAAGTATTTCAGTAAAAGAACGGACTAAAGTGTGACTTACAACATGATTTCCATCTTCAGTAGTAGAGAAAGCAACAAATCCAGGTCCCCTGCTAATGCTATTTGGATCTCGCATAACCTGTAAAAATAAATCCAAGTAAACTCTCCAGTCAAAACAAACACAAAAACAAAGATAAGGATAGCACAATGGGTCAATCACTTTGCAAGATATAATTGTACTGAACTCGAAGAATAGTTCTATAATTTTATCATCCCCAACAGTATCATCCAAGTTCTTTAAGTACAAGTTCTCACCTTGAAATTTGTCAGCAGCCTCCTTAACATTTTGATCAAATTTACCCTTCACTTCTACTTTCCTTTCAAACTTATTCTCTGCTTTTCTAATGCACACTCCTTGTTATCAAATTTTCTTCCCATTAAGCTCCTCCACAGCTCAAGCAACATAAATAGAGAAAATAAAAAGTTGGAGCAACATAACAAACAATATTATATGTTTCGAAATTTAAACAAATAGGGAGTCAAAAAAGTTGGAGCAACATGAATAGAGAAAATACCAAAAGGATCAGCCACATAATAACCCGATATGAAGGTGTGGTATAGAAAGGCTGTATAACCTACCTTGATGAATACGTTAGCTGCCCACTTCTACGTGTACTAGGGCCATGATTTGAATAAATTATTCTGATCGTCTTTCCACTGAAAGGTGTATAGTTTAGGATGTCCAATACCCTCGTAGATGCCCAATATAATAAAAAAATGAGTTAAATACCAAGAAATATCAATCGAACCTAACTTCCCATTGTTCAAATATCCTTAGAAACAAACAAAATCCATTAGTGCATAAAATAATTATCCTGACCGAGACAACAACCAATAAAAAACCCTGCAATTAGTTCCAACACAGAAGCTACTAAAGATATAAAATGGGGTTAGTAAAACTGACGACGATGAGCTCTTTGAGGTTGCTGGACTCGAAGAGCTCGAGGATATAGGAGAAAACGGGGCGATTAGCAATGGAAAGGAGGGGCTTTGGGATCTCCTTCAACATGAGCGAGGACAGCCTTTTCGAATCATCGTCGGCGAGGACCACCACCTTGAAATCTATTATGTTTCTTTCTTTTTGATCGATTTAGGGTTTTCGTTCTTCCGGTGGGTTGGGTTGAGTTGGAAGAGAAAAGGGGGGTTGAGATGGAGGAATAGATCGAAAGAACTGAAGAGGGAGAAAAAGAAAGAGGCATGTTGAGGAAGGTGGGTTTTGGGGGGAAAGGAGGGTTTTGGGGGGAAATAGAGGTCATTGATTTTTTTTTTATTGGAACACTTTCCTCCTAAACACATGAGGCACATTATAAAAGTCTCAATTTGAAACATATTTGGAACACTATAAAAGTGTACCTAAATAAATTATTTTTTAAAAAAATTAAAATTATTTATTTTAGGAACGCTTATCTAATCTGGAACACTTTCACTCTGTTTCTACACCTAGGTACGTCTAATAAGCGTTCCAACTTGAGAAATGTATAGTGTTCCAAAATAACCATTTTGGTGTAGTGGCGTCAACGGATCCTGAAGGCGGCTGCTACTACTGGAGCATCTCCGGAATGACCGGGCTCTGCCTATGCATTGCTGGTGGAGGGGCTCCTCCAAATGCAGCTGAAACACCCACCCCAGCTGGCATAACTAGGACTGCGGTATCGGGGGCTGGCTGCTGAGGACGAAAGGTGGCAGACCTCTCATCAGTGTCCTCATGTCCTGGGCGATGAGATCTAGTCTCGACCATCCTGGAGATAGATCAAACAAGAAAACAATTTCTGAGAATGAGTTGAAATGGCAAAGGAGGACAGTTTATATTGAAGAGAAGATAATAAGTAGCAAATTTAGATAAAAGGAATCTGATTAAGAGTTTTTTTCCTAAGGTGATTGCGTACCTACAAAATATCCTAATCCTACTGCAGGCTGCAGTGATACTCTAGTTCGAATACCACCACAATTCTAACTAGGACCTGCATGGGCGACCACTAAAAATGAGTCACGATCGGCACCCAGTGAAGGGGCACGAGAAGTGGGTACGTCCAGCCTACGCCGCAGTGTCGACGGTAGAACGCTGTCCTAGGTCACATATATCTAACTGTTATAAGGTACTTGTACAGTTATACTCTCCAAATAGAGGAATAATATAAAGTACAACTCAATCACAGCTAAGAAAGAAAGTACGATAAGATAGATAGATAATAAGAATTGAATCCACAATGAAAATACAAGATAAGAGAGAGTAATCTAAGTGTCTAAGATAACAATTCCACAATATTCAGAATAGCATATCCCCAAATAATACAAGTGTATCCAAACAAGATCGAAGAATAAGTAAAATACTGGTTAAGCTAACTAGCCTAGACTACTGGGGTAATATCCTCTGCAAGTGCTGGGTCCTCCTGGGAGTCCAGCTCACATGTGTCATCTAGGCCTGCTCTATAGTATGTGGGACAGAGCTCCTCAAAGTCATTTGTAATATTTTCAACAGGTCCAGTCAAGACGGGAGCGAGCACAGTACATCTCACGCAGTTCATATCATGACATGAATATAAAACAGGTAATAGAGTAAAATAGATGAAACGCTGAAAAAAAAGATATGAAATAGAGAGAAGACTGTAATAGAAATATCTACTATAAGTAAAGAGCTACAGTGAACTAGTGATTTAGAGTACAAGATAGACATGTGAACGGCTTGATAATAAACATGAGATGTTGTATATGGCTACACTACTTTAAAAATATTCACATGACTATTTCTACTCCCCCATCCTCCATCAATACACAAGGATCCGTCCATGTTATGTTATTGTACATAATTTCACATGGGGGCCCATAAATAGGTGCACATGAATATAAACATAGGGGCTCTGTGAACATGAGAGTACATGAATCACGAGAGTGCACATGAATGGTGAAAGCACAGGAATACATGATAAAAGTGAAACACACATGACATGATGTATCCGATGCTCCCGAAGGGGATAACGTCGTATGAAAAGATCCATATAGTACTAATCTGTGTTTCCATCGTGACAACATCAAGTAAAGTAATCTAGAGCAAGAATATAGTCCTAGCAAGTATGAAACGGTCAGAGAATGTACTCGCCTGATATCCTGAATATATGAAGTAAAAATACTGCCTGAGGAGTGGTGTCAACCTCCTATTTAGAACAGCACAAGTCACAATATATCCAAAATGGTAAAATAGAGTACTACAATGCATTCTACATGATATTTGGGCCAATCTAGGCTAAAGTCAACCTTTGGTCAACTCTAGTCAACTACACTAGTCAAACTAGGTCGACTAGGTCAAACCTAACCCAGACAAGTCTCACTAAGCCTAACCATGTCTATCCTAGCATTCACACACCATCACAATGTTATACAAGCCTATGAACACACAATCCTATGTATATACATGCTATATACACATAGGCTTACATATAGGAACCATATAGGCTATATGCCATATACCAATCTATATTGGCAACACACTAGCATAAGTTTACCATATTTATATATACTAAAATCATATAGGAAATATATATATATATATATATATATATATATATATATATATATATATATATATGTGTGTGTGTGTGTGTGTATGTGTCATGTGTGTGTACATTAGGTTTCCTGTGTATGTGTGTATGTGTGTATGAGTGTGTGAGTGACAGTATGGGTGATGTGTGTGTCGTAGCAAAGAGGGTGTGTATGTGTATCTCAATGTGTGTGTATACAGTACAACATAGGTTCTTAGGTTAGTGTTCATATGTGTGTGTAGCATATATGAGTGAGTGTACTGTAGGTAGGGTGTTCTTAGGCCCTATGTACATGTGTGTGTGTGTGAGTTTAGATTTCGGGAAAATAGTGTATCAGTGTATACATAAACTGTCTTCAGTATAAACATAAAATTAATTTCAGTTTGGAGTTAGGTGTGTGACAATGTGTTCTCAGTTTTTTGTGTAAATGTGTGTAGATGTCAGGAAATCAGTTTTCAATCGAGTGCACATGAATACTCAGGTTTTTAATTCAGTTTGAGTATAGACAACAGTTTCTAGGTTGACAGCCCCAAAATTATTTCGAAAACCCATGATCAATTACAAATCATGAATCCTAACTTGTAGATTTATTTCCCAGACATGATATGGGATTAAACATAATGATTTATTCATTCAAAATCAGTAAACACAAGTTTAAATCTCAGAATTAACATTACACTGACATTGGTATCAGAAAAATTGGGAAACCCAAGTTCGAATTTGAAATACAGTTTATAATCCCAAATAATTGGTTGGTAAATCATGTGTCACATGTGAGTGTGTCATGCAAGTGTCCTAGTATCCAAAAACTAGACACAAACGTGTCCAAACCAATTCCCACACTCGTTTTCATTAAGACAGTGCACAGTCTCGTGCACGTGTTCATTGCGTTCGTAGACACGGCATACGACAGGTGTGTCCACGTGGTCACGTCCACGTCTAGCCCAACACTAGGGCTACACACTGCATACACCACGAAGTGTCCATGTTGTGTCCTGTACGGATACGAGATGCGTGTCAGTGAGTGACATTCGACTGTGCGTGCACAGTGTGTGTCCAGTGCGGGTCAAATTTCTCCTCATGTGGTAAACCAAGTGTTCCCAAACTTTGGGAGGTTGATGTCAGTCATGTGCTTCGTGTGTCCAAGAAATTGTAAAACCCCTAAATTTCTACTGTATTTTTTAAATTTTTGATTTCAAATTTTGTATTTTACGTCGCGTAGTCGTATTATACGTCACGTACGACGTTTTATTTTTCGTAATTGCTCGACTAGTGCGAATATGTGCGAGCGTATATATTTTTAGAAAAACATTTTTTCTTATTTTTATAGTTTCAAAATAATATATGTAATATTTAATTTAGCTATCAAAATTTCCTAAATTTATGAATTTATTTATGAAAAGTCTTTTATTTAGAATAAATAATATTATTCGTGCATACATATATTTCATAAATATTTTGCTAGTTTATTTTAAGTAAAAATGTAATTTTCGAGATTTATTAATATTAATAATTTATTATTCAAAAAGATATTTAAAAATATTAATGTAATTTTCGAAATTATTATTATTAATATTTTTGGAAAAATATATTTGGAAGTTATTGTGGCCATTTAAATCTTGATTTGATTTTTGGAAATTATTTAAATAGTTAAATATTTGATTTATCCTATTCGATTTTAAACTAAAATTTAATTTGAATTAAATTAGATTTGTATTTGGATTTGGATTTGAATTTAAATAGATTTAAATTAAATTACGCATTATCTATTTTTGGGTTTTAAATTAATCCTAAACTTTATCTAATTGGGAATTCCCACATCCTATAAATAGGCAGGTACTCCTCCAACTTTTCATTATTCATCCACCAAATTTTACAAACCAATGGTCCGTGCCTCGTGTCCGTGTCCTCTTCCGACCATAATTCTTATTCCACTATTTATACAAATACATTGCCCCTCCCCCGTGCCGACAATCCCGGCACGATACATCAAATCCCAATTCCTAACCTAGCTCTAACCTTAACCCCGTCCCCGCCTGTTGCTCGAACCCGGCGGCATCTCCATTCCGTACCCGACCTTCACTCCCGACACAACCCGGCAGCTCCCTCCAACACCCGAACTCCACCACCGAACCCAGCCACGCCCAACTGCTACCATCACCTGCCAACGGCCACCCCGCCGTTCCTCCCGACAACCAACCAGACCTCGGCCACCCGTCGACAACCCCGATCACCTCCACCATTGGCCAACTCCACCACCTCTAAGACTATCTCCGACAACCACCCTTGACAACCAACCACCACAGGATGACGCTGCCACCACCACCACCATCATGGCCTCGTCATTATCCCGACCACCGCCATCGGCCAACTCAACCCCGTCAGCCACCAAATCCCCAAAATAAAAACAATAATTTAAAACCCAAGCCCTAAACTCACCCTTACTGCCGCCGGCGAGGACCGACCCCGTTCTCCGCCCGCTCGCCGCCGCAGCCCCTTGCTTTCCGTGCGCTACCGCGAGATTTGGCCGCCGCGCTCGCCTTTTCCCTTTCGTCCTGAGCTCGGCAGCGCCAGCGATCCATGTCCACGCGCGCGCATCTCTCCGCCCAGCAGCTCCCCACGAGCCGCATCCCCTTCGTCCGACGAAGCGAGCCGCTCCGCCGCCCTCTCCCTCTTCTCCTTCATCCCGCTCAACCCCTTCCTCCGTGGCCGGTGCCTCCAGCGCCGCGCCTCACCGACCTAGCCGCCCGACAGAACCCCGCGTCCACCGCTCGCGGCGAACCGCCTCCCGGCTCCCCTTCTCCCCGCCACCAGCCAAACCCGTCGTTCCCGTCGCCAAACCCGGAGCGCGCCACCGACCCTCCTCCGAGCCCTTCTCCTCTCTCTCGCCTCTCCACTCTCTCTCTCCGCTTCCTTGTTCCTTTCTTCTCTTTATTGAAATGTTACTTTTGCTCTGTAATTTTTTTTTCTTTCAACAAAGAAGAGCTGTTCTCGATTTTCGTGTTTGCTTTTTATTTTATTATTTATTTTTTAGTTATTTATTTTTGTTATTTTGATTGTGGTTTAACAGTATGTAATTGCAAAATTTGTTTTTGTATATATTTTGTGATTAGTCAATAATATTATTATTATTAGTATTTTTGTTAAATCTTCTAAATAATTTAGTAACAAAATAAGTTATGTGTAATTTCAAAATTGGATTCAAAGCCTATTATTATTATTACTATGATTCCTCAAATTTCATTTATCATGATTTTATTATTATTATTATTATTACTACTAGCATTAATATTATTGTTATAAATTCCTGCTAGTTACATTAGTACTATCACAGTTAAACTTCAAAATAAAGTTATATTAATATTTTTTAAATTATACGTATACAAAAATATAGTATTTAGTTGGACTAGATATAATTTTAAAACTAAACTCTGAAAGTTTTATAATATTGCTATATTGTTATTTTAGGGTTATTAGCCTACAAATCATATTTTTACAAAATAAAGTTGAGCCCTAAATAGTTTCTAGATCCATGGTATTTATAATAAATATTTTTTTCCAACAAATATTTTGCTTTATGAAAACTAGTTTTAGGGATTATAAATATTTTCTAAAACTCGTATATATATAAATATTTATTTGATTTTTCTCCTGTCCGTATCCAAGTCCTATTGTTCCTATTCCTTCGTCCATTTCGAGACTACCTTATGTCCACCCTAACCAATTTGACCCTTCTGGACCCAATGGAACTATCCGTGCCACCAACAGAGGTCCCCTTGTGCAGTTGTTGCACCGGAGTCACAGTTTGTGCCACCTTGATCATTGCAGCACACCAGGCGTCCTACTAGGCAAGACACCTTGCCTTTACTGTTTAATTCCTTGCTCAATATCATGCATGTTTTTACTTATTCTAGAAAATATAAATTGTACTTGCAAATTATTATATTTTAGTTGTATATGGCTTAGAGTTAAGGGACCACCTTTGTTTGTGTCGCATTCATTGGCCCAACACTTGTGTATCACGAGTCACGAGTCTCATATAGACCTCGAACGTACGTATCGACTGGCCATCGGTGCGCACATGCCGTACGATAGGCAATAACTGTTAAATAGTTATGGTTGTGTAGAAGACTTAGCGACTTAGCAGTTATTAGGAATGTCGTGATGTGGATTTAGCACGAGTAGTGCATGGGGAGGGTGAAGACAGTTATTAGGCGCAGGGACTTTCATACCTTTACTTCTCTCTAGCTGCCATTTGTGACTCAGTCGAGAGCTAGTGGCCGTGCATTTATTTGCTTTTCTCTAAATGCCACTAGTGCGTCGGTTGAAACATAAATGTGCCGTGCATTTACTTTCCTTTAGCTGCCGTTAGTGACTCACCCAAGAGCTAGTGGTCGTGCATTTATTTTTCTCTGGATGCCCCTTAGTTCTCACTCGAGTGCTAATGGGCCGTGCATTTACTTTTCTCTAGATGCCACTAGTGCCTTGGTTGAAACGCTAACGTGTCGTGTTTCTAGCTTCGGGAGTCCTTGTATGGAACGTTGTCTTCAAAACGCATTAACACATAGAATGGTTAAGGACCTTTATTTGTTTAGTCATATATACTTTTATGTTGAGCTTCTATTATTCAGTTATTGGCATGATATTATGTGTCTTGTTACGTCCCTCTGAGGACCTGGTTATCTCGCTAGGTGTGTGTTCTTGTCTTTCGCAGGTGCTCTAGTTCTAGCCGTGATCATCGCTATTTCTTCGAGGATGATTGCACTTGGATCGTCTTCGCTCGCCAAAATCATTCTTTTGTACATCATGTATTTTTCCTTTACTTGTTGGTAGTGGATTTGTCTCCGCCCAATATATTGTATCAAGACAATTCATTATCTTTATTTGATGTCTTTTATTCATTTATTTTGTGTGGATGAGATTAGTCATGGTTTTACTACATTTTACAGCTTATGTATTTATACGAGGCTTACGTACTTCGTATGAATACAGCTGGCATGTTTACGTACTTGGTCCTACGTATTTTGGGCCTGGGGCGTTACATGTTTTTGTGGTGGCCCATGCAGGTCAAGATAAATTGTTTGGTTACTTTACCATACCAAGCAAGCCTGCATATAGGATTAGAAGTCTAGGAATCTCATCCACATACTTGACCTCTTTCCTTGATTTTATCTACCGTTTTACTCATCAATTGCATCTTGCTTGCTTCCTTCCATCCCTATTCTTATCTTTCCTTCGTGCTTGCTAGAGATTGACCCTACTAGTTAGTTGTTCCAAAACACCATTAGTTTAATTCTTTAAGTTGGGTAGAATACCTTATGAACTAGCAACACCTTTGACCTAGTGACCTATATTAGCAAGCTTATTTAGATCCTAGAATCTAGAGGACCTAACCCGTCTAGCCAACCAAGGACTTGGACAAGAAGACTATAGGACGACTGTATGACTTAGAATCATTCTGCCTTCTTTAAATCTTAATCTCTCGTACCTATGTATTTACCGTTTTGACTAATGATGCTAATGTAGCCTAGTTTTTGCAAGCTTATTCTTTATCAAGTTTGTTCATGACATATGCTATTGAGCGCTCACTAGCCTATTATCAAATCAGAACCGGTGCATAATGGTCTGATCAACCAAGTGCAGTTTGGTTCGCTTTTGTCTATTATTCTACGTGGATGGAACATAATTAAGCTCGGCCTTTACAATCCCATCCACGACTGCCTTGACAATTCTTTTTAAATCATTCGATGGTCTTTGAATCACGTATTCGTATTCGATAACGCCTCCTTCGAACTCTATATTGCTTTCGCCTTCACCTATTTTAGGAGGACGAAAGCGTTATACTAGAACTTCCTCTAGCCATCCTATCGATTACGACCATATCGTATTATTTTCCTATGACATAGATCGCAATTTCTTACGGCATAATTTTGTTATTGATTGTTCCCCATCGATACCCCTTGTGTCTCCCTACCCCCCTACAAATCCTTAATTTCAAGAACGAAATTCTTTTAAGTTGGGTAGGATGTAAAACCCCTAAATTTCTACTGTATTTTTAAAAAATTTTGTACTGATTTAAAATTTTGTATTTTACATCGCGTAGTCGTATGATACGTCACGCACGACGTTTTATTTTTCGTAATTGCTCGACTAGTGCGAATATGTGCGAGCGTACATATTTTTAGAAAAACATTTTTTCTTATTTTTATAGTTTCAAAATAATATATGTAATATTTAATTTAGCTATCAAAATTTCCTAAATTTATGAATTTATTTATGAAAAGTCTTTTATTTAGAATAAATAATATTATTCGTGCATACATATATTTCATAAATATTTTGCTAGTTTATTTTAAGTAAAAATATAATTTTCGAGATTTATTAATATTAATAATTTATTATTCAAAAAGATATTTAAAAATATTAATGTAATTTTCGAAATTATTATTATTAATATTTTTGGAAAAAAAATATTTGGAAGTTATTGTGGCCATTTATATCTTGATTTGATTTTTGGAAATTATTTAAATAGTTAAATATTTGATTTATCCTATTCAATTTTAAACTAAAATTTAATTTGAATTAAATTGGATTTGTATTTGGATTTGGATTTGGATTTAAATGGATTTAAATTAAATTACGCATTATCTATTTTTGGGTTTTAAATTAATCCTAAACTTTATCTAATTGGGAATTCCCACATCCTATAAATAGACAGGTACTCCTCCAACTTTTCATTATTTATCCACCAAATTCTACAAACCAATGGTCCGTGCCTCGTGTCCGTGTCCTCTTCCGACCATAATTCTTATTCTACTATTTATACAAATACATTGCTCCTCCCACGTGCCGACAACCCCGGCACGATACATCAAATCCTAATTCCTAACCTAGCTCTAACCTTAACCCTGTCCCCGCCTGCTGCTCGAACCCGGCGGCATCTCCATTCCGTACCCGACCTTCACTCCCGACACAACCCGACAGCTCCCTCCAACACCCGAACTCCACCACCGAACCCAGCCACCCCCAACTGCTACCATCACCTGCCAACGGCCACCCCGCCGTTCCTCCCGACAACCAACCAGACCTCGGCCATCCGTCGACAACCCCGATCACCTCCACCATTGGCCAACTCCACCACCTCAAAGACCATCTCCGGCAACCACCCTTGGCAACCAACCACCACAGGATGACGCTGCCACCACCACCACCGTGGCCTCGTCATTATCCCGACCACCGCCACCGGCCAACTCAACCCCGTCAGCCACCAAATCCCCAAAATAAAAACAACAATTCAAAACCCTAGCCCTAAACTCACCCTTACTGCCGCCGGCGAGGACCGACCCCATGCTCCGCCCGCTCGCCGCCGTAGCCCCTCGCTTTCCGTGCGCCACCGCGAGATTTGGCTGCCGCGCTCACCTTTTCCCTTCCGTCCTGAGCTCGGCAGCGCCGACGATCCATGGCCACGCGCGCGCATCTCTCCGCCCAGCAGCTCCCCACGAGCTGCATCCCCTCCGTCCGGCGAAGCGAACCGCTCCGCCGCCCTCTCCCTCTTCTCCTTCCTCCCGCTCAACCCCTTCCTCCGTGGCCGGTGTCTCCAGCGCCGCGCCTCACCGACCTAGCCGCCCGACAGAACCCCGCGTCCGCCGCTCACGGCGAACCGCCTCCCGGCTCCCCTTCTCCCCGCCACCAGCCAAACCCGCCGTTCCCGTCGCCAAACCCGGAGCGCGCCACCGACCCTCCTCCGAGCCCTTCTCCTCTCTCTCGCCTCTCCACTCTCTCTCTCCGCTTCCTTGTTCCTTTCTTCTCTTTATTGAAATGTTACTTTTGCTCTACAATTTTTTTTCTTTCAACAGAGAAGAGCTGTTCTCGATTTTCGTGTTTGATTTTTATTTTATTATTTATTTATTTAGTTATTTATTTTTGTTATTTTGATTGTGGTTTAACAGTATGTAATTGCAAAATTCATTTTTGTATATATTTTGTGATTAGTCAATAATATTATTATTAGTAGTATTTTTGTTAAATCTTCTAAATAATTTAGTAACAAAATAAGTTATGTATAATTTCAAAACTGGATTCAAAGCCTATTATTATTATTACTATGATTCCTCAAATATTATTTATCATGATTTTATTATTATTATTATTATTATTATTATTATTATTATTATTATTATTACTACTAGCATTAATATTATTGTTATAAATTCCTACTAGTTACATTAGTACTATCACAGTTAAACTTCAAAATAAAGTTATATTAATATTTTCTAAATTATACGTATACAAAAATATAGTATTTAGTTGGACTAGATATAATTTCAAAACTAAATTCTGAAAGTTTTATAATATTGCTATATTATTATTTTAGGGTTATTAGCCTACAAATCATATTTTTACAAAATAAAGTTGAGCCCTAAATAGTTTCTAGATCCATGGTATTTATAATAAATATTTTTTTCCAACAAATATTTTGCTTTATGAAAACTAGTTTTAGGGATTATAAATATTTTCTAAAACTCGTATATATATAAATATTTATTTGATTTTTCTCCTGTCCGTATCCAAGTCCTATTGTTCATATTCCTTCGTCCATTTCGAAACTACCTTATGTCCACCCTAACCAATTTGACCCTTCTGGACCCAATGGAACTGTCCGTGCCCCCAACAGAGGTCCCCTTGTGCAGTTGTTACACCGTAGTCACAGTTTGTGCCACCTTGATCATTGCAGCACACCAGGCGCCCTACCAGGCAAGACACCTTGCCTTTACTGTTTAATTCCTTGCTCAATATCATGCATGTTTTTACTTATTCTAGAAAATATAAATTGTACTTGCAAATTATTATATTTTAGTTGCATATGGCTTAGAGTTAAGGGACCACCTTTGTTTGTGTCGCATTCATTGGCCCGACACTTGTGTATCATGAGTCAAGAGTCTCATATAGACCTCGGACGTACGTATCGACTGGCCATCGGTGCGCACATGCCATGCGATAGGCAATAACTTTTAAATAGTTATGGTTGTCTAGAAGACTTAGCGACTTAGCAGTTATTAGGAATGTCGTGATATGGATTCAGCACGAGTAGTGCATGGGGAGGGTGAAGACAGTTATTAGGCGCAGGGGCTTTCACACCTTTACTTTTCTCTAGCTGCCATTTGTGACTCAGTCGAGAGCTAGTAGCCGTGCATTTATTTACTTTTCTCTAGATGCCACTAGTGCCTCGGTTGAAACACAAATGTGCCGTGCATTTACTTTTCTCTAGCTGCCGTTAGTGACTCTCCCAAGAGCTAGTGGTCGTGCATTTATTTTTCTTTGGATGCCCCTTAGTTCTCACTCGAGTGCTAATGGGCCGTGCATTTACTTTTCTCTAGACGCCACTAGTGCCTTGGTTGAAACGCTAACGTACCGTATTTCTAGCTTCGGGAGCCCTTGTGTGGAACGTTGTCTTTAAAACGCATTAACACATAGAATGGTTAAGGACCTTTATTTGTTTAGTCATATATATACTTTTATGTTGAGCTTCTATTATTAAGTTATTGGCATGATATTATGTGTCTTGTTACGTCCCTCTGAGGACCTGGTTATCTCGCCAGGTGTGTGTTCTTGTCTTTCGCAGGTGCTCTAGTTCTAGCCGTGATCATCGCTATTTCTTCGAGGATGATTGCACTTGGATCGTCTTCGCTCGCCAAAATCATTCTTTTGTACATCATGTATTTTTCCTTTACTTGTTGGTAGTAGATTTGTCTCCGCCCAACATATTGTATCAAGACAATTCATTATCTTTATTTGATGTCTTTTATTCATTTATTTTGTGTGGATGAGATTAGTCATAGTTTTACTACATTTACAGCTTATGTATTTATACGAGGCTTACGTACTTCGTATGAATATAGCTGACATGTTTACGTACTTGGTCCTACGTATTTTGGGACTGGGGCATTATAGAAATTTCGTGTCCAATGGTGTCGTGTACAGTGTGTACGACACCCCAAACAACAGGGCATCGAGCACACTGCTCGTGCAGCGTGTCCATATCAATTTTCGAACGAAAAGGACACAGAGGTCGACTCAGTCCACATGGAAATCATAACATAAATATAGATCAACATTTCCATTTAATTACTTTTCAAAAAAAGCAAAATAAAATTCATTGAGGCATTTTATCAAACACCTAGAACTATATTATGATACGTGTTCGATACGGACACGAAATCAATATAAAATTTCATAAATCACACACCACATCTAGGGGACACTTAGATCTAGGCTATTATGCAAAGAAATCAGAATTAAATCATAGTTTAGAGTATTTACCTATAGAGTGTCAATGACAAGAAAAAAAGCCCCAAATAGAATGATTCTCCTTGCAAGCCAACAGCTCCAAATTGTACCAAAACTGAGATTTCCCTCCATGAACAGAAAATATAGTGGGATTAGACTCTAATGCAAGAAACTAGAGTCAAAAAGGAATTAAAATGGAATAGTTATGGATTGGGGAAGAATGATCAATACCTTTCTTTTCCAAAAGTTGATTTGATACAAAAGAGGCAAGAAGAATAGGAAGAGAGATTATATAGTGGGGAATCCCTATGTGGCCGGCCACTAAGGGAAAGAATTAGGGTTAGGGTTTTGACTAGTGGGCTTGGGCCAAGTTTCAATGGTAAGGGAAATGACTCCTTAAGTCAAAAGCCCATGAACCTAATCATTTATTCTCCTATGTGAAACTTGATTCTAAATGACTTAACTTGGGTTGACCTAAGTTAGACTACGGTCCCACCATGCTAATCAAGTAACCATAGCTAGAGTCAACATCTAGGTTAGTCTCCAAAGTCTCAACTAGTAAGGGTCAAAAATATCAATCATCACTTCAATAATTCAAAATAAATTCAAAATTTTCAAAATGACCAAATTACCATCAAGATAAAATGTGGTAGTGACAATAAAGGAACAAAAAATGACATGATCCTGTTGGCATAAGTTTTGCCTTAAGATGACGAACGTGCACCAAGTTATGGGCTAGTTTGCAAATGTGCCGATACGGTTTATCTCGACGGATATGTTTCGATTTCGTCGCGCATGCACAAGGAAATCAAGTTCCGTAAAATCTTACACGTCGACAATAGCCATACGCGCCTTTCGATGCTTATGGGTCTCATCCACGTCGCCCGGTTTGTCGGGATGTACGCCGTATCGGTAATTTTTTAAAGTTTTTCTAAAACAGTTTTCATGAGTTTTCCTAATTTTTGAGTCGATTTATCTTTGTGTCTACTGAAAAATAAAATAATCTAAAAATAGGGTTTGAATGCTGTTTAGGTTGTCTAAAGGGTTGTTCAGTTAGATTTAGAAAATTCCTACTGAGTTGACGAAAAACAGTTGCTAATCTGGGGTAGTTGGAATATTCGATACTCTATTTTTGGAACAAAATTTTCATCGACTTTGAGTTTATTTTTCAAGCGATCGCAGGAAGTTACTTATAAATTATTTAAACAAATTTAAAGGGGGTTGGGTTAGGTACATACCCGAGAAATTTATTCGCGAATCGATTGGGAATCGATGACGAGACTCGATCCCAAAGTTGTGGATGGATTGGTACTGCTGTTGATGGCACTATTTGTTCGCGCCTGTGCGCGCGTGCTGCCTTCCATCGCCGGTCGACAGCCTTGCAGGTGTGGCACGCAACAGCACAGGGACTAGGGTGGCGCTGAGATGGGGATGGGTTAGGCCAAGGTAGGGTTTTGACGTTTCGAGCTCTACTCTCCCTCTCTCGCTATATATCTATTATACGGCTGTGAACTGCAAGGAGGGGTCGGGTATAGCAGGGTTCTGTGTGGGTTGTGTGGGGAAAGGAAAGAGCTGGGTTGGTTTATTTGCATTTTTTTGGTTTTATTTTGTTTTTCTTTTTCCTTTTTCTCTTTACTCCTTTTCTTTTTCTTTCTATTTTTCTTTCTTTTATTTCTTTAGATATATATTGTTTTATATATATGTGTGTGTGTGTGTGTCTATATATATTTATACCTCTACATATCTTATACATGTATACACATAGTATATATATCTATAGACCAGCAAAATATTCTATGAAATATTGTTGCAATATATAATAATTAATTCTATTTACTATAGCTGATATAATTTCTATTGCTATTTATTTATAAGGTCTAATATTTAAAGTCAAATATTTACATACTATATTTGTACTCACAGACACACAACTAGATTAGTCTAAAATCCCAAAAATCTAGAAATACATTTTAGGAAAATTGTTTATCATATTATAAAATGAAGTAACAATTTAACATCAATGGCACTTATATTTTATATATATAAAATAAATATTTTAAAAAATGTTTATTCTCCAATTAAAATAAAATATGAAATATTTACATATGTAATAATGTACACCTACATGGACGTCTCTGGTTGCACTATATGTCTAAATGGCTTGGGTTTGTTTCGGGCCAAGTTTAGGCTAAATTGGTACAGTTGGGTCTCCTAAAAGTCAAATAATCTTAATAATAATTAATTTAATTAATTATTGAAGTCAAGTAACAACTTGGCCTGGTTTTCCAAGTTAGAGTACACATATGGCTCGGTCTTCCCTACCATGGCTAGAATACTAGTCAAAGCACATGACTGCACTATCCTTGCCATGATTTCTAGTCATATTGTACTCCAAATATTAACCATGACTAAGGCCTTCTATAACACTAAATATTTAACTAAAACATTCATAAGTTCGAAAAATGACTGTTTAAGTCAAATAAATAATTAAAATATATTTTTCTTAAAATTTTGGGAAGAGGGGTTTTCACTACCGGATACCTGCTCAAGGTATCGACAACTACGTTTGCCTTTCCTGGATGGTACTGCAATAAGATATCGAAGTCCTTCATCAGTTGAAGCCACCTTCTCTGCCTCATGTTCATCTCTTTCTGGTGAATACTTCAACCTCTTGTGATCCGTGAAGATCTCTACACGCTTTCGGTATAGGTAGTGCTTCTACAGCTTCAAAACAAATATAACAGTTGCCAACTCTAGATCATGGATAGGGTATTTCTTCTCATGAGGACACAATTGCCTGGATGCATAGGCAATCACCTTCACATGCTGCTGAAGAACACAACCAAGCCTTTCCCAGATGCGTCACTGTAGATAGTGAAACCAGCTATCCCTAATGGCAATGTCAAAATAGGAGCTGTGGTCAACCTCTTCTTCAACTCATCAAAGGCGGCCTGACACTCCTCGGTCCAGACGAACTCCACGTCTTTCCTGGTGAGTCTAATCATCGACTTTGCAATCCTGAAGAAGTCCTGAACGAAGTTTTGGTAGTAGCCTGTTAGACCCAAAAAGCTCCGAATCTTGGCAATTATGCTTGGTATGGATCAAGGCTCAACTACTTAAATCTTCTTCGAGTCCACTGAGATCCCCTTCTCTGTCACAACATGACACAAGAACTCCACCTGCTCCAGGAAGAACTTACACTTAGACAACTTTCCATACAGCTGCTCCTTCCTGAGAGTCTCTAGCATAATTCGCAGATGATCTTCGTGCTCCTTTGGCATCTTCGAGTAGACCAAGATGTCATTAATAAAGACCACCACGAACTTGTCAAGGTACTGATGGCATACCTTGTTCATCAAGTTTATAAATATTGTTATGGCATTGGTCAACCCAAATGGCATAAAAGTGAACTCGTACTGGCCATACCGGGTCTAAAAAGTCATCTTCGGAATATCCTCCTTCTTTACCTTCAGCTGATGGTACCCCGACCTCAAATCTATCTTTGAAAATACCTTCGCGCTGCTCAACTGATCGAACAAGTCGTCAATCCTTGATAATGGGTATTTGTTCTTGATAGTGAGGTTGTTGAGCGCTCGATAGTCGATACACATGCATACCGACCTGTCCTTCTATGACACAAACAGAATAGGAGTGCCCCAAAGTAAAAAACTGGATCTGATAAAACCGTTGTCCTGTTGCTCGTCGACTTACTTCTTCAGCTCTGCCAACTCGCTGTTGTTGATCTATAGACATGCTACGAGATAGGCTCAGCGCCCGGGTACCGAGTCTATAGAGAACTCAACACCCATATCCAACGGCATTCCTGGCAAATCATCAGAGAAAACATCCATGAACTCTACTATTAATGGATGTGGCAACTCCGGTCCCTCCAGCATAGCTCCACAAAAGCCATCTCCCTGCTCTGTTGTCCCTCTGACAAAATCAAACTCTGGCTCTTCCGGAGGACTAAACAGAACTCTGCCTCCTCTATAGTCTATACTAGTATGGTGCCAGCTCAACCAATCTATCCCGAGTATAATATCACAGCTCGGAAGTGGCATTACGAGAAAGCACGCACTTAGAACTCGGCCTTCTATTGTAACTCTCCGTCCCTTACAAACATCATTTACCAGGATAATGCCTCCCTCAGTCATGATCTTGTATATCATATTCAATGCTTCAACAATAATGTTATGTCTAAGAGTAAAGGAGATACAAAACTATGTATAGCACCAGAGTTAAATAATGCTAATACAGGAAAGGACTCGAGAAGGACAGAACCTGCTACCACATATGATATAGGCTCGGCCTCCTCGATCGACAGTAAAAATGCTCTACCCTAATGTGCTCCCCTCTGGTGTTGGGCGAAGCGCTGCTGTTGGGTCGAAAGCGGCGGACCCTCGGCTGAACGGCAGGTCCAACTGGAGCTCTAGCTGGATGTGCTCTGTTCAAATGAAATAAATAAAGAGATTGTTTCTGCTACCATGTGTTCAATTATATTTTGTAATGTGTCCGTTGCTGCTTCAAATATCTATAATATGTTCTGCTGCGTATTGTCTATTTTGTCTTATTACAGGTCTTGGCCTTGTGCAAGCGCAACTTAGGTTTGCACGACATCATGCCCAAGCAAGGACGAACGGTCTCACAGAGTCCAAAGTGAGGATGAAAGGACTCTGTGGGATCGGACGTGACAGAATGGTATCGGAGCAACACGATCCTCTGGCCAATTGTTGATTCGATTGAATTCAAAGATGTTCTCCTGATCAAAATTTCCTAGCTTGCTTGATATCATCGATGAGATGAACGTTCCATACAATAAGTCCGTAAATATTTTTATGATGCAAGCATATGGTTTATCGATTTGATTGATTAAGATTGAAATGTTTTATTAAACATGAAATTTTGACATGATCTGGAATAAGATTATTATGGATTAATGATGGTAAAGAATGAGGACTATCGCTGCTATGGATATCGTAAGTTTATTCTTAAGTTTCGAGGACAAAACTTTTTCTTGATGGATAATTATGTAGTGCCCCGCTCTGCAAAGGCACTAGATAAACAGAGAGATCGGATTGATGGCTCTACAACAGAAGACGATTGATCTGAGTGAGTCGATGAAGACTCATTTTATGATTCACTTATGCCTAAAAGAATCAGAGTTTTTGATTGAATACTATTATTAATAACAAGATGGTAAATCATTGAGTATGCTTATAAGAGAATTCACATGTTGCCATGCTAAGAACCATAAAAGAGTCAACTTGTATGCTGAAAAGAAAATTGAGGGAAAATCGACTGACTAATAGGCTTCCACCGGGATTAGGATATCAAATGTTTCGAATTGGGTTCCTTTCAAAAGACAGATCGGGAAATAGCTAAAAGTGAAACCTAAACTTGCATTCGTTTTTGCTTAATGGTATATAGGTGAACATGAACCAGGTCGAATGTTTTCTCTTTCTGACCCCGACCCTGAATTAAGGTCGGTACTAAGAATCTATCAATATCCATACGGGGATAAAGAATCAATGCGGCTAAGATCCTCTCTTTTAATCGAAAAGGAAGTAGACTCAGACCTCATATACGCAAATGTTCAGATCAAGATTTAGAAGAGATAAGAAGATAGCACTATAGTACAAGATATAGAAAGAGAAGTCGACAATGGCAGGGGAGACACTAGAATAAGAGTTCGACAGTAGGGGCCGCTCTTTTCCCAAGAGTGGATCGACTAAAGTGGAAATAAGAAGACTCTCACCTTTACTTATCTAATCTTTTCTTTTAGTCGGTCCCTGTCCTTAAGCCCAGAGAACAGAGTGAAAGTGCTTTTCCTCGGATCTTCTGCCTAGATTAGATCTCTCACGGGATTCATCTGGCATTTCTGGATGGACTGGCATTGAGCATGTCATTCCGGAATTCGCTATTCTCACAGTCAGATCGGACATTTGAATCTGAAGTCAACTATCAAGGTAGGCCTGTTAATAGTAAATGATACGATGCCTGTCATGCTAAAGTTAGATTGTTACCTGATAGTAAGAAATTAACGTTGCCTTGATCGAGAGAACCATGCCATGCTAATAAGAAAAGAAAAGAGATGCTTTCATATGTCTATCGTATGCTATCAAGTATGTTTCAATGCTTAATGTTATTGAACTATTGTAACAGATTGTAACGCTAGATAGATCGCTATTGTACAAGATTTTTCTAAAATAAAGATGATAGGGCTTATCCGTCTAAAGAAAAGAGATGACACGGCTTGTCCATATAGAGAACAGAGTAGAGCTACTAGCTCGATTATATGAAAAAGAAGAGATAAGATGGAATGTCTGCTGATCGATCGATAAATTGTTAACAATAAGATTTTAATTGATAGATGGTGCATTCATAGTGTCGGTCCGAACAACTTGTGCACAAAGATGTAATCTCTCGATCGGTTCCAGGGCACTGGGATCGATCGGCCTAGGAGGGAACAGGACACCATGGGGCTAGAAGTCCCTATTATCATGGGGTATTAGTCTATTATTGAGATGGGCTAGAATATCCCAACTACTAATAATGGGAATACCCATGGACCATCATGTAGATAGGCTTGGATTGGTGAAGAGATGAACCCTGAGCCACAGCTACTAGTATGTATGCATATCAGTGCATGGCTGACCCGGAGAGTCACAACTTCTAGAATGTGCTCGTACTAGTACAGAGCTGAGCCTTGAGTCACAGCTCCTAATCGAATTTGCATGAGTCGATAACTGTTTTGCTAAGAGGTATCAGTGCAGAGACGAACAAGAGAATGTGGGTTATATTATGTTTATGTTAATCCTTGTTTTGTGCAGGGATGGACCGTCGGCTATGGTAAGAATTACTTAAAAGTGATATATTTGTTGTTAAACTTCCTGAACACAACTTACTTAAAGAATAATCTATTGCAAAAGAATTGTTATGTCCCTTTCAAAGAAAACATCTGATATCGTGCTAGTAGTCTGCCCCGAAGAGTAGCTTAAATAAAAGAAATGATTATGGTTCATGAAACACGCTGTGCACTTCACAAGAATGAAATATTTCTTGTATGCTTGAGAATGAATGAAATGAACTGTGGTTTTTCAAAGATGTTTTTAAATGATGTAAACGGACTCTGAACTGCATGAAATGAACATAGGTAAAAAGTAGCAAGATCACATCACAAAAAATGTTTTCTCATTAAATGAATTAGTGATCATTTCCAACAAATGTAGCCTTTGTTCACAATCACCAGTATGCTCATATACTGACCCATCATCAGTCTACACGTCGGTGTAAGACGAATCGAGAAGGATTGTCTGAAGCGATAGCCCGAGCCTCATCCTCAAGAGCCAAAAATCAAAAGAGATGCCATGAGATGGACATCTGTTACAAAGAGTTGGATTTGTATACAAAAGAATGTAATGTATGGAACAGGATCATTAAAATATGTAAAGTTCTGAGAGAATGTAAGTATTGTATCAGAGAGAATTGAGATCTTGTAATCTGTTCAAATGAAATCAATAAATAGATTGTTTCTGCTACCATGTGTTCAATTATATTCTACAATGTGTCCTCTGCTACTTCAAATATATGTAATATGTTTCACTGCGTATTGTCTATCTTGTCTATTTTATCTTATTACATGTCTTGGCCTTGTGCAAGCGCAACTTATGCTTATACGAAATCATGCCAAAGCGAGGACGAAAGGTCTCACAGAGTCCGAAGCGAGGACAAAAGGACTCTGCGGAATCGGGGCATGACAGAATGGTATCAGAGAAATACGATCCTCTGGCCAATTGTTGATTCGATTGAATTTGTAGATGTTCTCCTGATCGAAATTTCTTTGGCTGCTTGATATCATAGAATAGATGAACGTTCCAAACAATAAGTTCGTAAATATTTTTATGATGTCGGCACATATTTTATCGATTTGATTGATTGAGATTGAAATATTTTATTAAACATAAAATTTTGACATGATCTAGATTATTATGGATTGATGATGGTGAAGGATGAGGACTATCGCCGCTAAGTTTTTTTCTTCAGTTTCGAGGACGAAACTTTTTCTCGGTGGGTAATTATGTAGTGCCCCACTCCGTGAAGGTACTAGATAAACAGAGAGATCGGATTTCTGGCTCTGCAACAGAAGACGATTGATCTGGGTGAGTGGACGAAGACTCATTTTTATGATTCGCTTACGCCTAATAAGAATCTGAGTTTTTGATTGAATGCTATTGCTAATAACAAGATAGTAAATCATTGAGTATGCTTATAAGAGAATTAACGTGTTGCCATGCTAAGAACAAGAAAAGAGTTAACATGTATGCTGAAAAGAACATTGTTGCCTATTAATAGTAAATGATATGATGCTGTAGACACTTACAAAAAAAAGAATCATTGTCTCTTTTTATTAGCGCAAGGCACTATAAATCGAGTACACCTGAGAGATCCTGCATTGAGAATCCTCGAGTACAAAAAGAATTCTAGAAAATGGGACGATGGAGATCTAGTGGCAATTGCTCCTTTACTCCGTTGAAACTCCGATTTACAACTGTGGGAGAAAACCTAAGAAAATTGCTAACTTTCGGCTCACTGGTAAGAAGGACACTAATTTGGCTCTGAAATGCTCTATGTTCTCCTCATTTGAAGAGACATATGTCCTCTATTTATAGTTGTTTTACACTGAAATGACTGTTATGCGCACACAGGTAGAAAATATACTGATTTTACTGTAGGTGCATAGTGTCCCATTGGACGCATAGGGTGTAGGCGCATAAAGACTACATGATCATGGGTAGATCGTGGCCGCATGCTTCGATGCATGACTGCTTGTGGAGACTGACGTGGCCGTATGCCTCGTCCCATGATTGATCGTGGATGTTGACCGGGTCGTAGGGTCATTTCTATCTTGGGCGTATAGTGCTGGGAGCAAACTATGCGCCCACACTTGGGCGTATAGTGCTGAAAGTAAACTATGTGCCCACACTTGAGCGCATGTTTTACTGCATGGAGAAAATACTGTGGGCGCATAGCCCCTTTGGCCATATGGGTGCATAACATCTGAAGAACAGATGGCAACTCTAGAGGGGGTGAATAGAGTTTATAGAGAAAATATCCAATTAAAAATTCAACTCTATCACAAACAAAACTAATCATAGTAAATGCGGAATTTAAAGTGAGAAGCAAGAGAGCATACGCAAACACAGTCGATTTTAACCTGGTTTCCCTCGTGGAGGACTAGTCCAGGCCTGAGAACTCTAGCTCAGGATTAAATCCACTATTTATGAAATAGTAGTTTACAACCCGTGCTTTTTCTTCAGAAGAGCACGTCAACTTCTTACAGAGGATCGCAGTGGCGATTTGCTTGGAATTTTCCAAGCGACTTCTTCAACTCTTGCACAAGAGTCCTAACTGAGAGATGCTGAGCACTCGAGACTTAGAAAGCTTGTGGCTAGTAGATGGGAAGGGTATGGCTTATTTGAGCTTAAGAGAGAAGAGAAGAGAAGATTGGATGGTTTGAAATGAGAGAATTCTATGCCTATTTATAGGGTTTTTGTAGGCAGAATTCGGCCAGAATTCGGGTAGAAAATTTCAAATATTTGGCCGTTGGACAACTAGCAACCAGCTAACCCTAAATTTTAGGTTGCTGATTTTTAGGGGACAGAGTTCGGCCCAAACTCTGTGTGGAGGCAGAGTTCTGCCCGAACTCTGTCTCCAGAGCACAGAATGGTTCTAATGGACCAATGGGCTTATTTCTGGATGGTGGAGTTTATGGATCTTTGGGTAGGCTATTGGTCAAGTCTCAAGAGCTCAGCATGACACAGTTTACAACAGTCTAGACTCAATAAAAGTATAAAATATAGACTCATATACAACTGAATTGTAAAGACTGTGTTGTCGTCTGACTTGAGCTTGATGTAGACGTCGTGTGTCGTATTGAATTATTATAAATATTATTTAGTCAATGTTATCAATATTTGGTTGACTGTGACTTTGTGTCAACAATCTCCCCCATATTGATAATTGACAAAATAATAAATGTATATTCAATATTCATACCTGGACACAGTTAATGACAAAAGCATAGCTCCCCCATAATCGGTGCCGAGCTAAACAAGATAGCTCCCCCGTAAACAATGTGTTGAACCTGTTGGCCTGATAAGGAATATCTCCCAAAAGCACAAAAAAAAAACACATATACCAAAAAAAAATATAAACAGAATATACATATCTCTCCCCTTTTTGGCATATAGCAATATGAGATATAGAAACAATAACTGGCAATCACACCAAAAGAGAAGAAACTGCATATAAACTAAGATAATGCCCAAGAGGCATAGAACATAGAAACTGATAAAAGAACTACCAAGTCTCAAAAGCATAAACCATAATGAGTCTACTACAAAGCAAGTACATAAAAGCAACTAAAGGAAAATACAGAACACATAATCTAAGATCTCCAGTAGCAGCCTCAAGTAGCAGTCCAAAACCATCAACGAGCACGAGAGGGCCCGGCGTCGTCCGAAGGATCAGTAAAGGAGCGACGTGGGTCCACAAATGCCGTATCTGGATCCATGTAGCGACGGACCCAAGGATCATCAATATGAAAGCCCTCACGATCGGGATCTCGCTCCATAGGAATGGGCATGGAAGGAGCGCGAGACATGGAATACCGGATGTCATGCAGCGAGTTGCTGATAGCACTCATCTGCAATGTGGTCCGATAGTCCAGCTGAGTCCATCGACCGTCCTCCAAAGTGAAACGATCTCGAATCATGGCCTGAAGCGACTCAAGAGTGGCCGAAGGAGGAGGAGGATCCTGTCCAAGAGGAGGGGCATCCGGCTCATCCTCAGAATGCTCAGAAGTGGCAGGAGAGGCTACGACTGCCTGAAGTCGTCGTGCCTTAGATAGGAAGGCAGGAGCAGGCAAGAAAGGACAATCATGAAGTGGTACAATAAATGCACGAAGGACCATAGGAAGATATAAAGGATAAACCAAGGCTCGTGGTTTCTTCCTACAGTTAATCTTCCAGTCCATCATGGTACGTGGAAGATTAAAAGGAATGCGATAGTGGAGATGATACAAAGCTGATATTTCAAAATAAGTAACTTCATCGGTGGAGCCGGCTTTGGGTAAGATAGTGTTAAAAACAATCCGATGAAGTTCATAGTAGTAAGGGTTGAGATGTTTGGCCATAAGCTTACGAGGGCAAATGTTAGGGGTACATAAATCTGCCTTAAAGCTCTTAAGGGAAGTTCCATCTAGAAATTGGAACGATCGAGCTTCAACAAGCTTATCCCAAGTATCGAGATCTTGAAGTTCAAGATACTCGGCCAAATCAGAATCAGCAAAGGCGATATCAATGCCTACAACTCGTGAATAAATGTGACTGTCATCATGAGTTAAGTTGCAGTAGAACATTTGTATAGCGCTACGATAGATGACAAAATTCGTAGCAACTAGCTCATCAATGCAAAGATCACGAAATATAGATTCATATTGTGAAAAAATTGTAAAGTTTATGGGGTGTCCCGCAAACATCGGACGTGTCCGAAAATCACTAAACCAGTCATTTGATGCGTCTAGCGATATAAAAAGTCGGTCGTCGTAAGTGTTTGGATCACGTAGACGTGATGGGTTGAACAACAGATGAGGTGGTTGTTGTTGTTCAACGGGTTACTCAACGGGAGGAGGAGCACTCGACGAGGATGCACCCTCGGTCCGAGGTCTATTCCCACGGTTGAGCAAGCGAGGAGCCATAGCACAAAATAGAGAAAACTGAGATAGAGAAGGAGAGTGAGTTATATCTCAAATAATTGATGAACAGTGAAAGAGAATTGGAAAATATCCCTTCTCCTTGAGTTTGGGGAAGAATGGAGCACAATAGAGAAGAGATTAGGGTTAGGGTTTTGAGAAAATAGTGGAGGAGAAGTGGAGGAGGTGGTAAGAATAAAGGAGAGGGAAGAGAAACCAAAATAAAGGTGAGGGTTTCTCTTGGTCGGGTTCAATTTTGACCATTGGTTCAACAATGAGATCCACGGCTGGAACAGTCCCCGATTCTGGAACAGAGAGGCCGAACTCGGCCCGAACTCTGGTAAGGGCAGAGTTCAGCCCGAATTCCGGGTCCTTGTCCCAGAACTGAAATCAGGCAAAGAGGATGAAATATTGGATAAGTATGGAAAACCAATAAAGATAAATGTTTAAAAGATTCAATAAACCAGATAGTAGAAGTAGAAGGATAGCAATATGAAATTAAAAAAATTAGCATGTCAGCAGGTCATAAATCAAAATGTACCGTATAATAAACAAAGAGTTAAATCATAATTTAATATTTTGAAGTTGCCATGGGTTAGCTACAGGGGCCGGATCCCAGCTAGCGGTAGTCCTAAGGACTAGTGCACCGTGTCGCTTAGGCTTTTACGCCTTGTTGTCAGAAGGGCCCTTTCGGCTTGTACCCATAGCAAGTTCATTATAAGAGAATCACAATATAATCGATATTTACGCAGGTGTATTTTAATTTATGATAGCTTCATCTAAAATTCCAAGTTTACGACAAAGGAAATTGAAGCGCTCTTCAGATAATGGTTTGGTGAAGAAGTCTGCTAACTGATGATCAGTGTCAATAAATTCTAAGTTAATCGTGCCATTTTGCTGATGATCACGCAAAAAGTGGTGTCGTATCTCAATGTGCTTCGTGCGTGAGTGACAAATAGGGTTCTTAGTCAAGTTTATAGCACTAGTGTTGTCACAAAAGATTGGAATATGCATGAAAGATAAATTATAGTCTTCAAGGGTTTGCTTCATCCACAGAATTTGTGCACAACAACGCCCAGCTGCTATGTATTCAGCTTCTGTTGTGGATAGTGCGACAGATTTCTGCTTCTTGCTAAACCAAGAGACTAAAGCCTTTCCTAATAAATGGCACGTACCGCTTGTACTTTTACGGTCGACCTTGCATCCAGTAAAATCAGCATCAGAGTAACCAATGAGATCAAATGATGTTGACTTGGGATACCATAGGCCTACTGTAACCGTACCCTTAAGGTATCTAAAGATACGCTTAACTGCGGTCATGTGCGATTCCTTAGGATTTGCTTGATATCTAGCACACAGTTAAACGCTAAACATTATATCAGGGCGACTAGCAGTAAGATAGAGTAGACTGCCTATCATACCTCGATACTTACATTGATCTACGGGTTTGCCGCTTTCATCTGGTTCAAGTTTGGTTGAAGTAGCCATAGGAGTGCTGATTGGTTTGACATTATCAAGTTCAAATTTCTTCAGCATGTCCTTTGTATACTTCGACTGACAGATGAAGGTTCCATTTGACATTTGTTTGACTTACAGCCCAAGAAAGTAGTTGAGCTCCCCCATCATGCTCATCTCAAACTCGGTCTGCATATACTTGGCAAAATCTTGACAAAGGGTTTCATCAGTAGAACCAAAAAATAATATCATCTACATATATCTGTACTAAAAGAATAGTGTCCTTCAAAGACTTTATGAAAAGTGTAGTGTCAATTTTCCCTTTTGAAAAAGCTTTCTCAAGCAAGAAGTTGCTTTGCCGTTCATACCAAGCTCTAGGGGCTTGTTTGAGGCCGTACAGCGCTTTCTTTAGCTTGAACACGTGGTCGGGAAATTTATGATTTTCGAAACCAGGGGGTTATTTTACATAAACTTCCTCCTTAATAAAACCATTCAAGAAAGCACTTTTAACATCCATTTGAAATAATTTGAAATTTTGAAATTTTGTAAATGCACAGAGCATCCGAATGGATTCTAATCTAGCAACAGGAGCATACGTCTCATCGTAGTCGATACCTTCCTCTTGGTTGTATCCTTGGGCTACTAGACGAGCTTTATTGCATGTGACTGAACCATCTTCATTCACTTTTTTCTAAAAACCCATTTAGTACCAATAATCGAGTGATTAGCCGGTCTAGGAACGAGTTCCCATAATTGGCTCCTCTCGAATTGGTTGAGTTCCTCTTGCATAGCAGAAATCCAAAATTCATCATTGAAAGCTTCTGAAATATTTTTAGGCTCAATTTGTGAAATAAAGGCAGTGCTAGCAATAGAGTCTCTTAATGATGATCTAGTAGTTACTCCTCGTGAAACCTCATCGATTACCAAATTTTCTGGATGTGATGGCTTGAAAGAGAATTTCTTAGGCAAGCTTTCCAGAGAATTTGTTTCGGTTGTGGTGTTCATTGGAGTAGACGTTGATGGCTCAACATCATCATCAAGAGTAGCTGCTGCACTGTTATCTTCATCAAAAGTCACATTTGTAGACTCTTCTACAATTAAAGAGCGTTTGTTAAAAACTCTATATCCCTTACTCTTGGCAGCATAGCCAAGGAAAATACCATCGTCAGCTTTGGCATCAAATTTGCCTAAATTGTCTTTGGTGTTAAGGATAAAACATCTACATCCAAAAAC
Source organism: Iris pallida (assembly GCA_029216955.1). Taxonomy (NCBI): domain Eukaryota; kingdom Viridiplantae; phylum Streptophyta; class Magnoliopsida; order Asparagales; family Iridaceae; genus Iris; species Iris pallida. The sequence continues at coordinate 3,705,610 of JANAVB010020398.1, read as the reverse complement.
TCTAAAATAAAAAACATTTGGGGTTCTCCCAAACCAAAGCTCATAGGGTGTTTTCTTCGTAATAGGACGAATAAGCACCCTATTTAAAATGTGGCATGCTGTACTGACAGCTTCAGCCCAAAAGTATTTCGGAAGTAAAAACTTGTTCAACATGACTCTAGCCATATCGCCAAGAGTCCTATTCTTCCGCTCCACAACACCATTTTGTTGGGGAGTTCTTGGACAAGAAAACTTATGATCAAATCCATTGGAATCACAAAACTTTTCAAAATCAGAATTTTTGAACTCGCCTCCATGATCACTTCGAATTCGAGTAATCATGTAGCCTTTTTCGTTTTGAACTTTCTTTACAAAAAACTTGAAAACTGAAATTGCATCACTTTTATAAGTAAGAAAGAAAACCCAAGTAAATCTTGAAAAGTCATCAACAATAACAAGGGCATAGAGTTTTCCACCAAGACTGGCTACTCTACTAGGGCCAAATAAATCCATATGTAGTAGTTGCAAGGGTCTAGTAGTGCTTACAGAGTTTATGGAGTGAAAAGATGACTTGGTTGCCTTATTCAACTCACATTCGGCACATACGGTGTCCTTTTTGAATATGATGTCGGGCAAGCCTCTAACTAGCTTCTTGGTCGATAGCCTGGATATGGTATCCATATTAGCATAACCAAGACGCTGGTGCCATAGTAGTCGTTCATCTTTATGAGCAAATAAGCATCTACCTGTATTGTTAGTATTTCCAGACAAATAGAAAATATAAATATTATCCTCTCTTACCCCTTCAAAAGCAATGTCTCCCGTTGACCTATCATAAATAAGACATTTGTTTTGTCCAAACTTAATATCATAACCATGGTCAGCAAGATGACTGATGCTGAGCAAGTTATGCTTTAACTCGGTCACTAGGCAAACATCCTTTATTACGGGAGAGGGAGGATAGCCAATAATACTATTACCTATAATATAACCTTTTAGGTTATTACCGAAGGATACATATCCTTCTCTCTTCATCGATAGTGATACGAAAAGATGTGCGTCTCCCGTCATATGCCGCGAGCATCCACTATCGAGAATCTACTTACTCTTAGTTGAGGAGGGAAGGTCCACCTACATCAAGAGTAGATGTGACCTTTGGTACCCAAGTTTTTGAGGGTCCTGAAAAGTTAGTTTTTGGAAACCATGCATATATCTTTCTATCTACTAATCTTCTAATTCTACATTGTAGTGATATGTGTCCATGTAAACCACAATAAGTACATATAGCATTCCTATTTACATTAGGAGCATGCTAATGATGTCTATAATGAGGAAAAGTATGATGATTAGCATGGTGATGATGACTATGCATAGAGTGATGTGGAGTGGCATGGTGTTATTGTCTATATGGAACATCAGAGTAATATGGAGTAGCATGGTGATAATGTCTATATGGAGCAGCATGGTGATGATGCCTATATGTAGAATGATGTTGATTGTGTCTTTGTGCAACAATGTGATGATAGTATCTACGTGTAGCATGATGATTGTGTATCATATGAGAGTTGTTTCTACGTGTATGTGGTTTGTGTGTTTTATGGAAGTGTGTGTACATGAAAGCATGGTTACGTATTGTGGATGAATGACGTGGAAGACTAGTATGAGAAATGTTATGCTTTGTGTGTGTCTCATGTAATTGGGTTTGAGGTTGAACAACCTGTTTTCCCAATTTAGTCTCTAATCTCTTAGAGACAGCCTGCAGTTCAGTAACCTTAGCATTTAAACCATATATCTTAGTCATAAAAATCTTGTGTCTGCTCTTTTCTTCAGCAAGCATTGTGTTGAGTGTTGTGATTTCTTGTGTTTGTTGCTCAATACGTGCTTCGGCATCATGAAGGCTTAGTTTAAGCTTAGATACTTCATCTGTTACTTCCGTGGGTGAAGTGTCACTAATATTATCAAGCAATAAAGACAGTCTTTGAATTTTGACTTCATGACTTTTGATTTTGTCCTTGGCATGTTTGTATTTACCAATGATCTTTTTGTGATCATCGAGTAAATCGGTGAAAGCATCGCCAAGTTCATCAAAAGAGAAGTCGTCAAGAGTTTCGTTTGATACCTTGTCGGACGTCGCCATTAGGCACACATTAGCCGTATCTTGAAGAGAGTCCTTTTCTTCCTCGAAGTCACTAGCTTCGCTTTCATGCCAAATGCTTGTGTTGGCATATTTCTTTGAGGAGGTCTTCTTGTATGGCTTCTCATAGCGATTGGCTTTCTTTAAGAATGGACAGTCTTTTCGGACGTGTCCAGTCTTCTTGCAACCGTAGCAGGTTGGCTCTTCTTCGCCATCTTCTTGTGGTTCCTTCTTTCTTCGATTGAAGCGAAGGAATTTCTTGAAGTTGCGGACCATATGAGCTTGATCATCGTCTTCTGAGTTGTCGTCATCCGTCTCTTCGGGTTCAGCCCTCCGTCAGTGAGCTTTGAGTGCGATCTCCTTAGCCTTAGGAGCAGGCTCTTCGAAGTCCTTGAGGTCAAGCTCATGAGTCATTAGCTTTCCCATCAATGCCTCCATGGACATGGTTGTGAGATCATTTTCTTCAATGATGGCTGTCACCTTAGGGTTCCAAATTTTTGGTAGCCCCCTAAATAGCTTGCGAATCTTCTCGTGATTTGAATATTGCTTGCCGAGTGAAGACAGGGGGTTGAAGATGTCGAGGAATCTTGTGAACATTTACGTGATCGTCTCGTTTGGCTTCATCTTGAAAGCTTCGTATTCTTGAGTGAGATGGCTTATCTTGGATTCCTTGACTTGGGTGGTTCCTTCATGCGTCACTTCTAGGAGTTTCCACACTTCGTGAGATGTGGTGCATATAGATACCCTGTTGAACTCATTCCTGTCTATAGCACAGAATAAAGCATTAATAGCTCTCGCATCTAGACTTGCCTGTTTCTTCTCCTCGTCAGAATACTTGTCATGTGATTTCTCAACAAGATCACCGTTGACAACTATTCTGGCGGGCTTTTTGTAACCGTCAGTGACGACAGTCCACAGGTCAAAGTCTAGCGACTTGAGATAAAAGCTCATCCTTGTTTTCCAATACGTGTAGTTAGTTCCATCAAATAGGGGAGGCCTATGAGTGGACTGTCCTTCACCGTGATTGAAAATCAAGGATTGTGTGGTTGCCATGGATCAGCTCTAGGATGTAAGTCCTTGTAAAGAGAACAGAGCTCTGATACCAATTGAAGAACATATGGCAACTCTAGAGGGGGGTGAATAGAGTTTATAGAGAAAATATACAATTAAAAATTCAACTCTATCACAAACAAAACTAATCAGAGTAAATACAGAATTTAAAGTGAGAAGCAAGAGAGCATACGCAAACACAGCCGATTTTAACCTGGGTTTCCCTCGTGGAGGACTAGTCCAGGCCTGAGAACTCCAGCTCAGGATTAAATCTACTATTTATGAAATAGTAGTTTACAACCCGTGCCTTTTCTTCAGAAGATCACGTCAACTTCTTACAGAGGATCGCAGTGGCGATTTGCTTGGAATTTTCCAAGCGACTTCTTCAACTCTTACACAAGACTCCTAACTGAGAGATGCTGAGCACCCGAGACTTAGGAAGCTTGTGGCTAGTAGATGGGAAGGGTATGGCTTATTTGAGCTTAAGAGAGAAGAGAAGAGAAGATTGGATGGTTTGAAATGAGATAATTCTATGCCTATTTATAGGGTTTTTGTAGGCAGAATTCGGCCAGAATTCGGATAGAAAATTTCAAATATTTGGCCGTTGGAAAACTAGCAACGAGCTAACCCTAAATTTTAGGTTGCTGATTTTTAGGGGACAGAGTTCGGTCCGAACTCTGTGTGGAGGCAGAGTTCGGCCCGAACTCTGTCTCCAGAGCACAGAATGGTTCTAATAGACCAATGGGCTTATTTCTGGATGGTAGAGTTTGTGGATCTTTGGGTAGGCTATTGGTCAAGTCTCAAGAGCTCAGTATGACACAGTTTACAACAGTCTAGACTCAATAAAAGTATAAAATACAGACTCATATACAACTGAATTGTAAAGACTGAGCTGTCGTCTGACTTGAGCTTGATGTAGACGTCGTGTGTCGTATTGAATTATTACAAATATTTTTTAGTCAATGTTATCAATATTTGGTTGACTGTGACTTTGTGTCAACACATAACATCTTCTTTATGTGGGCGTATAGTCCTGTATTTTCATGCTTCTACAAGACCCCCTTCAAAGTTTTTGATACTCGAACGAGTTCGAAATACTTTGAAAGAAGCATGGGAGGCTGTCTTCAATAGCTCTATGGGCGCATGACAAATCATCTCCTTGGGCGCATAAATATTGCTAGGCTGTCAAATATGGCTGTTGAGATCTTTCTTGAAAATCTGAAGAGATAGACTCGTTGGAACAGAATTTGAAGAGGTCCACTCTTTATGCGATGTCCATGCGTAGCCCACGTCAGTAAAATATGGGTGCATAATATACAAATGTTAGATCTTGTGTGGGCGTATAGCCCTGTGGGCGCATAGCCCTGTGGGCGCATGTACCCTGTTTTGCCTATAAATAGGCTCGAGGAGAGAAATTCATTCTCTCCTCTTTTCAGAAATTTCTAAGAGTTTTTTCTTTTTCTCTTTCTTGTGAAATCATGTCTCCCAATGCTGCTTCGACTCCTAAGAGATTCACGAAGGGTAAGTAGGCTGTAGCGATCGGTTCTCCTCCTTCAGCAACGTCTTCACTGGTCCAAGACCCCATTCTGGGTGAGGCGATGTCCTTAAAACAAAGTCCAAAGCGTTAATTTATGACGCTCGGACTGATCTCTGTCTAGGCGTATAGCTATTGATATATGACCAAAGCAACCTTCTTCTGTTTAGCATTTTTATGCGCCCACAGAGTCATGTTTACACATACTTGTTGCTTTTGACTGCAACATGTTATACGCCCACACAGAAACTTTATATGTTTAAGAAGGAATTCTACGCGCCCAAAGCTAGTGTGGGCGCATAATTCATAGGCATATAGAAAGTCTTTCCAGGACTTAGTTATTTTTCTGACCTTTTGTTCTATTTTTGTAGTTGACATGGTTATCCCGGCTCTTGGTAGGATTTCTCTCATCTCTGCCCGCCAAGCTCTAGTTCAAGCCTCGTCACCGCCATGATCAGGAACGTTCAAGCTAAGATCATCCAAAAGCAGCCTTCGGTATGGATGATCTCTACGCTTGAACAGGACAAGTCGTTCCTGAAGCATATGATAAACAACGAGAAGTTCGTGCTCGGAGGGGCGCAGAGCTTCAAGAGACCGTACTTTCTGTTCGGTGATAGCCTGGAGTTTGAGGATGACCAGCCAAAATGTCTAAAGGACCCTCTGGTGGTCAGATTGAATAACCTGAGGATATGGTTGCCGACTATGGAGCGCCAATACCCTCTGTCGATATTTACCGATTTAGCTGTCCGGGGACAGATGAAACGGGATCTGACCCCTAAAATTCATGGAGTCATCTTTGGCAAGAACCAATTTAACTCCGGTGACCGAAAGAAAGATACCTTCAAGTGTGTCAAGGGATCCACCTCCTATTCCATGAGGGGCTGCACCCTGGGGCCATAATAAACGACGTTCCGACTGATCTTCATCCTTATGCTGCCGAGACCCTCTCAAATCTTATGAGGTCGAAGAATAGGTCGTATCCCATAGAGAAGCTACGAATGGAAGGTTGGAGGTACCCCGTTCCATTTTGGAGTGACCTTACTAAATGGGTGCTTTCAACCTATGAAGCCATCCTGAAGGCTGCCGGCATGTTTTATGCCGTTTGAGCCATCTAATATGGCATAAAAGTAAATTGGCCTATGTTTATCGCATTGGCAGAGTTGTACAATCATTACACATACTTTCTTCACTCCGGGCGGGGAGATGGGTTTGGCTCTACATGAGATGCAGGCAATATCAAAGCTGCCCTGGGGAACGGAGCCGTACGAGGAATACGTTCCTTGTGATAATGAGCTTTTAGACCTGGAGAAGGAAAACCCCGAGATGGTGGTAGTATACAAAGAGTTACTCTGTCACTTCCTCATCTTTCATAGGATCACAAAAAAGGGCAAGACCGAGGGGGCCATTTCCCATACGAGGTCTTGGACTAACTACTTCTTTATTAAAAAAAGAAGAAGAAGACGGCCCGGTCTTCTTCTCAACTCACAAGCCCTCAATAAAATCTAAGATAGAGCAACTGATGACAGGTCACGGGGCAGCAGACACCGATGACAGCGATGATCCCGAGGCTTGATATATCACTTCTTTCGGCAAGGTGAGTTCAAGTTGTCAGAGAAGGCTATGCTGGCCGCTTTTCTAATGACGTGGCTTCGCGACTGTATAGTCCCTGGTAGTTTAGGGTCTATCGAGAGGATGAGTCGGGGTATAATTCTTTCGGCTATAAGGCTGGTGTTCGAATACCGGCTCGCCCTGCTTCCTGCAATGGTCTGCACCATCCAATGAGGTTTGTAGGACTTTACTACAAGCGCGGTGACGCCTGATGGTAAAAGGGACTTTGTCAGGACTGAACTTCCCTTTCATTACTTGATGGGATGTCTGGTGTTGCACTGTCCCAGATTAATGAATACCGGGCTGATGGCAGACTCTTTGGCAGAAGATTTCTTTCTTCAGAGGTTCAATGACGTAGACTAGGCCATCATCGGGGTACTTGCTTGTAGGCAGGCTTTTAGCTTCCTACAGAATTATCAGTTCTTCAGAGTGTCCCCTTCATCTGGTAGTGGCCACGTAGGCGATACTTTAGTAGATGAGGGTGCACTCACTACGAGCTTCTCTTCTGGAGCATTCCGTTGGCTCCAGTCTATCAGGCCTTCTCATCTGGTGCTCAGGTATAGGAACCATATTTTCCCGTAACCTTATCTGCCAAGTTTCGTACGGTAGTTTAGGTATAGCCAGCTTCTTCTGGACAACCCTAGCCCTCATCTTCAGTCGATAGAAAGCCTGATTGACGAGGTGCGTGCATAGGGCTATTTCAACGTCGGATGCACATGGGCAATTTTTACTTTGCCAGAAGATAAATCTGAAACTCACCTGCTCTTTGCTGCTGCAAAGTTTTATACTCAGGTCAATACCCTTAATCTTCGGTATGACTGCGAGCAGAGTTTAGTATCGGGGACTATGCTTGCCCCCACTCTTGTCGATATAGGACAAGCCCGAACAATGAGGGGCCATAGAAGGGAAGGTGTCGCACCTACAGCAGAGCCGGCTGCAGCACTACCACGGAGGGCAGCTCTTGAAGAGCCGGCTGCTAAAGCACCGTAAAGGAAAGATATTGAAGAGGACACTTCCCTCTCTGATCTTCCTCAAAAATGAAAAGCTTCGACTGAACTGGCTCAACAGTTGACTTTTAAAAGGAAGAAGAAATTTTTTTCAAAGGTGTAAAGAAGGTCAAGGATGTGGGTGTCAGCTCGCCTCCTCCAAGAAGATCTTCCCGATAAACTTAAAGGGGTGAAACGGTGTCACGGGCTGTTACTATCCCGTAGGTAGATCCCTTTCTGGATTCCATAGCCATTTTGGTAAAACCAATACTCGTGCAGTCTTCAAATAACGTTCTCTTACCCTTACGTTTGTCTTTTGCACTGGACGTTGAAGTCCTGACCGAGACAGGTGCCTCTTCGTCTAAAGAAGTGGATGTGACGACGGTGTCCCCCATTCGTCCTCAACCGATGGATGAAGCCAGTCCTCCTTGTAACATCTCTTTAGGAGATATGTCTGAGCTTGGGGCTCTAATAAAGGAGTTGGATGAGAGTCAAGTCTAATCGGCTCACCATCCCGTGGGTACGTTATTCTTGCACCTTACATCGGATGAGATTTTTTGACTTCAATTTTGCATACTTCTTGTGAGGCTGACTTCTGTCGTGTATTTCCTTGTAGACGAGAAGAGGGAACAAAGTACAGAGGCTGCCCTAGACACTAGGGCATGACAAGAAGTTGCCCCGGTTCTTCCGGGGTAGTCGGTGCAGAAGGTTTTGCCAATAAATCGGCATTGGTTGCTGAAGAAGTAGTTGAACGGTACGTTGAGACGGTCGCTATTAAATCCGCTCCGGGTCCAGCTGGAGCCCTTGTTTCTAAACCGTTTTTTGGTGAGTCGGTATCGGTAGCTGAAGAAGTTGATCAGTGCTCCGAGGCGGCTGTTACCGAATCTGCTCCAGGTCCAGCTGGGGCCGTAGAAGATAAGCAACCTGCATCTATCTCTACTGAAGTTGACATTGAGCGACCTGGGTCTGCTCTTGTTTCCCTAGCTCTTGTTGACATTGAGCAGGCAGGAGGTATGAAATTACAACACTTTCACACTCTTTAAGTTTTTCTTCCCGTTACTGATATGTATATTGCTTTGTTGTCAGGTTCGACTTCTTCCCAATTATCTCTTCCTGGGGCGAAAGATCTCCATCAAGCTCCCTCTCCAATGGCTTCTTCTGAAGATGATGAAATGGCTTAGGAAGTCATAAAAGCTTTCTACTCTATCCTGAAAGTGAAACATCCTGGAGTCTTGAACCAGAATGCTGCCTTCGGGCCTGTAAAGGCTATTGCTGAATGCCAGGTGACGGTCCTTGAAAGCATTGTTGGTTATGAAGAGCGGATAAATGCTTTAAGGAAAGTCTTAGTTGACTTGGAAGACCGAGGGGCCAGATTTCGTGAAGCTAGTCGACGAAGCCCAACCTCGATATTTCTTGAAGAAGACATGGCTTTGGTTGTGGCTATTAAAGAGGAGGAGGCTACTTTCCAAGCGAGAAAGGAAGCCCTGGCTAAAGAGATTAATGAGTTGGCTGATCAATATAAACAGTTTAATGCTGCAAGCCAAGCTCGTATTTCTTCGAAGGACAAACTGGCCGCCCAGATCACCGAAAAGTACAATCAGATTGTACGGCTTCATAAGAAGATTGCCCAGCTAGAGACCAACTTAAGAGCGATTATGTCTAAACAGGAGGACTATACAGCTCAGGTTGTTGTGACTGTCACAACTTCAGACCAATTAAAAGAGCAACTGGTGAAGTTGGAGGAGGAGCATGCGAGGCTAGTTCTCTTCAGTGGTGAGACTACTCGGCAGAAAGAAGTGCGTCATCGTGCTCTTGTCAAATCATAAGTTGAAGTCGCGGCTTTGAGGGATAGCATCAATCAATTGTGTATCCCTTAAATCTTCTTATTTGTAATTGGCTCATTTAGCTGTAAAACTCTTGTATCCTACTTTTTTGAGAACAATTCAATGAAGAATCTTTTGGCTTTCTGAATTCATGAATATGGTTTGTGAAATATCAAAACTATAGGTAATATAGACGTAGTAGAGATATTCCTGGTAGGTATTCTGCTAGGGAATTGGATATGGACTCATTACCTATTTTATATTCAAGGTTCTTGAATATAGATAATAAGTTGAAAGAAGCTGCTAATAGAGGTAATATGGACATAATAGCAGAGAATATTTTATATCTTGACCAGAGGTAATATGGACATGGACGGGTATACAACATTTAAGTAGGAGTCAGTAAATAATTCAGAGGTAATATGGACGTGATTATTTCTGATGAGTATTTTGCTCAGAGGTTATATAGACGTGTCAAAACATTTCTTAATTATCCCACTGGGGAATAATTATCGGAAAACATTTCAGAGGTAATATGGACATGACCGTTTTCATAAGATCGAGTTTGGACTGTGTTCAAACGAAGATAATTCCACTGAAGAATCTTTTTAGAGGACCTATTATCCAGGGCGTAATCAAAACTCATAAAATACGGATAATAGTTAGATGATTTTTCGAATCACATAAACATTGTACTGTACATTTACATGATTAAAACAGAGTATCTGTGAACTCTTTAAATGAAGGTTACACATAATACTTCTTCAAGAACTTGTCGTTGATCGACATCATGAGCAAGTCACCATCAGGCTTGGTTAGTCGATACACACCGTTAGAATACACCGATTCTATAACGAGAGGACCTTCCCATTTAGGCTGGAATTTTTCTTTTGTCTTGTGCGTCATGGCCATTGGTCTTCTCACTGCTAAGCCCAGATCACTAACTTGAAAGAATTTTTCCTTCACTTTCTTATTAAAGGCTCTAGAAATACGTGCTTGGTATAGCTCAATACGTTGTTGACTTAATAAGCGTTTTTCATCTAGCGCTCCCAACTCTTAAAGTCGCAGACGATAACTTTCTTCGGCAGTCAACTAACTGGCTAAGGCTATTCGAAGAGAGGGAATCTGGATTTCTAGGGGAAGAACTGCTTCACTTCCATAAACCAGAAAGAATGGCATACTGCATGTTGGAGTTCAAACCGTTGTGTGGTAGGCCCAGAGACATTCGCCAAGCTTCTTACTCCAATCGTGCTTGTTTGAAGACACAAATTTCTTAAGAAGTTTGATGATAGTCTTATTGAAAGCTTTTGCTAATCCATTAGCTGCTGGCTTGTAACCGGTATAGGCTGCATTCAAGATTTGATTCTTATCGCTGAACCGATAGAATACATGGCTCACAAATTGTGGACTATTATCATAGATGATTGTGGTGGCCCATGCAGGTCAAGACAAATTGTTTGGTTACTTTACCGTACCAAGCAAGCCTGCGAATATGATTAGAAGTCTAGGATCTCATCCACATACTTGACCTCTTTCCTCGATTTCCTATTCGAACGATCGTTCGACACATCGATTGCATCTTGCTTAATTCCTTCTATCATAATCATTGTCTTCCCTTCGTGTTTGCTAGAGGTTAGGAAGGTGACCCCTACTAGTTAGACATGTTACTTTTGTCCCCAAAACACCATTAGTTTAATTTTTAAGTTGGATATAATGCCTTATGACCTAGCAATCCCTTTGTCCTTGTGACCTATATTAGCAAGTTTACTTAAATTTTAGAATTTAGAGGACCCTAACCCATCTAGCCAACCAAGAACTTGGACAAGAAGACCATAGGACAACTGTATAGAGACCAACATAGGATACAACTTAGAGTCTTAAGGAGTTTGAACTAATTCTACTCTGTTTCAATCTTAATCTCACGTGCCTATATTTTTACTATATAGACTAATGATGCTAATGTAGCCTAGTTTTTGCAAGCTTAATTCTTTATCAAGATTGTTCAAGACCTATGTTATTGGAGGCCTCCACTAACATATTGTCTAATCAGAACCGGTGCATGATGGTCTGATCAACCAAGTGCACTTTGGTTTGCTTTTATCTATCGTTCTACGGGGATGGGGACATAACTAAACTTGCCCTCTATAGTCCCATCTGCGACTGCCTTGGCAACTCCTTTTGAATTATTCGGTCACCTTTGAACCACGTATTCGTATTCGATAATGCCTCCTTCGAACTCTATATTGTTTTCTTCCTTCACCTGCTTTAGAAAGACGAAAGCGCTAGTGCTTAAAATTTTCTTCTAACTGTCCTATCACAATGACCATTACGACCCAATGTAACTATATCTTGTTCTTGAACTACTTGACCTTTCCCTCGACCCTAAATCTACAATCTTGACTTTCTAATCACTTCAATTTAAGAGTGATTCCAATCATCTCTTAATCATATCCGCAACCTAGACTACGACCATATAAACTTCTTTAAGGAAACCATCTCTCCAAAGTCACTAATCATTTTATCTTAAACTACTTCATTCCTCGCTAGGCTTCCTTTGTGTTTCATCTTGAGCCAAATTTGCTTACTAATTAGCAACTCTCATGCAATACCAAACCTATAACCGTAATTCTATCTTCCACGATATCGAAATCATGATTTTTCTAAACCATCTATTTTATTATACATCGTTTCCTTCTATGATGTCATGATCTTATCTTCTATTCAAGGAACCCTTCTATCTACCGTTGTACCTTCTCACCCCCTACAAATTCTTAATTTCGAGGACGAAATTCTTTTAAATTTGGTAGGATGTAAAACCCTAAATTTCTACTATATTTTTATATAGATTTGGTACTGATTTTTTTATTATTTATTTTGTATTCGTATGTCACGTATCTGTATTATACGTCGCATACAAAATTTTATTTTTTGTAATTGCTCGACGAGTGCGAATATGTGCGAGCGTACATATTTTTAGAAAAATATTTTTCTATTTTTATAGTTTTAAAATAATATATATAATAATTATTTTTAGCTATCGTACCAAGATTTTAAAGTTTATGATTTTATTTATGAAAAGCCTTTCATTTATACAGTTAAAATAATAAATAATTTTCTTATAAAATGGTATATTAGAAAAGTATATTTATTTAAATATTATTTGTGCACACATATATATTTCGTAATTATTTATTAGTTTATTTTTAAATAATAATGTAATTTTTGAAATTATTATTATTAGTATTTTTGTAAAACATATTTTGAAATTAATGTGGCAATTTAAACCTTGGTTTGATTTTATGGATTTATTTAAATAGTTAAATTAATATCTATATTTGAAAGTTGAGTTATCTTATTTGAGTTTAAACTAAAAGATAGAATGTAATTATATTTAAATTGATTTAGATTTGGATTTGAAATTTATTGAATTAATTTAAATTAATAGATGAATTATCTAAAAGAGATTTAAATCTCCTACACCTTATCGAATTTGGAATCTTCAACCCTATAAATAGGGGAGCCTCCACATTATTCTCTTCACATTATTTCTCCACAAAATCCACCAATGTGAGTGCCTCGTGTCTATGTCCAACATCTCCCGTGTCAGCCGTGACGGCCTCGGGTCCGACCCCGGGTGTCTTTCCAATATCTTATTCCAAATTTTTACACATACATGTTCACATCTTCCGTGTCGGACAAACCTCGACACAAACGAATTCCTAAAACTATCCCTAGTTTGCCCCGCCTCCTGGCTCTGCTCGCACCACCACCTCTGCCCTCATCACTTCCCGATCCCACGCCAGCCTACCACCCGACTCCGTTCCCTACGACCGCACCACTAGCCCAGCCACCACAACAGTAACCAAATTCTCCACCAACACCATCGTCGGCCCACACCGAGCCCCGTCTGCACAACAACCCATCACCACGCCTACTGCCCTGACACAATCGCCCTTACCACCGGCAGCCACCCGACATTACCGTACTCGCGGTCAACACCACCTCCGTTGCCGACACCAACCGAACATCTCCACATCCCCGGCTAGCGCCGTCCCAGCCACCCGTCGGACCCTTCGATCCCGGCTAAACCACCATCCCGACTTCAACCAGCCCCCTCACGACCACCACCTTCAGGCGACCACCGTCACCCAAATTTTTTCCTAAAAAAAGGGCAATAAACAAACACCACCATCACCACCCTTACCTAATTGCCGCCACTGTCCCCGTGCCTGCGTCGTCGACCTCCGGCGAGCCGAGTCGCCAGATCCGGCCCCCTCCAGCCGAGACGACACGTGCGTACCCCAGCTCCGGACGACCCCGAGCTCCGTCGACATCGGGATAGTCGATTCTAGCGTTCGTATCCTCGTGCGCCCGACGAGGCGCTCTGGACCTCTTCATCGACCCCGTAGAGGCAACCGCAGCCGCCCCTGGCGTTCATCACCACCGTAGCCACCGCCGCGGTGACTCATAACCACCGCCTTCCCCTTTCTCGTCCACCGTGGCCGATGGAACCTCGTGCCTCGCCGCACGCGGTCATCACCTCCGCCGCAGCGCCCTATGGCTGTCGTGGCCGCCGCCGCTGCATGGCGCATGCGCCGTCTCTTTCCACGACCACCGCTCGCCGCCCGAACCCACTTTTTAGCCCTTCTGCCGCAGGATCCCACACCTTCGGTGCCGCTCTTGCCGCCCGAGCCCCTTCCGTGCGGCTCCGACGACCGCCCTCTTCCCATGCAGCGCCCCACTGCATAGCCTCCGTCGCCCTCTCTCTCTTCCGATCTATCTAACCCTCTTCTTTACTCTCCCGCTCTCGTCATCCCCTCTATTCCCTTCTTTTCCAAAAAAATAACAAGAGCTGTATAGCAAAATTTTTAAAAAAAAAACAACAGCAGCTGGTAGCAATGAGAAGGAATGGAATGGTATGGTATGTAGAAATGTAGACACGTATAATAAATCTTTAAAAAAATATTATGCTTACTGTTATTAGTACTATTATTATTAATATTTTGAAAATAGTATACATATTTATTATTATAATTATTACTTCCATTAATTTATGTTTCATTAAGCAATATAAAATATTAATTGTATATACAGATACTTTCTAAGTTATAAGGATATAATAATAATGTTATTATTAGTACTTTCATTTTCATTTTGAATATTGTTGTTGTTATTGTAAAAAATATTTATTTGCTACTATTATTATTTTAGAAATTTTATGGATATATTATTTCTAACCGTTTTCAAAGATAGTTTACACCAAAAATTTCACTTCAACAAAATTAGGCTTTTGTCTTAAAATAGTTTTCTAGATTTGTAAATGTTTATCAATAATTTTTCTACTAGTAAAATATAGTTTTCTACATATAAATACTATTTTACAAGCTTATAAGCTTGGCCTAAAGATGATTTTTATCAAGTAAATTATCTATCTAAAAATATTTTCAACCACTAGCATATATTTTACAAGTATTATAAAATATTTCCTACATTTAGCATACTAATTCCTTCGGCTATCCTCATGACTTTTACTTAATCCCATTATTCCTATTCCTTCGCCAATTCGAGACTACCTTATGTCCACCCTAACTAAGTTGACCCTTCTAGACCCAATAGAACTGTCCGTGCCACCATCAGAAGTCACTTTGTATAGTTGTTGCACCGAAGTCACAGTCCGTGCCACCTTGATCATCGCAGCACACCAGGCATCCTACCAGGCAAGACACATTGCCATTTGTTGTTTATTTATTTTAGCTCGTATTTCATGTATTATTCATTATTTTCTTTATACAAAATAAATTGTGATACATGACATAACCTGTTAGAACTTACTGTTCAGTTATATTTCCTGCTATGTATTATTTTTCTTACGTATTAAACCTAGATTTAAGTGACCACATTTTGTGTTGCATTCATTGGCCTTGACACATTGTACCATGAAGCTGTGTGTCGTATGTAGAATACGGACATGCGTGACTGGCTGGCCACCGGTACGTATAAGCCGTGCGACAGGAATATCCGCTAATAGAGGTTGCACGCTAGTTTGACTTAGCGGTTATAGAGGTTTTCTGTTGTGGATACAACATAGTAGGCATTGGGCGGAGAGGACAATTCCTTAGCGTATGGGCTTCGATGCACTTTCCCTTGTGAATCGGAAGCTCCACTAGAGATACGGGATTGATGACCCATGATTACTGACGGCCACTGGCGTTCTGTGGAATGTTATGCTCTTATTGATTGGGCCTCTGGTGTCCCAATGGGGGACCATGCCGATCCCATTTAGCTAGGGCCCATGCGTAAGAAGGATTGTTCTTAACTATATTTCACTTAGAACGGTTAGGCTACCTTATCCGTTAGGTATGAGTACTTTTGGTTTGGGTACTTGTATCAGACCGTGGCTTGGAACAATAACATGTCGCGGATTAGTTCATCACATCATGTCCTTATTTGGTTGTAGGTGTGACTTAATACTTCGATGAGAAGGTATTGAACCATGTTGGGGTCCGGATACCATATTGGATTCATAGCATGGAAAGATACGTCATCGTGAATTAGTTTACCATCTCATGTCCTTGTTTGGTTGGGGGGATGGTAAGCTAGTTCAATAGGTGTGTATTGGACCATGTTATAATTCAATTGACTTATTTATTTGAGCAATATTTATTCAGTTTATATGGCATGATATTATGTGTCTTGTTACGTCCCTCTAAGGACCTGGTTATCTCTCCAGGTGTGTGCTCTTGTCTTTCGCAGGTGTTCTAGTCGTAGCCATCTCTATTTTTTTGAGGATGATTGCACTTTGATCGTCTTCGCTTCGTTCGCCAAAACTCTTTCTTTGTTATGTATTTCTTTTCATAGTTGGTAGTGGATTTGTCTCCGCCCAACTACATATACCAAATGACAATTTCATAGTTGATTATAAGATATCTTTTATTCTTTTATTTTGTGTGGATGAGATTAGTCATGGTTCTACTGCATTTTACAGCTTATTTATTCATACGAGGTTTCCATATATTGGAGTATACTTCGTATGTAGCTGGCATGTCTATGTTCCTAGTCCTACGTATTTTGGGACTGGGGCGTTACAATGATCCTGCGAGGTAGGCCGAAGCGGTAGATGACGTGATGTTTGACGAAACTGATCACGTTTGATGTCTTTACTTCGATGAGCAGTATAGCTTTTGTCCATTTGGAGAAGTAATCGGTTATAGCCAGGATAAACCGATATCTTCTGGAGGATGACAGGCTAATTGGACCGATGACATCTATACCCCAGGCTTCAAAAGGCCAAGATGTTGCCGACGGGTGTAGAAAATCCGAAGGTTGATGAATAAAATCAGCATGGAATTGACAAGCCCTGCACTTCTTTTCATATTTTTGGTGGCCCATGCAGGTCTACGTTAATCACTTCGATTACGTCACTGTGCCGTCGTGAGCCTGCGAATAGGATTAGTCACTTAGGATCTCATCCACATGTCTTGACTCATTATTGGCCTCTAGTCCTTGATTTTATTGAATCCTTGATTTGCATCCTGCTTGAAAATCTCTTCAAACGGCTGAAGTGTTTTCCTTGTTACAGTTAAGATGCGACAACACCGCAGGGAGCAGCCGGCAAAAATTTCCAGTAGATACTGGCAATAGTATAGATAGACTTATATTTAAACTTTAGGAGGAATTAAATTTTTTTATAGCGATTTGTTCTAGAACATTCATTCTAGTAGATCAGCTCCTTAAATTTCGAGGACGAAATTTGTTTAAGGGGGTAGAGTTGTCAACCCCTTGACCAATTTTATCCTCTCATATTTTGTTTTAATTTTATTATCTTATTATTTATTTGTCTCCTATATTAGTTATGTGTTATATTGGTTTTATTGGAAATACCAAATAGAAGGTCAAGAAGAGAATATTGGAAAGTATGAGGGACCCTTGTGCAAATGGCCTTAATTCAAATCTCCCTTAAATGATTTAAACCCCTGCTTAGAATTCAAACTGAAATCACGACAACTCTCATCAAAATTTAGATGAATCAATTCAGATTCTTCCGAATCTCTCCAAGAAGATCAACAAGGGTATAAATAAAGAGGCTTGTAACCAAACCCAAAAATCTCTCGGCAAACCCTAAAGACAATTTTCCCTGCCGTAGGAAAGAGAAGAAGGAAGAGGAGCAGTCGAGTCGTGCAATCACAGGTAATCCTTCACCTTCGTCTCGATTGATTCCATAGATTAGATGAGGTGTTCGATAGAATTCCTGAGTAAAAAGGAAACCTAGGATTGTTCCCAATACCTGTGTGTTGAGACACGAGTCCATTCACCTGCAGATGTAATGATTAGTACAGGGAATCATAATGACAGGGAGGGTAGCAACATACACGAAACATTCTAAGACAAGTTCAGACCTAGGGGATTAGTCCTGAGCACTGATAAACGAACTAGGCCCCGCCCAGATTGGTACCCGGTACATACACTGTACTTGTATCCGTATCTAGATATAAGGACTGTAATTTATAAGCTAACTCTGGGAGAATTGGGAAATCAGGATCAAACGAGACCCTGAACTTCATGTTGCAGTGTGGTTAAGAGAATTATATGTGTTCAGTCCAATTATATAGCTTTTTGGCATCATACCAGTTCTAGTCTAGGTTGTACCAGTTTGGGATGCATGTGCCATTTAGTAGTACATACATATATCAATTTTAACTTGTGTGCAGAGCAGTAGTATCACCACTTCCTTTAGTATCAGCCTCTGACACTTGTGGTTCAGCCTCCAAATCATCAAGTTGATCAGCCACCTATATTGGTACACTATCAGAACCAGAGATAGGGTGTCAAAGGTGAGTATGGATGGGTGTGGTGTCCTAGTGCATATGTGTATGTTCTTAGAATGTTCTCATGGGTACATTGGGGGCAAATTAATGTCTCGGTTATTCACAAACTAATATGGGAGCAGGGCAGTCACAGGAAGTAGCAGGGAAGGATATATATGTATGTATCTTCTAGTATATATATACTTGTATGTTCAGACAGTGTAGGTTTTCCTAAATTAGTATGAGAAAGTTGTGTTCAGTTATAGACTGAACAGAGTGGGAGCAAGGGTGCCCTGCATCTTGCCTAGAGCAGGGTATGTAGGAAATGGTGATTTGAGTTGGGCTCGATTGTAGCCATATGATTTAGTCTACCCTATGTTTTGTGTCCAGTCCTTGATGAGATTACCTTCATATACTTTTAGACTTTTGACTTACACATATTAGTTGCAATCGTTGAGAGATACCAAAAGGTGAGTGTAGCAGGAAATTGGTACATTGGTACAGACCTATACCAAGTCCTAAGGTTTTGTTAGGTTGGTGCATTAAGTTAGTCTCCTTGAGTAGCACTAGCTAAGGTCTGATGTGGGACTAAGAGTTGGTATCAGTATGCACTAGCCAAGGGGAACAGGGGCTAACCATGAGACCCTGACCAGGCTATCGATAGGACCTCGGTAAGAGCCTGTCCTCATTCAGAAGATCAGGTTAGCCCTCACCCTGAATATAGGATTAGCCCTATTACCTATCTTGTTCTGCCCAAATTTGGGTCCTGCACCGCACCTATTGAGCCATTGTTGTTGCATCTTTCGTACACCTTACCTAGCTGTATATATCAGCTGGGTCATTCAGTTGTATATCAGGAGAATAGGGATGGGTGTCATGCCCCAGAACCAGAATACTGGAGAGCGGGGGCGGACATAGCCAGCTACGTATACTGAAATGGAATCCATCTCACTATACGGTCACGGCTGTCTAGAAATATGAGGGTTTATCTACAAGCCATCAGTCTCTTAAGGTCATAAATTATCTTATTGTCTCAATCTCAACCAACTAATAATAATTACAAGATATCAGACCACCAAATATACAATTGTAAGGCGTCCCAAATATTACATATCCAGATGATCATGAAGCTAGTCGTACAAAATGTAAGGACTAGCAAGAGTTAAGTTATACATGATCAACCTCGAGTTGCCAATCATGTTACAGCCCGTAGGCAGACAGTAAAAAAAATGTACACGAGCTAACAAGTGCTCGTCGGCTAAATGCCTCAAAAGAATAATGTACAATTACAGTGGGAGAACAAAAGAAACCCACTCGTTGCCCTAGTTACGCCTGGCGGTCACCATCGGGCTGAAAAGCAGGTAGATCCTTTGCTGCTGCTCCGGTATCTGGCCATACTAAACCAGCTGGGTCAGACCCCAGAAAGAGCAAGTGCCACAAAGGAGGCTTCACTTAGGAATTAAAACCAGCAAATTAGCACAATAATATAATTGCATAATAAAATACAGTAATTAAGAAAAGCATGACAGGTGAATATAAAAGATAATCTTGTACAGAATCGATAGAAGACAGAACCTATGATAAAACATGACAGGATGATATACGATGAGATAACCATGGGACTATTCAGATAACCAGGTTACAACCCGTAAACCAAACAAGGACCGGGGTTGTAACCCTTCGTCTGAACAGAACTTGGTTTCTCCTACCATTTATCGGCAAGGAAATATAAGAAATCGAGACACGTAACAATCTTGTACAAGATCAAGACAAGACTAGACAGATTATTCTCATACAATCAATCACGGCCAAGCAGTAAGTACGGCTTGCTACTTTAACTAACTAGGGTTATCACAGGCCTAGTTACTAGCAAATGTAATGAGAATTCCAAGTCCGGTTACCTGTTTGTTACTACCTGAGTGATCCCAGCAAGAAAAGGAAAAGATAGCAGGATATAGCAGACACACTGTAGTAAGATACATGTGTCCTAAGGTACCACACTCGACGGCGGGCTGGAAGTGCGCTCATCTCGACGGATAGCAACAAATCCCATGTATATATGTATAAGGCCGGGACCAAAGGGGCAACAGGTAACTGGAAAAATTCTCCATGAACTATTTGATCAATCTAGTCATTAACCTAGCCAGATTCAGTATGAATCCCTGACCGTGGTACTCAGGGATCATGCCCTAGACATGATGCAAGACATAACAGGACTCGTAGTTTATACAAGCACAATCATCCACGGTGTCCAGGCCAATGAATAAATTAGTCAAGAGTGCGCCACGATGGGCCACTATCAAGCATGTCAGGGTACTTGTCAAGAGTGCACCACCACGGGTCACTGTCGTGTCATGTGTAGTAGGTCAAATTATCAGGTCAAGTTATCATGTCAGGAGTGCACCACGACGGGCCACTATCATGTCATGTTCAATTATCATTTCTAAATATTTTAAGTAAATTCGTTATTATCAAGTTCATGACAAAAAGGCGTAAGGATATAAAATGGACGTTAAATATCTAATAAAATATCAATATTCAGGACTATAGAAGAGCCATGCGGCTAAGGCACATGCGGCCAGGATGGATCTCATACGGCTGGGGAAGGAGTCGGGTTCATGCGGCTGGAGAGAGATTCATGCGGGTCGGGGGAACTAAGGACCCATGCGGCTCGCAGGAGAGGGATTCTCATGCGGCTGGAATAAATCGAACTCATGCGGCCAAGAGAAGGGCAAGACACATGCGGCCAGGAGGGCAAGACAAATGCGGCCAGGTGGGCAAGGGTACTCCTGCGGCTGGCAGAAATAAGTTCATGCGACTTATAAGGTTCAGGATCTCATGCGGCTGGCGGAGATGGGTCCATGTGGCCGGCTGACCAATCAGGTATATACGGCTGAATATAGAAGACTTCATGCGCCTGAAGATGCAAAGCCTTATGCGGCTAGACTGGTCATGAGCCTATGCGGCCAGGAGATGAAGGGGGTGCATGCGGCTCAATTAGGAGCTCATGCGGCCAGGGAAGGGTGGTGAGCATATGCGGTCAGAATAAATCGGGTCATGCGGCCCGGACTCAGAAGCCCATGCGGCTCAGTTAGGACTGGGCCTTATGCGGCAGGGTTAAACTCATGCGGCTAGAAAATGTAAGTCTCATGCGGCTAGGATTAAATCTTCATGCGGCTGGGAGAATTGAGTTCCTGCGGCATAGGCTATGCGGCTCAGTAACACAGCAAGGCTTATGCGGTCAGAAATAAAACTTGCTGCATAAAGCTATGCGGCTAAGTCCATTCGGCTATGAACTGTTCTTCTCCTCCATCCTTCCGAGAAGAAGAACCCTTCAAGCCATGGCTCCCAAGCTCCATGAATCTTTCATCCAGAGTCCAAATCCAAACTTCCATAGGTCAAAATGGGGCAGAATGAAATTCTCAACAACATGGAACCATCAAAACTTAAAAATAACAAGATTAAGTAGATCAAAACCCAAGAAATCCGAAAATAATATAAACTTAGATCTACAAGAATCTAGCCATGGAAAGTGAAAATGCCAAGTTCTAAAGCAAGTTGGAATGCTGTAAGGAAGAGAATGAAGCAATAAAATTAGAGTTCCTCCATGAAGCAAGTCGCACCTGCCTAAGCTCTCTCTCTCTCTCTCCTCTCTCTCTCTCTCTCTCTCTCTCTCTCCTGGTAGGTGAAGAGTAAAGATGGAGAAGAAGAAATGAGTAATGGGTAATAATGGAAGAGAGAGAGTGGGATATAAATGAGAGTGGTGGTAGGTGGGAGTGGTTTGGTTCACATAAAACCCAACCAAGCCAAACCCACTAAACCGAACCAAACCAAGCCAATGCAATGCCATGATGAACCATGAAATACTCAATAAACCAAGCTCCATTAATCAAAATTAATCCAGGAACGATAAATGACAATTAAACTACTATGCTAAATATGAAATAAACCATAACTAACTAATCAAAGAAAATAAGAAATACGGGTCAGAAATACGAACACGTATAAAATACTTATCACAAATTTTGGGGCACTACAATGGGTATGTGCAACTTGGTTCCCTATATTTCTATGGTTCAGTCCTTGTAGCAAAATGATGCATGGTATCATATTTGACATTTGAACCCAATATGAGCATATAGTCCTGGGTATCATGCCTTCCTTGTTCAGTTTTCCTAAACTGTTCAATCTAATACCTTTTGTGATAGTTATTGATAAGGTTCAGTCCCTATATAACCTTGTGCCAGTCCAAATATTTCTACTGTTCATCGCTCCAGTTCTTTTATCCAATTTGTTCCTAGATTATCCTTTATCTGTATCATTTAATACAAATTCTACCAAATAGTTCAATTGTGAGGCCAGTCCCCGTTTAAGTAGTCTCCTGTATCTTTTGGGTCAGTCCATTGGGAACGTTGGTTATAGATAGGTTGCAGCTGTTTATAGACCAGAGGATAAATTGAGTAGAGCTCCAGTGTCCAAAGGAGTGTAGATTACTATATTATGATCTCAGGAGTTGTTTTGGAGATATGGGCTAAGTGAGTAGTTGTGGAACAGTAAGGAATAGCATATGCATGACCTGGGAAGAAACTAGGCAAGTTGGTACCAGAGTTGGCCATTCTTGACTGACACCCATAGTTATTAAGGATGCATACCCAAGTTTATCTGTTGAATAGGAAGTCTAATAATTAAATCTGATATTGTGTTACCAAATGGTCCACACTGTGAAATGGAAGGTTAAATAGTATTTTCCAAGAGAGTTTGTATCAGTGAACTTGAAGGCAGCCAACAGTATCAGTAGCAGCAGGGTCTACTCAGATTGAGAGGTTAGAGTGTCACCTGGTGTGATATATACTTCCACCATTATTCTTCTCATTTGAAGATGCTGAATGATACCTTGTGTCTTTTGTGACTACTTTATGTGTCTAGTGAGAGAGGTGTTAAGCTGATGTGAATGTCCATATCCTTCATATGATTCAGTCCAGTTCTTGCTTAAGGTTGTGTCCTTCATAATGCTATTTGTTCAGTACATTTGGTTAGGAGAAGGGAAGCTCGGGTAAGTTATAAATTCAGTCCCCTAGTATCATAGTTTCAGATAGGGGGCATGTTCCATGTAGGGATAGTGAAAGGACTAGTGTGGTTCTGTCCACCCAATATATGTACTTGATATTCAGTCTTGGTTTGTTAGAGTTTGATATCCTTGTTAGCTAGTATACCCAAGGGGACAGGTTGCAGGAATACTCGAGTAAACAAGAGTAGTTAGTAATAGCAACGTGGGAGGCAGGATAAAGTTTTGTTCGAGTAGCAATGGTGCTACCCTTTTATTACATATGAATAACCCTGCTACCCCTTTCTCTTAAAGTAGTATAGAAAAGGGAATAGTGCAGACAGGTTCCAAACAGAGTTTAGTTATGTATAAGTAAAGGAAGAGTAAGTCAAATTATTAGGAGGGCAAATCAGGAGTGAGACTTGTATATAAAGCACATGTAGGGTTGACCCTAAGACACCAAGTAGTCTAAAAGCTCATATCACAAATAGGTTGGGGAGCAAAGGGCAAGGTACCACTTACCCATTAAATCCAAATAAACCTAGAAGCCTAAATAACTAAATAGATAAGCTAGTTTGTACTCTTAAACATTGTGTCTTGATTCCATGAAATTCATAATAGGTTTTTTGGATCTCCATACGGATTAAAATCCGTGACAGCAGCTTAGGACCACAAGCAAGTATACCTTGCCTTTATACACAGCTTTATTTACATTAACTGTCTTTTTATTATTATTATTATTATCCAATTTTCTCATATTATTGACATGTATCTTTCATATCCTGCTTGTGTATTTGTACCATTGCGTTGTAGACCGTGTTCACAGTTAGCTTTGCGTCTTATTGGTCGTCTTTACTTGTGCCTTGATTGAGTCGTACCATGCGTCGAAAAGTCGTGAACTGAACTGCTTCACCTCCGTGTCTTAAAATCTTGAAGCTAACCTGCGAGTCCACAATAGGGGCGATGGTTAGTAGTTATCTGTGTCTTAAGCTAACCTACGAGTCCACATTAGGGACAAGGGTTTGTAGTTATTGGTCCACACCTGCGAGTCCACACTAGGGACGATGGTGATGCTAACTTACGAGTCCACACTAGGGACGAGGGTTGGTAGTATATGGTTCACACCTGCGAGTCCACACTAGGGACGAGGGTGATGCTAGCCTGCGAGTCCACACTAGGAATGAGGGCTAGTAGTTGTTCAAACCTGCGAGTCCACACTAGGGACGAGGGTTTGAGTATCGATTTGGTTATCCGTTGACATCTTGACACGAGTTTTCTCGTCCTTGTTCAGCAGTTCATTTATGTGTAGACAGTGTACAGATTCGTGTTTTATTCATTGCTCAGTTTTACTTGTTTATTCTGTATTTTTCTCCATGCATAATAGAAAGGCTTGTTTTTATGTATCTTGCTAGTCCTCTAAGGACCTAATGATCTCCTCAGGTTAGCCGAGATTGAGTTAGGAGCAGAAGAGAGGATTGAGTCAGCATCAGACCGCAGTACCTTGCAGTAGAAGTTGTCTTGATTAACAGGTTGTATTCAGTTAGTGTATTTTATGTACTTTTCTCTTTTCGTCTATTGGTAGTAGATTTGTGTCCACCGGACGTGACATTAATTCTTGATATTCAGTTATATTCATTATTGTTCAGTTCATGTCTTTTTATTGATCTTAATTATGACATAATTATTCTGTAGATGAGATATAGTTTACCATGAGATTCTAGATTGTCGTGACTTGTGTATAGACAGCGTACTACCGCCGACACTGCGGCGTAGGCTGGGCTTGGACACTCTTCGTATCGGAAAAGCGGGTGCGGGTCGTGACAATATTCAACAGCATCTGCTATCATCGTGGGCCAATAATAACCCATTCGTCTGAGGCGATCTTGTAATTTGGGACTTGGTTGGTGTACACCATAAATTCTATTGTGAGCCTCATGTAGTGCATGTTTGGCTTTTGTGTCTGATAAACATCGTAACAGTAACCCATTGTAAGAACGTCGGTACAGCATTTCGGTAGCTATATCATAGTAAAATCTGAGGGATCGCCATCGGATAGATACTGCTTCCTTTGGGTCATCATGGAGGATTAGTAGACAGCGTAGTCTATAAAAGGAAATCTCCAGTCTTTGATGTCGATGTTCATCTCTGCTGCGTAGCTGTGATGAATATGCAAGACATCTTTCGTACAGAATAACTCTCGACCGGACACTGTAATCGAATGCTGAGTATTGAAAGAAACGGTCAAGGAAGCAGCTAGACCAGCTAAAGCATCTGCTTCTATATTCTGTAATCGAGGTATGTGCTCGATGAAGAATCCAGCAAAGGTAGAAGCCAACTCGATCGTCGCTTTGTGATATGGGATGAGATCTTTATGACGAACTTCATAATCCCTCGAACCTGACTAACTATTAGCTTAGAATCACCATAAGCTTCAAGATAGTCAACTCCTAATGGTTTTCCCAGTTGAAGACCAATCAATAGGGCATTATATTCGACCACATTATTGGTACAAGGCTCTACGAGATAATACATACGGTGTATAACCAGATGATCGGGTGAAACAAGCACGATTCCTACTCCGGCCACAATATTTCCTTTAGGTCCTGTTCTTGACTCATCGTCAAGAACATTCGCCAAATGGGGATTTCTTCAGTCGCAGTGTTAGACTCAACCACATCATCTGGGATTTCATCATAGAGCTTGGAAGATTCTAGCACTAGATGAGTTGCTAAGAAGTCAGCTAATGCTTGGCCTTTTACTGCCTTCTAAGGAACGAACAACATATCGTATGGAGTCAACAGCATTGCCCATATAGCTATATGGGAATTAAGAGAACCCGGTATAGTCATGAGTATTCTGAGAGGATTGACTCTTGATATGATATGGATAGTCTGTCCAGACACATAGTGACGTGTCTTCTGGATAGCAAATACTAGTACGAGACATTCCTTTTCCACAGGTGTGTATCTGTGTTTGGCACCAACCATCATGCGGCTAAGGTAATAGATTGCCTGTTCATGACCGCCTTCATTCTTCTGAGCTAATAGGGCACCAAGAGAATGATCCATAGCGTGAACATATAACAAGAAAGGCTTTCCGACTATCAAAGCCACCAACACTTGGGGGCTTATGAGATACTTTTTGATGTTGTCAAATGCGTGCTGACATTGTTCAGTCCAGACGAAAGATACTCCTTTCTTTATGAGTTGAGTAAACGATTGACATCTTACAAAAAATTTGAAATGAATCGTTTGATGCAGGCTAATCTTCCTTGGAGTCCGCATAGCTCTTTGAGATTTCTTGGAGGACACATATCGAGAATAGCTTTAACCTTCTCTGGGTCAAAATGTATACCCTTTGATGTGATAACAAAACCAAGGAACTTGTCGTTGGAGACTCCCAAAAAATACTTGGTTGGATTCATCTTGAGTTGGTGTGTACGCATGAGTTTGAACATCATTTTCAAATCTTTGAGGTGGTTACCCTTGAGATGACTTTTAACTGCAATATCATCTACGTAGCATTCTACTATTTTTTACAAATAATCATAAAAAAATTTGTTTATAGCTCGCTGGTATGTCGCACCCACATTTTTTTATCCGAAGGGCATCACCGTATAGCAGTACACCCCCAACGGTATTCAAAAAGATGTGTATTTCTCATCATCGGGGAACATCTTGATCTGGTTGTAGCCTGAAAACTCATCCATAAAGGACATTCGCTTAAAACCATAAGTATTGTCGATCATTACGTCGGTGATCGGTAGACAGAACTCATCTTTTGGGCATGCAGAGTTCAAATTACGGTAATCGATACAGACTCAAACTTTACCGTTCTTTTTCATGACTGGAACGATATTGGCAACCCAGTCAGGGTGTTGTTCTTCGCGAATGAATCTACTTGAAATAAGTATTTTGACTTCACTTTCGATGGCCTCCATGATATCTGGTCGGAACTGCCATTACTGCTGTGTCACTAGCTTAGCTTTAGACGACATATTTAGGCGATGCATAGCAACTTTAGGGGATAAGCCTAGCATGTCTTCATAGCTCCATACAAAGACGTCGATATATTCTCTTATTAACTGTATAAGAGATTGACATTCTTCACCAGACAGACTTTTGCTGATAAAGATTGGTTTAGAAGATGATTCATCTCCTAAATTAACTTGGACGACTTCGTCTTCAGTAGGTAGTTCACGTTGTTCAAAACATAACTCCCTCTTGGTATCTATCTTTTGAGCCTATTTTTCGAGCCTGATTGATTGGACATCTTCTACAATTTGGTCAACTGACACCATGTTGACGAATAGAGTTGCTTTGAACATGTTTCCAATGCTGGAGTCTGAATTCCAGAGGCAGGAATCAGAAGAATGAAAAAATGATCAACTTCAACGTCTAATCCTTCAGGAGTTGTTTGAGGAGTAACATAACCAAACCAACACCGTTTCGTTGATAATAGTTCTCGGGTTTGCTGGAAAGAGCAAAGTGATATATTGGCAATCGTCGTCCTTTACCGTGGTTTAGTCCCTGGTTGCTTTTTATATCATATTCCATGTTCTGGATGATATTTTTGGCCTGCCAACTATATCGGTAAAGCTGTATTGTACCTAAATCATAGTCAGCTTCAGCATTTTAATTGGGAGTAGTAAAGTCCTGAACGAACTTTCTTTCGTCAATTATTCGGCCGAAGATAATTAATTCTTCACCCTTCTTTCTTGCTGGAACGATAAAGTAGTAGATATCCTTTGGCTAGACTATTTTCCGTAGACGGGGTGTCGTGACCGGCATACAGAGATGTGGTCTTATGCCATGCTCTAAGGCATACAATATATTTATGTACTAGTTTATAGACTGGTAGACATCAGAGTAATTCAAAGATAAACCTTTACTCAGAAAATATGCAAGTTTTTCTTCAGGGATAACATCATCCACTGAAGGTACATTATTTTAAGTATTGATATACTCATTAAGGACGTCATCATCCGGGACAGGAGTCACAGACTTGGTCAAGTTCACTATGTAGGGTAACTCATCAGGATTGGGAGGATAGGCTTCAGCAGGTTTCACCCGAGTTATTTTACGGAGAGTGATGGTCAATGGTGCGGCAACATCAGGATGCTTCTTTTTGACCCGAATTGTGAGAGGCTTTGAAGTACTTTATGGAGTAGTACGTCCTTTGACTCGGATAACCACGGGACCGTCACTGGCGGATGAATTAACTTCAGCTTCATCGTCAGCTTCGTTGCCGTCATCCTTCGGAGGCTGAGATTGATAGAGTATCGAATCTCCATAGTAGGCTTTAATACCCTTAAAAGGATCGACATCGACAAATTTTGTCTTCACGAAGCCATCACAGTTGACGTATTTAAAGCACTGGTGAAGGGTATAAGGAACAATCATGTTCTAGTGTATCTACGAATGTCCTAACAAGACGTTATAGGATACATTGGCATTGATTACATAGCAAGCAACCTCTGTCCGGAGATCACCAATCTGGCACTTGAGACGGATCTTGCCCAGATGGTAACATTTTCTAGCATTGAAAGCCATGATAGTTGTATTGGTTGCAGACAGCTTGTACAAAGGGATCCATGGAATTTGGAGTAAACTTCTAGGGACGATGATAAGGGAGGAACCTGGATCGATATGCATCTTATCCACCTTAATCGCCCCGATATACCCTGTATAGTATAGAGGTCTATCATGACAATTATTTTTTAGTAGCATGTCCTCTTATAAAAAGGTGATATTAGGAACCACTTCTATAGTGCTATGGCAATGAGGATAAGAGACAGGATCTTCAGCGGGAGCTTTGACTTCAGCGAGATAAGAGTCGACATGTAGTAATTCCTCACTTAAAGCTTTATGCGTCTCTTTGGAGAGCCGTAGTAGATCGAACATTGACAATCTGGCAGGTGTATTGGCTAGTTGTGCCAGTATGTTAAAGTTGTAAGGCCGATCCATGCCTTCGGGAGCTGGTGACTTCAGAGATTTGTCAAATCGTGTCTCCTTCTGCTTAGCTTTGTCGGCAGTTGAGGACTTAGACGGACCAGCTTCTAAACTTGTGGGGGCAGTAGCAGCTTAAGAAGGCATTACATCCTCTTGTGCGGGGTCATAAGTCCGTAGGTAAGTCTTGCCGGATCGTGTCTCACCATATAGGACTTCAAAAATAGGAAAAGACACCATATGGCATTGCTTGTATTTCTTGCCCCTTTTTGCTTTGCAAGACACTACCCCCTGCTTCATTTCTTGCACAAGGTCAGGATGGACCTACATAATCTCACCACGCTCCATCGTGAGTGGCACCAGAGTCGATGTTGAATCGCGAGCTGGCGGAAGGTTGACGACTTCTATTATTGCCATGGGAATTGGAACTACGCCGTCTGGAACTTCTGTGGAAGGAAAGTCACCAAATTAAAAAGATATCATGTTAGAAGACATGACCTTGTCTTCAGCTTCGAGGTTGATAACTTGGTTGTCGATGACTTGTTGTATCTTCTTCTTTAAGACGATGCAATCTTTGGTAGAATGGTACACGTACTGATGATAAAGACAGTACTTGGGGTCGCTGAGTCGTCTTGCCTCTTCGGAACGTCGTGGTGGAGGTAATACCAGTTTATTATCCTTTATTAGCGTGTTGAAAATGGCAATAATGTCATCCTCGTCAAAGAAGAAAGTCTCATTGGGTCTGTCAAGAGCACTCTGAGAATTGGAAGCTCCCTTGGAAGTGTCAACCTTTAAGACTTCTTTTCCTTTACTCCCACGGATTGGGATAGTTTGGGGGTGCTTATCTTTGTCTTCAGATTTGGGTGTCTTCAACCCTAATAGTTCCAGATTAGGAACTTTATTTTTAGCAGCATCAGCGGCCCCGATGAAAGCGGGCCATGTATCATACTTATGTATACCCAGACAGAACTTCACTGTAGGAAGGAAGTTATGCCGACAAGTATCCATAAGCTCTGAGTCTAGTATACCGAAGGGCATCTTTAAGGATAGTCGCCTGAAGCGTTCGATAAAAGCAGTAACAGTCTCACTTTTTATCTGCTTGGTCTCGATGAGGGTGGACATACTAACATGCATGCCACTCTCGTAAAACCTATTAAGGAATAGCCTCTCCAAGTCTTTGAAGTAGTTAATGCAAGCGTCAGGTAGACTGCATAACCATTCAAAAGCTACTCCCTGTAAGGTGCTGATAAATAGCTTTGATAAGAACGTATCGTCTCTTGGTAAGTACAGCGTCTGTGTGTTAAAGTATGTCATGTGTTGGCGAGGAGAAGTCATCGAGTCAATGGCTTGTAGTTAGGAGGACAAGTGGCATTCTTCCATTCAGGAGGATAAGGTTGAGATATCCCCATCTTCTGAAGCTCGTCTTTGTGTGAGATGATATCAAGACGGGCAACAAGAGAATCAATTGCATCCTGCTGATTGAGCAGATGTTGAGAAACGGCTGTTGTATGGTTGTCAAGTGCTGTCGACGAAGGACCACCCCCAACATTTATGGGATTTGGAGGAGGTGTAATAGAATGGTACTTCCTTTGTAGTTAAGGAGGGTTGTTGCTACGAACTGGACTAGCGTGTGCTGAGACGTTTGGTTGGAGTGGGGGAACAACCCCAGTAGTTTGGAGAGCCATGATGCTGGTAAGCATGTCAGAGATCTTGGCGAATGTTATTTCAAGATTCTCCAGCCGCTTGTTAGTTTGATCACTGGCTTCTTTAGGTCTTTCTCCATCCGCCATGTACACGGATAGCATGCGAGGATGAATAGAGGAGACAACACAACTGGTACTGATGTTGTCTGTCTTTGAGTTGAAAAGGCCTTCATCTTTGGATAGGGAAGGTAGATAGTCACCGTCGGACTCGAAGGGATGATCGTCATCTGGAAGGCTACCCCCGACGTGGAGGTCGTCTGCTTCAGATTATGAGGGAGTACTACCCCTAGTTTGAGATTCTGAGGGAACACTACCCCAGCTTAAGAGTCCTCACCATCTATAAGGGATCTCGTCCTTGACCGAGTACCCATATAGACTCCTCTAGATGTAACAGCTCGCTGGTTGTTTGTTGGCAGACTTCTTCTTCTTCTGTTCGTAGAGCTGGAAGAAAAGGTTGGATTAATGATCCACCTTCTTTGATTGGGGCTTCCATAGGGAGAACCATACGAAGCCATGTTAGATGAAACACATAGTGGCATTTCATCATCAGAACGTTACAGTTGTTGAAACACGGACTGCCTTGGAGGAACTTTTATTGTTTTGGAGCAACAACAGTTGATGACAATACTAGTGCACGGGTGCTCCGATAGAGGCACCTCATGAGTAGTAATGATCTCCTTCGCTTTACGCTTGTGAGTTATCACATTGCGTAAATCGACAAAAGGGAGCTTCGCCTTAGAACCCATTTCACATGCATTACCAAGCTTTGTATATGGGTTTGTAAGGGAAGTTGGCACATCCGGACTTAGTTCGTGTGCATGGGCAACCCCCATACCTAAGTTCCGTGATGACCTTGAAGACAGCCCCGTGTTATACACATTGGGGTCTGCCTTTTTGTTGTGGACGTATAGGCCCTAGGGCATGCCTTTGGGCGCATGCTTCCCAAAAAATCTAGCAGCACGCTTGGCCTTTCTAGCCATGGGCGCAAAGAAGGGGCAGCAGAGCCTGGACGCATGGGCGCAGAAAGTCTATGGAAGATAAAAGCCTTTTGACCAGAATCATGCGCCCACATACTCCTTTGGGCGTATGGCACTGGTCGTGTACTTTGGGAAACATCGACATTTTTCTCCAGTTTTACCTTCTTCGTTTGCAAGCTTCACTGAGTTTGCCCAAAGTGTCGATCACTTCGATTCTTGGCATCGTAGTATTTTCCTTTGCCAGTCTCGAGTGTTGAACACTCTGTTGTTGGTTGTTCAGGAGAGGAGTCGTCGAGCTAGTAGAGCCCTGAACAGCATACACCTTCTTCGCATCAGGAGCCTCTGTGGCAGAGCTATACGCCCACAGGGGAGCTCCATGCACCCACGTGGAAGGCCTATGCACCTACGTGACAAGTTCTTCGGTTGCACATCTTCTACTACACTGGTAGGATATGCGACACGAGCCTTCGAAAGCCAAGTCTTGCGAGACTTGTTCAGCTTCACTGATTTTGAAGGAGTAGAGCCATCCCTCGAGAGCATTTCTTTGAACACTTGCTGATCGAACTTTACTATCATCATCTTCTGAGTGCTCTGCACCTTAGTAGTATCGGATTGCGTCACCACTTTCTCGTCAAAGGAAAAGGTAGTCACCAGCAGAGTCGCCATTTTTGTAGACACTTACAAAAAAGAGAAGAATCATTGTCTTTTCTTATTAGCGCAAGGCACTAAAATCGAGTACACCTGAGAGATCCTACACTGAGAATCCCCAAGTACAAAAAGAATTCTGGAAAATGGGATGATGGAGATCGAGCGACAATTGCTCCTTTAATCCGTTGACACTCTGATCTACAAAAGTGGGAGAAAACCTAAGAAAATTGCTAACTCTCGGCTCACTAGCAAGAAGGACAGCAATTTGGCTCTGAAATACTCTTTGTTCTCCCCATTCGAAGAGGCATATGTCCTCTATTTATAGTCGTTTTACACTGAAATGACTGTTATGTGCACACAGGTAGAAAATACACTAATTTCACTGTGGTCGCATAGTATCCTTATGGGCACATAGGGTGTAGGCGCATAAAGACAACATGATCGTGGGTAGATCGTGGCCGCATGCTTCGATGTACGACTGCTCATAGAGACTAACGTGGCTGCATACCTCGGCCCATGATTGATCGTGGATAATGAACTGGACGTAGGGTCGTTTCTGTCTTGGGCGTATAGTGCTGGGAGCAAACTATGCACCTACACTTGGGCGCATGTTTTACTGCATGGAGAAAATGTTGTGGGCGTATAGCCCATTTGGCTATTTATGCGCATAACATCTTCTTCATGTGGGCGCATAGTCCTGTATTTTCATGCTTCTACAGATGCCTGTCATGCTAAAGTTAGATTGTTGCCTGATAGTAAGAAATGAACGTTGCCTTAATCGATAGAACCTTGCCATGTTAATAACAAAAGAAAAGAGATGCTTTCATATGTCTATCGTATGCTATCAAGTATGTTTCAAGGCTTAATGATATTGAACTATTGCAAAAGATTATAATGCTGGATAGATTGCTATAGTACAAGAGTTTTCTAAAAAAGATGATACGGCTTGTCAGTATAGAGAAAAGAGATGACACGGCTTGTCCGTATAGCGAAAAGAGTAGAGCTACTGGCTCGATTATATGAAAAAGAAGAGATAAGATGGAATGTCTGCTGATCGATCGATAAATTATTAACAAGAAGAGTTTTATTGATAGACGTTGCATTCATAGTGTCGGTCCGGACAACTTGTGCACAAGGATGTAATTCCTCGATCGGTTCCAGGGCACTGGGATCGATCGGCTAAGGAGGGAACAGGACAACCTGGGACTAGAAGTCCCCACAATCAGGGTGTGTAAGTCTATTAGTGAGATGGGCTAGAATATCCCAACTGCTAATAATTGGAATACCCATAGACCATCATGTAGACAAGCGTGGATTGGTGAAGAGCTAAACCCTGTGCTACAGCTGCTAGTATGTATGCATATCAGTACATAGCTGACCCGGAGAGTCACAACTGCTGGTATGTGCACGTACTAGTACAGAGCTGAGCCTTAAGTCACAGCTGCCATCGGATTTGCATGAGTCGATAACTGTTTTGCTAAGAAGTATCAGTGCAGAGACGAACAGGAGAAATATAGGTTATATTATGTTTATGCCAATCCTTGTCTTGTGCAGGGATGGACCGTCGACTATGGTAAGAATCACTGAAAAGTGATACATTTGTTGTTAAACTTCTTGAACACGAGTTGCTTAAAGAATAATCTATTACAAAAGAATTGTTATGTCCCTTTCAAAGAAAACATCTGATATTGTGCTTGTAGTCTGCCCCTAAGAGTTGCTTAAATAAGAGAAATAATTATGGTTCATGAAACACGCTGCGCACTTCACGAGAATGAAATGTCCCTTGTGTGCTTGAGAATGAATGAAATGAACTGTGGCTTTTTAAAGATGTTTTCAAAAGATGTAAACTGACTCTGAACTGCATGAAATGAACATAGGTAAAAAGTAGCAAGATCACATAACAAGAAATATTTTATCACTAAATGAATTAGTGATCGTTTCAGACAAATGTAGCCTTTGTTCACAATTACCAGTATGCTGATATACTGACCCATCATCAGTCTGCACGCAGGTGCAAGACGTATCGAGAAGGATAGTCCAAAATGATAGCTCGTGCCTCATCCTTAGGAGCCAGAAATCAGAAGAGATGCCATGAGATAGACATCTGTTACAAAGAGTTGGATTTGTATACAAAGGGATGTAATGTATGGAATGGGATCATTGAAATCTATAAAGTTCTGAAAGAATGTAAGCATTGCATCAAAGAGAATTGAGAGCTTGCAATATGCTCAAATGAAATCAATAAAGAGACTGTTTCTGCTACCATGTGTTCAATTATACTATGCAATGTGTCCGCTGCTGCTTTAAATATATGTAATATGTTCCGCTGCGTATTGACTATCTTATCTTGTTACATGTCTTGGTCTTGTGCAAGCACAACTTAGGCTTGCACGGCATCATATTCAAGCGAGGACGAACGGTCTCACAGAGTCCGAAGGGAGGATCAAAGGACTGTGCAAGATCGAGGCATGATAGGAGAAACAGTAGGAGCAACCCCCGGAGCTGCAGCACCCGTATCTAGAGGAGTAGGTCATGACATGGCATACCACTTTATCGCTATAGCGGGTCTAGAGCACTAAGATTTGGTCTTCGGCATCCTGAAGACAGATCAAATAAGAAGGTCAATATGGCACAAGATAAGATATTATCAAGGAAGGATATTTAATTTTGAAAAGTAATTACAAAAGGAATGGCCATGGCAATCAAAAGATTGGAAGTTTTTTGTTCCTAGTTGTGATTGAGTAACTCTTAATATAACCTAGAACCTATTCCCAATAGCAGGCTCGTAATAGCACTCT
This sequence comes from Iris pallida, assembly GCA_029216955.1. NCBI lineage: Eukaryota > Viridiplantae > Streptophyta > Magnoliopsida > Asparagales > Iridaceae > Iris > Iris pallida. The sequence goes on along the minus strand of JANAVB010020398.1, from coordinate 3,670,574 downwards.
AAGTCGAGCACCACTATGAAATCGTATTAATTACAACCAAAACCTGCATGGACCACTACAAAAACATGTCACAATCCGTTCTCGGTTTAGGGGCACGAGGACGTGGGTACGTCCAGCCTACACTGCAGTGTCGGTGGTAGAACGTTGTATAGGTTGTCTATAATATCTATCATTTGACAATAGGAAATATAAACTTGTTATCTTCGCAGGGAGGAATAATATGACATATAAATGTATAACAATCACAATTTTTAGAGGAACATAAGCACGATAATTGTATAGAAGATGAAGAAGATAAAGTCTGAAATAATAGCAAGAGTCATAACACAAATAAGTCCAAAAGTCTAAGACAGTATCACATATCCCGAAATAATATAACAGGCCAAGTGTATCAATCTTGAGACAAATCCAGCAAAACGTAGCTAATATTAAGTCACTACTGGAGGTGCATCCTATATGAGCACCGGCTCCACAGTCAAGTCCTGATCATTATCCTCTTCTATCCCAGACCCTTTGTAGGTCGTGCAACAGGCTTCTAAGTCCTCTAAAAAATAATATCTAGTCCGGATTAGAGCAAAGTACAGATACTAACAACAGTTTCATTAAATTGACAAGTGCCATAATAAACAGGTTATAATGAAATACATGATAGATATCAAAACTAAACATTGAGAAGTACAAGATAAACTGGTAATCATGTCATAATATGTGTACATATAGTAAAACTAGAATATGATATATCACAAGTAATCTGAGTATAATATGTAATATAAATGGTGCCTAGAGATATTAGAGTGTTATGTGATCGGCTTGGGTCAAGATCAGGCTATTCCAGTTGACCGGCTATGCACATGTATAAGTACAAAAAAATCTAAAAATTAGGCCGCCCATACATGGAAAGCTATGCATAAGTACAAGTAAGGTCAGGCTATACCCTTCGTAGGGCGAGGGTGAGCTATACACAAGTAAGTAAACCAGTAGGGGTATGATCACATAAGCACTAATAACTCTCCAATCCCACGAATAGTATAATGGATCCAATCATGTCACATTATGACATAGGATTCAAAAGCAGGGGGCCAGTCCACTCCCAAATCGGTGTCTATATAAGTATAAGAACAATAACAAGCAAGTACTAGTATACCAGGTTAAACCAGGAATAATATCTCATAACAGGATCCAGTGTATACTAGTCCGTGTATACTCATGTCAGAAATCAAGTAAAATACTACAACTTAATATATAAAAAGAATCAAAGTAATGAAAACTACGAGAGAATGTACTCGTCTGCGGTCCCTAGCAATAAATATGAATCGAGGCTCAAAATGGAGTCACAAAGACCTATATATGAGATATACATGTTAATTGGTGTTTAAGTGTAATTAAACATGGATATCTAATGTGTGATATGCAATCTAGGTCAAAGCTAGGTCAAACTAGGTCAATTTGACTTAAAGCTTAACTTTTGGGTCAAACTAGTCTACCTTGGTCAAATTAAGTTAAATCTAGGTTAAGTTAACCTATTTAAATATATAGGCCGTGCCTAGTTCCCATTACCAATCTATCTATCTACATATTGCTTACATATTATATATTACCTTTGTATGGTAACCCTTACCCTAACATTACCCTATTTAACTTGTAGGTAAACCCTATATGTTATATTACCCTAGTTATTGGTAATACCCTATAACCTATAATTGTCATATATATAGACATTACCTAGTATATGTATATGTAAACCTATAACCTATAACATAGAGTTTTACCCTACCTTAACTTACCTACCTATATGTAGGTAAACCTATAACATTTACTTTGAATTTACCTATTACCCTTACCTACGTTTTCTAGTTAGATAATACCCCTTACCTAATACATGTTATGCTATACTGGTATAGTCTTATATTGCATTACCTAGCTATAGGTAATACCTTATCATATATATCCTATCCTAATTTTGTAGGTAAATCTCCATTACCTGCCTATCTATATACACTCTAACTCATTGTACCCACAATTATTCACTTGGCCACACACTAGCCTATGGCTAAAGCCAAAACCCCATACACTCACTGCTATATGTTGTGCAAGAAGGGGGGTTTGATACCCCCCTATAGTAGGGAGTATCCCCTCCCTAACTGTCAAAGGAACTTGATAGTTTACTACTACTTGACAATCTCACTTAGTTAACTGCCTTTGACAGTTCACCTCTCACTCTCTAATTACTCTCCACAATCAGTCCTACTTAACTGCTGCTGTAGGTAAGGGAACCCTTACATACAGCTCCAAACACCCTCATTGTTTCTTATACTATCTATGGCTCAAACAGGGAGGGGGTTACCTGCTTAGGCCTCTTCTCTAACATGTGCATCAAGCACAGACCATCTTCGACCTATGTAGGCAGTGCAGAGCCTTGTCCATGCTTGCACTGACCTATACAAGGCTCAAGCAAACCTACCACTTGCACTCAGTGAGCAAGCAATGACCTAAGGCTAAGGCCATCATTTTCTTGCATATTTCTAAAGCCAACAGTAGCCTGCTGCTATCGGGCTACACTGGCCACTGGCTACTGCTCGAAATGTTAAGGGGCTAAAACTGCCAATGTGGCTCGATACAGAGGGTAACTCCTCTATCAGTGAACATAGGTAGCCAAATGGCCATCAAACAAGATCCCTCTCTCACATTCCCTTCTACACACACTCTCAAACTCATCTATAAAATACTGCTCACATGTTTCACTAACCTCTCTATTTAACACTATGCACTCACTAATCTCACATGGGCACATGACACAATAGGATACTCACTTACAGTCCTTTTACTGACACTGGCACTAGACAGTAGACACTCTCCATGATAGTCCCTCTAACTAAACACTCTCATTCACTGTCAAATTCAGTCATGACAGTCCCTAAACTCACTACTCACTGAACCACATTAGACACATACTGCTTACTGTCAATGACACTCACTGTTAGCTTATGACACTAAGGCACTTGGACACACTTATTCCTGCATACAACCGACACATAGGCTAATCACTATGACACACACACATACTTAGAGACACTTGGTCAAAACATAAAACAGGATACACAACTTAAATGACAGTCCCTCTCAAGAGACTCAAAACAGTAAACACATAGGCTATATGCAATACAATTATATCCATACATTTAAATATATACATATATATACTTAGATATAGATGCTAGAAATCATACATGCCTATTCTAAATGAGCCAACTAAACAAATCATGATCATAAAACTGAAAACAAAAATCACTATGGTCAATTTGCCATTTTGACAAATACTTGGTGTTCTCTCCTCAGATTTCTTCAAAGATGGCACAAAAACTCCAAATAACTTCTACCAAAATGATGGTTACAGCCTTGCTCTTCTCCCTACGGGTACCCCTAGTCCATGTGTTTGTTTCTACTAGTGTCATGCATGAAAATATAGTCTAAACTATGAGAAATGATAAGAGTTTTACCTATTAGGAGATGGATTCTCAATGAAACCCTCTTGGAAGGCTCTAGTGTCAAGTTTGACACAATCTCCCAAGCTTTTGTACTCCTCTTCTCTAGCTCCTTGGTCTCCAAGATCCAAGCCTTCTAGAGTGAAGATTAGGGGAAGTTTTAAGGGATGTTGGAAGGGTTTTGATGGACGAAAGTGTGGAAAATAAAGGAGGCTTGTAGAGAGCTCTTCTAGGGTTTGTGGAGGCTCTAATATAATGAAGAAGATGGAGAAAACCCTCTTTATGACAAGCCATGAAGGGTGCCCTAAAACCCCCCTTTAAAATATCTATTCTACTCCTCAATTTGTCATGAATACTTAACTTAAATGAAGGGTTGTTCTACTCTTAAGTATTGGGTTCATTTCTATTCCAAATCTTGACTCAACATGATTTAAATGTGGCTAGTTGTGTTCATCCTAGAATATAAGTCCAAGTAGTCATGTCTAGTCCAATTAGGTCCATAAGTCAAAGGTTCAATAAATAGACTAAGCTAAAAATAAATACAACATTCACAAGCAATTAATTAAATAACCATATATACAATATAATGATGTAATCCATGTCTAGAATTGTGGTAGTGACAGACTGGGTCCCCTGTGATTTCAGAATTGTCGACCACATGACTGGGATAAGTCACTTATGTCCTTAATTGTGAGACATAGAATACATCATGCACTTCTTCCAGAGATGGGGATAATGTAAGACGATATGTCACATCCTCTATACGCTCTATATAACTGATGGGTTATAATTATATAGGTAAGGCTTCTAACTTGGCTCTAACACCTTTATCTATGACTAACCATAGAAAATTCACAATTCCTTCATTACTCTGTCAATCCTTAAACTATATATTATATTCATATAAGTTACATTACCAACTTCTATAATAGTTCAATTAGCGATCCACTCCTTTCTACCTACAAGCAATCTATATAATCCTTACATGTATGCCTATCAGCGGGGTAAAGGTCAAGCTGAACTAGAAGGCTACATAAACCAATTGGTCATCCTTCTAGTCCTATCCTTTTATAGGTCATTCCAAGACTAGCCTTACCATATATAGAGATGGACGTCCATTCTAGTTAGATCTTCTTGCTCTATCTAACATTCTTAGATTACTAACCATCCTTACACTATCGTTAGATAATAATTTCTCTGTTCCTTTAATCTAGGTCCTATCTTAGGCAAAAGATAGCAGGATTCAGTCTAGTGATTCTATGATTGCATGTTAGGGTTATGCTTTATACTATACTATACTCGAAATTATGCCTTGGAAAGTATGTATGAAATTCTATCCACCTTAGTTACTTACCGAATCATGTAAAGCATAGATTCCTATCTTCTTCAATTGAAAATTCATACAATCATGGTTCCACACAGACTTAGGTCCAGCCTTAAATACATAGCTTACCAAGCCATTCTATTCATAACAAAACTACTCAAAAATCTACCACAATGGGTCCTATTTTCTTATGGCATTATAATTGTCACGACCCGCTCCCAATACCAGATGCGAGTCGGACACATCCAGCCTACGCTATGAGTCACAGCGTAGTAAGCTATTCTAAACCTTTAATTATCTTTAAAATAATATTAAATCAGATTTATCACAACATCTATATCGAAATAAACTAAAAATAGGTCCAAAGGTGTCACTTAGTTACATTCCCAAAGCAAGAGTAAACTGGAGACAAGTTCAGTAAAATGAATGTTAACTATTTATTACAAACCAAGTTCAAAAGCAAAATATAAGCTAAGCTATATGGTATTCTCCCGCAGGGACATCCTCTAGGATGTGGGCTACCGTCTCAGTGGCAGGTCTATAGTATGAAGTGCAAAACAACTCCTCCTTAGTCAATTCACCTGCAACGATCAATCAGAAAAGGAACAAAGTACAACCCTATAATTTACGCTACTAATACATGGCAAGATAAGAATGAACTGATATAGAAGACATTGTTGGTTTGAAAAAAAAGACAACATGCTTGGTTGGAAAATAAAAACAACATACTTAGGAGATTCTATAAAGTAAAGTCAACATGTTCAAGAGATACTTGTAAAACAAAGACAACGTATTTAGGAGATACTTATAAAACATGTTCATGCTAGATAGGTAAAGTGCGGCTTTGAAAAAGCTGGTAGACACGTGATCAGCTAAAATAGGAGAACATGTAACATATAAATAAAGACAACTTGGGGGTACGGCATTGACTACACGTACACGATGTGTAGTCAAGCTCGGATACATGTACTATGTTATGGGCTTTGATCATGTATTAACTAGACATTTTCTCCTTCCCAGTGTCCGCAATGTGTACAGCTTGAAACATGTGATGCAATTCTTATTAAAGAGGCTTGCTGTATAAGAAACAGGTTATACTTGCAATCTTGGAATTTAAAGACAACATGCAATGAAAAGAAGATACAATTGGTAACAGAAGCATGCAAATCATATCATGTACAGGTTTGTATGTTGTAGTGTACTTGCCTTGATTTACCGAAGGATTGTTGTTAAATATTGATTTGATGTCCAAAGTCCTCAAGCTGTAACAAGGTATAATGTTTCTTAGTTTAAAGGTTAAGTGCTGCTATGTGTTGTGCTACTTTCGGGGTCACGTTGTGCTAGACAAAACACACTAGTCCTAATATTAAATATTAAGACTAACACAATATTTAATACACATCAAAATTAGGTTTTACTAAGTTAAAATCACAAGTCATGGATTACTTATATTTTACAGGAATTTAATTGTAATTTAAAAATATTTTATTTTAATTATTAAATAAATAAAGTATTTATAAAAAAAGGGTTCGACAACGTTCGTTCAAAATAGTTAGAGATGTCAAACAAACATGCTACTATTTTTCATTGGTCAAAGTTAGGCAAAATAATGAATGTATCAAGTTTGTAGAATTTTGGACAGAATTATTATTTATAGAATTATTTGAATCAGAAACTATTTTAAAAATAATTATTTATAATTAATTGTTAACATAAACTAGTTTTTAACATATCAAAACTAACCTAAAATTAACATGAAAATATACGAAAATTATCTACAGAAAATCTAGTATTTGATTCTGAATTTTATTTAATTTTACAACATAGTTTAATATTTACTAAAAATCAATATACATAAATTACATTAAATAGTACTTTCAGTTTTTAATTAATAAAAAATATATATAATAATATTTAATGCTGAAAATTTTATAAATAAATACTACATATGAAAACACTATTACCAGTATTTTACATCACACAAATATAACATATAAATATCAAAATATAAGAAAATAAATAAATACAAATATACTACATATGAAAACACTAATTACCAGTATTTTATATCACACAAATATAATATATAATTATCAAAATACAAGAAAATACATAAATACATAAACACTACATAGAATAATACCCTAAATAATATCATATATATTACCTAAAAGCAAGCTTAACATAGGATTCAAACTCAGGTCTGTCAGGACTGGATCCTAGGGCCGGTTTGGTGACCACTGGGCCAAGATTGATTTGGTGTTATTATAAGGAATCCGCTTGGATTTAAACTATACCAAGGCTAGAGATTAGTTTCTTACCGAGAAAGAAGAAGAAGGTGGTCGCGGTTGTCGGCGAAGCTCGGCTCGTCGGTGCGGCTCCGGTGGCTCAGGGATGGCGAGTGCGGCACGGGTCGCTGGATTGCTCCAAAGGGAGAAAATGGTAATGCTTAAGTTTTGTCTCAACAATTTTCTTTTTGTAGAGAAATGAAGGAAAGTTACGAATGTGAAGGGTCGGGGGTTACAGAATGGAAAAGGTTATGAGTTACGGAATGTAAGAGGTTGGGAGTTACGAATGTAAGAGGTTGAAAGTTACATAATAGGAATGGGTTTATGGGCTTGAGTTTTGGGTTTGAATGTGAAAAGAAAAATGGATTTGGACTTGGATAAAATGAATGGAAAAATAGGATATTTACAGGCTTTGTCCCAAGCCATAGGCCCAAGATCATATGGATAATTAATTTGGGCTATTTAGTTAACTAGGTTCAACCTTTAACTAACTTTGAAATTTTTTTAGAAGTAAATTTGCTAACCATTTCAATAATCATATACTACTTAGTCCTAAATCTAGAACCTTTTAAATACTAATTAACCAATCTACATTTCTATACCTAAAGCTCACAAGTGATGGTGACCCAATACTTTATATAAGGCTGAGACATAGAGGAGACAAATAGGTGAGCTTAGTCGGCCAAATAAGAATATTAGAATTCTTATAGCTGTTAATAGTAACTAATTCCATTATCCTTAATAAAAGCTTAGTTGAAAATTATACTCTTAATAAACTTAATAAAACTAACTAGTTTTGGATAAACGAATTTAAATCAGGATTTAGGGGTTACAAATCTATCCACCTTAGAAATAATTTATCCTCGAAATTTCAAAAGATATGACTAGGCACGACTAAGAATATGATCAAAAGATGATATGATCAATCGATACGAATAGACACGATAAAGGATAAAATTAAGAAGATGATACGATTTATGATCAGTTAGTCAGGCATAATCGTGGATAAAATTGAAAGAACAGATTGGAATTAGCACGATCGAAATACAATCAAAATAGTCTAGTCACGATCAAAATCGTTTAAGAATGATCAAATCGAAATTGTTTCTACAAGATTCGTTGTTTAACCCAAATAATTTAGGCACGATTATCAATTCTAGATACGATTATGTATCTAATAGAAAGAAACCAAAATAGGTTTTAAAAGATTACTAGGAAACCTAATAACGATATGAAAATAAAAGATATGAAAGAAAGATTAAAGAAAGGAAGATAAGAACTAAATCAAATTCAAGTGAGGGTGCATGAAATTGCGAACCATGAAAATCAATAGTCACAAGCCAAAAAGGATGTAGTCTCTATAATATTCGACAATCGTAAGCATATCTGAAGTCATTTTATCGAAAATTTTTGTCTCGCCAGTGTACATCTGGCTGTAGTAAATTCTTGGTTTCATGACTTAAATATGATATGATATCGAATATTCTATTAACTCTATCCATTATTGACATAACAACTCAAAGATCAAAATAGAGCAACTGGACATAGTTTTAATAAAATTCGATAACTTATGCTTACCTAAAATTACTTTAACTTAGGGATCATGCATTGCCAGTGCGTTGCTAGTTGCAGTAAATCCGTAGTCTCCATAATTCAAATAAATGATGGTAATGCGCATCCGTCTTGCCATTGTACGTCATTGAAAAAGTATTCCAACTATATCCATAAAATTTCAAAGGATCTTCTAGAAATTCAAAAAAGTTCCAAGACGATCAAAATAAGAAAAGTGTAAGTATCTATCCTATAAGTCTCAATTCTTGAAAATAAAATGATCGATTAGGGAGGAAATAACTAAAGACAAGAGAAGTATAAACATTATAATCTCTATTTCATGGATATTCAAATGATTGAGGGAAAAACTTTGAATCAAAACCTAACTCGAGATTCATATATGGATAATGGAATCAAAAATTATAAAAATAATTCTTTATGGCAAAATGGCAAAAAAATAAGCAATTCAGACTTACGATATGATGCTAGTTAGAGAGGGCAAAGATGATCAAGATTATGAATTGAATCATAGAAAATCTTAGTTTACCAAGCTAATAGTCTACCCACTTTAATCATACCATCGTATCAAAATACAAAAGTATATCCTTCTAGGAAAATTCCTTAAACATCTAATAGGGTTTAGAATTCAATAAATCCTTGGCTAAATCACATGGCCTATGTAGCAACCTTAACTACACAACAGTCAAATTGAATAAGTGTCTCTTTGCCCTAGTCATTCTCCTAATATCAAATCAATCATATTTATGAATGAGCACTTCCTAGTCGCAGGCTCGCAATAGTACGACTAACTTAAGTACTATTGTAAGCCCCCTAAATTTCAGGATTTATTTTAAATTTTTTGAATGAATTATTTTTGATAAATATTTTATTATTTAATTATTTTGATCATTAATGTTCCTTCCAGTGACTTTGACTTCTGGAGCGTCAGGGATGCCAATCTCTGTAAACTCTCTTTACGAGTTTTGAAGTGGACAAGATTATCTTCGTTTTGATATATCCTGTCCTACTTAAACTCGTTCCCTTGTGCTCTTTTTGTATCGTGCAACTTCGGGTCAACTTAGACCAATTAATCGTTGAATAATTATTCCCACTTTTATCTTTGACCATCGTTTCTACGTTACCGTGACTTTTAATTTAGGAACACCAGACCAGTCGTTTTCTCAGAACCAACTTCTCATGAATGATCTACTCGAGACGCTCTTCACCCAAGACCTTCGTGTCCCACTCAGACACTCCATTTTGTTCTTTATTTTCTTCGCACAATTTTTGTGTCAATTTAGGCCGATTAATTATCTACCGTAAAACCTGATTTAATTTCCAATTTAATTTCGGGACCCGACATCGATCCAACCTAGTCGACCCAGAATATGGACGTGGCCCATATGAAGCCTACTACCCACATGATGCTTGTGTCCTATTTATTGGAGTCCTCGCATATTATTTATTTTCTCGCGATCATAAATGCCTATTTAATTTCATTATTTCACCCTGTCCGATTTCTACCCGACTCGACCAAATCCGAACCCAAGTTCCATATTGTTCTCTCCTGACTGCCCAAATACCCCACACAATATTTCTCTTTTTCCTGTTTAAAAATATCTCCTCTGTCTACTTTACAAATATCCTATATATATAGCTATATATATATATATATATATTTATATATATATATATAAACAACTTTCTCTCTCCTATTACACACCTCACCACCTCACAGCACAATACCCCCCTCCTTGTGGCCGACCTCTCTCTCTCCCTCTCTCTCAAATATCTCTCTCTCTCCATCTATCTCTCTCTCTTCTATATATTATATTTATACACACTCTCTCTCTCTCTCTTTATTATTTACACAACACACACCACTCCCAGCCCCCTACAGCCGAACCCCCCTTAAGCCGAGCATCACCACCATCATCACCATCATTCACCCCATCTCCTTTTTCCTCCACTCCACCACAACTACCACTCTCACCATTATCATCATCAAGTTCATCATCATCACCATTATCATCTTCATCTCCATCACCATGAAGCACCACCACCACCATCATCCGAGCCACCACCACTCCGTACCTCCGCCGGCGATCGCTGCCGTCGACGTGCCACCGCCGTGCCCCGCCGGCAACCGCCACCCCGCACTGTCTTGGCAGCATGTAGCGGCAGCTGCAATAGCAAGCAGTAGCAACAACTGTGTGTGCATGCGCGCGCGCACAAACGCGCGCTGCCGCGGTGGCCGTGCGCCACCACGTGGCCGGCCCGCCCCTGCGAGCTCCCCACACCTCTGGCAAATTCAGGCGACCCCCCTGGGTGCATCGCCTCCCTCCCCGACGAGACGTATAGCCGATTCGTGCGTTTGGCACGGGTTCCCGTCGTGACGAGCTCGGAAACGAAGTTGAAACGGTATTTTGTTACAGCGAATTCACACGGATTTTCTGGTCAATCCGACCGGTGGATCGGCGAACTCCTTACTCTCTCGCAATCTCGGTATATCCATCTTCACTTCCCTCAATTTTTGTCCGTTAATTTCGTCGTTTGGTACCTTAAAACTGGCCACCAAGTTGACCGTTTAAATTGAATTATTTTTAGACGATTTCGTGGAGCCGACTTCGTCAGCTCGTAACTCCGCCGTCGCAGCTCCGGTTGGCGCGCTACCAGTTCCTGTGCGTAGCTGGTATAACCCTCTTCCTGCCCCTTAAGTTTCGTTTCATTGTGAACACGTTCGGTTGGTCGAATTCGACGGCAAAGTTGGCCGTCCGAATTCTTTAATTTGCACTTGTTAAATTCTATTTTTGAAACCGGGACTCCAGATTCAATTTTTGACACCACCAGTAGACTCGTGGCGTCGTTCTGACATGTTTTTATATAAAATTTGCTTGATTTGGAGAACGTGGGCCCCGGCACATATTTCGGTGCAAAGCGGGTCCCACATTCCGAGTCAACAGGTCACTTTGAGATCGGCTCATCGAAATCCAGTTTCGGATATACCGTTGAGTTCGTATCGTCATTCTGGACTTGTTGACATATAATTTGCTGAGTTTTGAAGACATTTGCTCTGACACGCATTTCGGTGCAAATCGGATTCCAAATATCCGTGTCAACGTGTCATTTTGAGATCGGCACATCGGAATCCTATTTCGGATATACCGTTGGGTTCGTATCATCATTCTGGATTCGTGGACATATAATTTGCTAGGTTTTGTAGACTTCTATCCTGATATATTTTTCGGTGCAAAGTGTGTCCAACGGCGGACATCATTTTAACCCGAAATTACCGTTTTCCCCTGTGTCTAAATTGGACTTATGGGTAGGCTATCGTAGCTAATTTGACCATTTTGGACGTGTTGGTGATATTTATTTTATCATCCGACAACATTTGTAGATTTTGCTTATGTATCATCCTTAATTTGTAATTAATTATTTTTTCAAAAATTGTTACTTTCTATTTTTGAATTTTTATATATATTTTAATTGCTGTGAAAATCTAGGAAAATTTTATTTAAATACTATGTTAATTTAGTTAATTTAATATATTTTTTCCAGCATTTAATAAGTAATTTTGGTATTTTATAAAAATAGGAAAACATAACTCATTTTCAGGATACATGTGTTTGTTGATTTTTAATAAATATCTATGAGGGTTTATAAATTCCAAAAAAAATTAGTATAAATTTCAATAATTAACAAGGATTATTCTGATACTTTATTTTATGTATATTTGAGCTTTTTGTCTATCTCAAAAATTATTGGAACTCAGTGTACAGTTTGATTTATTATTGAATAATTACGACTTGCAATGTTTTGTGTTGTTTTGAGTTATAGTCGTATTGGAACTCACCCTACTCTAGTGTAAAGGCCCTAGAAAATTAGTTTGGATATAGTGTCACTCCACATTAGACTTTTAGGCTAGGTTCCCACTTGGCTAGTATCCAGCCAGGAGTTTGGATATAGTGTCACTCCACATTAGACTTTTATGCTAGGTCCCCACTTGGCTAGTATCCAGTCAGGAGTCGTGTCACACCACTAGTGTTAGATCTTAATCATAACTTAGAGGCTGAGTTTGTATATCATTATTGACAGGACACCGGACATCTATATCTTCGTACTAGTATTATTGCTTTGCTCGAGGCAAGTACATCTGTAAACTCATTTACTGTCTTTTAATGCTAGAACATGTATTAACCATGTTAAAATACTGATCCTTGAGGTAGCAAGTTAAATCTTCACATGTTGTATTACTTTCAGTACCTGCCATGCTTAGGACAGTTCTTATATCTTCACATGCTTCTTACTGGTTCTCAGTACATGTTTTACTATGCTTTATACTGCTATCAGTACCTACCATGCTTATACTGCTCCTAGCATCTTTTACATGTTTTATACCGTTCTCGTATCTCTCACATGTTAGAATCTCGGTTATGGGGAAATTGATAGTTGAGTACGTGATCATGCCCCCCACTCCCGTACGTATGTACCGAGCAAGGTTGATATTTTATATGTATACCTTGTCGTAGGCGCACCAGCTGTATCTGTACGTATGTACATCTATCGTTTGTTTACTTGTAATAAAGTATATTTTAGATACTTGTACCACAGTACATTTTACACCTATTGACGATCACGTACCTGCTTCAGTTTTAAACATTAGATATACATGTGTCACCTTGACAAATGTATTTTACTGTGATTCCAGTCCTACCATAATTCCAGATATGCCATGTTCCCTATGTTACTATGATACTGTTATCCCAGTTGTACCATGAGGCCATGTTTCCAGTATTTTCTGTTTATAGACTTATCACACCATGTTTCTTATTGTACATCTCTTTCATTATATATTCAGTACTTTAGTTGTAGAGGTTGTACTTGCTCCCGTCTTGACAGGATAACGTTGTAGGTTCACTTTTCGAGAAGGAAATGCTATGTGATTGATATTATGGTACTGCATTTGAGGACCTGGCCTTAGCTCCAGAAGAGGCCCCAGCGGGGAACCTTGCTTAGATATCTTTCTTGTGTTTTGAGACAGACTTTGTTTTAAACTTATATTTGATACTGGACTTTGTCTCCAGTTAGATACTTGGAAGTGTATTATTAAGTCTGTGCTTATGTTACCTTCGCTTATAGATGCTATGTAGTGATGAACCTTTAAATATGATTTTAGAACTATTAGCAGCTTAGATCCTTTATTGTCTATTCTTAGAACATCTTAATACGCTTTAACCAAGCGTAGGCTGGACATGGCTCGGCCCGGCCCAACAATTTGGGTAACGGGTCGTGACATACTTTTAGTGGTGGCCCATGCAGGTCCAGACTTAAGTTGTTTGGTTACGCCATTATACCAAGCATACCTGCAATTAGAATCTTAGGACAACTTGTTAACACTAGGGATAGACATTTTGAACACGTAGAGGATTTCTAGGATTGCAACATAGGAGAACTCATCACAGCATATAACCGTTAACTATATTTAGTCTCTTGCTTGAAATTCAGTAGGTTACAATTTTGACCAGGATAGTACCCTTGGGATGACCCCTGAGGATCTCACTCTAATCTTACCTAGAAATCTATTTCCGCTTATTTCCATTTGCTCTTCCTTAATTCGTTGTTGAAATCGATTTCTGATTTTCGTTATTAATTTTGATCTTGCATCGTGATAAATTTTATGGATTACATTGTGATATATCCTGATAAGGTAAACGTCTGCTTTATTTATGGAGTTTAGAATTTATCGCAGCCATATTAACTGGTATGACAAAAACATAGGGCCTGATTTTGGGTATACTTATCCTAGTTATGGAATTTAGATTTTCTCGCAGCCATACCGGTTAGCGTGGCGAGAATTCTAGATAACATGATTATAGGGTGTATACATAGTTATGACTCTATCGTTTATTGCATCTAAGCTTACTGGTGTGGCAAAAATTCTGGCAACATGATTTCAGGAAGACGTGTATGGTTATCAGATCATATCTCAACTTGGTTCACTTCGTTATGACCGAATGAGCAAGAATAAATTTTTATTATCATTTTTTCCCGTCTTGATTGACTCTGTCCCATCTGCATCCACAACAAGGATTGCAGGTTCTCTAGGACTCTCCAATTGGATTGCTTTCGCGTTATCTTTTGGACATAATTATTTTTGTGTTTCATCTTTCCTATGACTTGACTAAACTCTTCTTTGTTAACCACTTGGATAATTCTTCTCGTTATGTATCTCGTTGTCTTTGTACCATTCTTGGAGATATTTTGACCAACTTTTATGTCTTGCTTGACCCTTTAACTTGTTTGGACACTGTTATGGATTGCTTGACCCAGTCTTAGGCCTTGTTACCTTCTATTTGATAGACGACCGAAATAGCCAAACCTTGTTAACTGATTCTGTAGTATAACTATAAATGTATTATGTGATTGTGATAAATACTTTTCCTAGGGATTGGTTAGATTAAGCTTATAGGACAAGTATGGGTGACTGACTGTAGTAGACTTGGAAACCATTAAGAACGATTGTATTGATAGTATGACTCGAGATAGGGTATCTAAAGATGGAGAAACGAGATATTATATTGTTGTGACTATGGATTGAGGATTAGAATCTTGTGCTTAGCAGTTTGAGGATGTACCATTTATAGAATTTTGGTTGGTTATCTATAGCTAATTACATGTGATTAGAGGGTAGATCGATATGTGGAATGGTATAGAATAAGTTAGAATGGGATATAATAGTACGTACGAGATTGAAAAGATACCAGTTAAAAAGACAAGGAACAAGACAAAGACATATGTACATTGGTAATTAATAAATCGGGAGTTTGAAATCAAGGATTTATATTTGGAGGACTTGTTGAGTAAAAAGAAGAAGGGTCTACGTCAAGTATAAGTATTGAATGTATGATTTCAATGAGAAGCTGCAGAAAAAGGATTGAAGACAAATGATGCTAAGGGCCTGTGGATTGATAGAATATGGATACTTAGGATACGATAAGGAAATCTAGTATTTATAATTGAGGTTGAAAATATGGTTGATGATTAAGCATTTTAGGCTTATAAATATACCCAGAGAATGAACTATAGTTTAGGGTATACACAAAGGTTTCATGTTAGTATTGAAGATTTTAAAGGATGTATGACGTAGTTTATAATAGAAGGATCTTGTTGAACATAAACCAAAAAGATTGTAAAGAGAAACGGAAGAGATGATTACAAGGGTAGCAGATTGAGTATCGTAGCCAGAGCAGCTACATGTTATAGTTTGACCTATTGGATGATTTTTAATTTCGAGGACGAAATTCTTGTAAGGTGGGTAGTATGTAAGCCCCCTGAATTTTAGGGTGTATTTTAAATTTTTTGAATGAATTATTTTCGATAAATATTTTATTATTTAATTATTTTGATCATTAATGTTCCTTCCCGTGACTTTGACTTCTGGAGCGTCAGGGATGCCAATCTCTGTAAACTTTCTTTACGAGTTTTGAAGTAGACAAGATTATCTTCGTTTTGATATATCATGTCCCACTTAAACTCGTTCCCTTGTGCTCTTTTTGTATCGCGCAACTTCGGGTCAACTTAGACCAATTAACCGTTGAATAATTATTCCCACTTTTATCTTCGATCATCGTTTGTACGTTACCGTAACTTTTAATTTAGGAGCACCAGACCAGTCGTTTTCTCAGAACCAACTTCTCATGAATGATCTACTCGAGACGCTCTTCACCCATGACCTTCGTGTCCCACTCAGACACTCCATTTTGTGCTTTATTTTCTTCGCACAATTTTTGTGTCAATTTAGGCCGATTAATTATCTACCGTAAAACCTGATTTAATTTCTAATTTAATTTCGGGATCCGACATCGATCCAACCTAGTCGACCCAAAGTATGGACGTGGCCCATATGAAGCCTACTACCCACATGACGCTTGTGTCCCATTTATTGGAGTCCCCGCATATTATTTATTTTCCCGTGATCATAAATACCTATTTAATTTCATTATTTCACCCTGTCCGATTTCGACCCGGCTCGACCAAACCCGAACCCAAGCTCCATATTGTTCTCTCATGACTGTACAAATACCCCACACAATATTTCTCTTTTTCCTGTTTAAAAATATCTCCTCTCTCTACTATACAAATATCCTATATATATATACATATATATATAAATAAATAACTTTCTCTCTCCTATTACACACCTCACCACCTCACCTCTCCACCTCACAGCACAACACCCCCCCTCCTTGTGGCTGACCTCTCTCTCTCCCTCTCTCTCAAATATCTCTCTCTCTCTTCTATATATTACATTTATACACACACACACTCTCTCTCTTTATTATTTACACGACACACACCACTCCCAGCCCCCTACAACCGAACCCCCCTAAGCCGAGCACCACCACCATCATCACCATCATTCTTCCCATCTCTTTCTTCCTCCACTCCACCACAACCACCACTCTCACCATCATCATCATCAAGTTCATCATCATCACCATTATCATCTTCATCTCCATCACCATGAAGCACCACCACCACCATCATCCGAGCCACCACCACTCCGTACCACCGTCGGCGATCGCCGCCGTCGGCGTGCCACCATCGCACCCCGCCGGCAACTTCCACCCCGCGCCGCCTTGGCAGCATGCAGCGGCAGCTGCAACAGCAAGCAGCAGCTGTGTGCGCATGCGCGCGCGCACAAACGCGCGTTGCCACGGTCGCCGTGCGCCACCACGTGGCCGGCCCGCCCCCGCGAGCTTCCTACGTCTCCGACGAACTCAGGCGACCCCCTAGGTGCGTCGCCTCCCTCCCTGGCGCGACGTATAGCCGATTCGTGCGTTTGGCACGGGTTCCTGTCGTGACGAGCTCGGAAACGAAGTTGAAATGGTGTTTTGTTGCAGCGACTTCACACGGATTTTCTGGTCAATCCGACCGTTGGATCGGCGAACTCCTTGCTCCGTTGCAATCTCAGTATATCCATCTTCACTTCCCTCAACTTTCGTCCGTTAATTTCGTTGTTTGGTACCTCAAAACTGGCCACCAAGTTGACCGTTTAAATTGAACTATTTTTGGACAGTTTCGTGGAGCCGACTTCGTCAGCTCGTAACTCCGCCGTCGCAGCTCCGGTTGGCGCACTATCAGTTCCTGTGCGCAGCTGGTATAACCCTCTTCCTGCCCCTTAAGTTTCGTTTTATTGTGAATACGTTCGGTTGGTCGAACTTGACGCCAAAGTTGGCCGTCCGAATTCTTTAATTTGTACTTGTTAAATTCCATTTTTGAAACCGGGACTCCGGATTCAATTTCTGACACCATCAGTAGACTCGTGGCGTCGTTCTGGCATGTTTTCATATAAAATTTGCTTGATTTGGAGAACATGAGCCCTGGCACGCATTTCAGTACAAAGTGGGTCCTACACTCCGAGTCAACGGGTCGCTTTAAGATCGGCTCATCGGAATCCAGTTCCGGATATACCGTTGAGTTCGTATCGTCATTCTGGACTTATTGACATATAATTTTCTGAGTTTTGAAGACATTTGCTCCGGCACGCATTTCGGTGCAAACCTGATTCTAAATGTCTGCGTCAACGGGTCATTTTGAGATCGGCACATCGAAATTCTATTTTGGATATACCGTTGGGTTCGTATCATCATTCTGGATTCGTGAATGTATAATTTGCTAGGTTTTGTAGACTTCTATCCTGACACATTTTTTGGTGCAAAGTGTGTCCAACGACGGACATCATTTTAACCCGAAATTACCGTTTTGCCCTTGTGTCTAAATTGGACTTATGGGTAGGCTATCTTAGCTAATTTGACCATTCTAGATGCGATGGTGATATTTATTTATCATCCAACAACATCTGTAGATTTTACTTATGTATCATCCTTAATTTGTAATTAATTATTTTTCCAGAAATTGTTACTTTCTGTTTTTGAATTTTTATATACATTTTAATTGCTGTAAAATCTGAGAAAAATTATATTTAAATACTATGTTAATTTAGTTAATTATTATAATTTTTCCAGTATTTATTAAGTATAATTATTATTTTATAAAAATAGGAAAACAGAACTCATTTTCAGGATACATGTGTTTGTTGATTTTTAATAAATATCTATGAGGGTTTATAAATTCTAGAAAAATTGGTATAAATTTCTATAATTAACAAGGATCATTATGATACTTTATTTTATGTATATTTGAGCCTTTTGTCCATCTCAAAAATTGTTGGAACTCAGTGTACAGTTTGATTTATTATTGAATAGTTACGACTTGCAATGTTTTGTGTTGTTTTGAGTTATAGTCGTATTGGACCTCACCCTACTCCAGTGTAAAGGCCCTAGAAAATTGGTTTGGATATAGTATCACTCCACATTAGACTTTTATGCTAGGTCCCCACTTGGCTAGTATCCAGTCAGGAGTCGTGTCACACCACTAGTGTTAGATCTTAATCATAACTTAGAGGCTGAGTTTGTATATCATTATTGACAGGACACCGGACATCTATATCTTCGTACTAGTATTATTGCTTTGCTCGAGGCAAGTACATCTGTAAACTCATTTACTGTCTTTTAATGTTAGAACATGTATTAACCATGTTAAAATACTGATCCTTGAGGTAGCAAGTTAAATCTTCACATGTTGTATTACTTTTAGTACCTTCCATGCTTAGGACAGTTCTTATATCTTTACATGCTTCTTACTGGTTCTTAGTACATGTTTCACTATGCTTTATACTGCTATCAGTACCTACCATGCTTATACTGCTCCCAATATCTTTTACATGTTTTATACCGTTCTCGTATCTCTCACATGTTAGAATCTGGGTTATAGAGAAACTGATAGTTGAGTACGTGATCATGCCCGCCTCTCTCGTACGTATGTATCGAGCAAGGTTGACATTTTATATGTATACCTTGTCGTAGGCGCACCAGCTGTATCTGTACGTATGTACATCTATTGCTCGTTTACTTGTACGAAAGTACATTTTAGATACTTGTACCACAGTACATTTTACACCTATTGACAATCACGTACCTGCTCCAGTTTTAAACATTAGATATACATGTGTCACCTTGACAAATGTATTTTACCGTGATTCCAGTCCTACCATGATTCCAGATATGCCATGTTCCCTTTGTTACTATGATACTGTTATCCCAGTTGTACCATGAGGCCATGTTTCCAGTATTTCCTGTTTTATAGACTTATCACACCATGTTTCTTGTTGTACATCTCTTTCATTATATATTCAGTACTTTAGTTGTAGATATTGTACTTGCTCCCGTCCTGACAGGATAACGTTGTAGGTTCACTTTTCGAGAAGAAAATGCTATGTGATTGATATTATGGTACTGCATTTGAGGACCTGGACTTAGCTCCAGAAGAGACCCCAGCGGGGAACCTTGCTTAGATATCTTTCTTGTGTTTTGAGACTTAGACTTTGTTTTGAACTTATATTTGATACTGGACTTTGTCTCCAATTAGATACTTGGAAGTGTATTATTAAGTCTGTGCTTATGTTACCTTCGCTTATAGATGCTGTGTTGTGATGAACCTTTAAATATGATTTTAGAACTGTTAGCAGCTTAGATCCATTATTGTCTATTCTTAGAACATCTTACTACGCTTTAACCAAGCGTAGGCTGGACATGGCTCGGCCCGGCCCGACAATTTGGGTAACGGGTCGTGACAACTATCACGAGTTCATACAATTTTACAAAAATTGACCTACATGGGCCACCACTAAAAATATATCACGACCCGCTCCCGAATATCCAGATATGAGTCGGACACATCTAGCCTACGCTATGAGTCACAGCGTAGTAAGCTGTTTAAACCTTTAATTTTCTTTAATATTATATTGAATCAGATTTATCACAGCATCTAGATCGAGATAAACTAGAAATAAGTCCAAAGGTGTCACTTAGTTACATTTCCAAAGCAAGAGTAAACTGGAGACAAGTCCAGAAAAATAAATGTTAACTATTTATTACAAACCAAGTTCAAAAGCGAAATGTAAGCTAAGCTATATGGTATCCTCCAGCAGGGACATCCTATGGGATGTGGGCTACTGTCTCAATGGCAGGTCCATAGTATGAATTACAAAACAACTCCTCCATAGTCAATTCACCTGCAATGATCAATCAGGAAAGGAGCAAAGTACAATCCTATAATTTACGCTACTGATGCATGGCATGATAAGAATGAACTGATAAAGAAGACATTGTTGGTTTGAAAGATAAGACAACATGCTTGGTTGGAAAATAAAAACTACATACTTAGGAGATTCTATAAAGTAAAGACAACATGTTCAAGAGATACTTATAAAACAAAGATAACGTGCTTAGGAGATACTTGTAAAACATGTACAGGTTAGATATGTAAAGTGCGGCTTTGAAAAAGCTAGTAGACACGTGATTGGCTTAAATAGGAGAACATGTAACATGTAAATAAAGACAACTTGGGGGGTACGGCATTGACTACACGTGCACGATGTGTAGTCAAGCTCGGATACATGTAATACATTACGGGCTTTGATCACGTATTAACTAGACATTTTCTTGTCCTAGTGTCGGTAATGTGTACAACTTGCAACCTGTGATACAATTCTTGTTAAAAAGGCTTGTTGCATGAGAAACAGGTTATACTTGCAATCTTGGAATTTAAAGACAACATACAATGAAAAGAAGATACAATTGGTAACAGAAGCATGCAAATCATATCATGTACAGTTTTGTATGTTGTAATGTACTTGTCTTGAATTACCCAAGGATTGTTGTTAAATTTTGATTTGATGTCCAAAGTCCTCAAGCTGTAACAAGGTATAATGTTTCTTAGTTTAAAAGTTAAGTGCTATCTATGTGTTGTGCTACTTACGGGGTCACGTTGTGCTAGCCATGGCACACTAGTCGTAATATTAAACATTAAGACTAACACGACATTTAATACACATCAAAATTAGGTTTTACTAAGTTAAAATCACATGTCATAGAGTATTTTAATAGTAATTTAAAAATATTTTATTTTAATTATTAAATAAATAAAGTATTTACAAAAAAGGGTTCGACAACGTTCATTTAAATAGTTAGAGATATCAAACAAACATGCAACTATTTTTCATTGGTCAAATTAGGCAAAATAATGAATGTAACAAGTTTCAAGAATTTTGGATAGAAATTATTTTTTATAGAATTATTTGATTTAGAAACTATTTTAAAAATAATTATTTATAATTAATTGTTAAAATAAAATAATTTTTAGCATATCAAAACTAACCTAAAATTGACATATAAATATATGTAAATTATCTACAGAAAATCTAGTATTTTATTCTGAATTTTATTTAATTTTACAACACATTTTAATATTTACTAAAAATCAATATACATAAAATACATTAAATAGTACTTTCAGTTTTTAATTAATAGAAAATATAAATAATAATATTTAATGCTAGAAAATTTATAAATAAATACTACATACGAAAACACTAATTACCAGTATTTTACATCACAAAAATATAATATATAATTATCAAAATACAAAAAAATAAATAAATACATAAATACAAAAGTACTACATATTAAAACACTAATTACCAGTATTTTACATCACACAAATATAATATATAATTATCAAAATACAAGAAAATACATAAATACTACATACAATAATACCATAAATAATATAATATATATTATCCAAAAGTAAGCTTAACATAGGATTCAAACTCGGGTATGTCAGGACTGGATCCTACGGCCGGTTTGGTGACCACTGGGCCAAGATTGATTTGGTGTTAGCATAAGGGATCCGCTTGGATTTAAACTATACCAAGGCTAGTGTTAAGTTTCTTACCGAGGAAGAAGAAGAAGGTGGTCGCGATTGTTGGCGAAGCTCGGTGGCTTGGGGATGGTGAGTGCGGCACGGGTCGCTGGATTGCTCCAATAGAAGAAGATGGTAATGCTTAAGTTTTGTCTCAACAATTTTCTTTTTATAGAGAAATAAAGGGGAGTTACGAATGTGAAGGGTCGCAGGTTAAGGAACGAAAAAGGTTATGAGTTACGGAATGTAAGAGGTTGGAAGTTATGATTGTAAGAGGTTGGGAGTTACGGAATATAAGAGGTTGGGAGTTACTTAATAGGAATGGGTTTATGAGCTTGAGTTTTGGGTTTGAATGCGAAGAGAAAATTGGGTTTGGGCTTGGATAAAATGAATAGAAAAATAGAGTATTTATAGGCTTTTTCCCAAGCCATTGGCCCAAGAACGTTTGGATAATTAATCTACGCTATTTAGTTAACTAGGTTCAACATTTAACTAACTTTGAAATTTTTTAGAAGTAAATTGGCTAACCATCTCAATAATCATATGCTACTTAGTCCTAAATCTAGAACCTTTTAAATACTAATTAACCAATCTACCTTTCTATACCTAAAGCTCACAACTGATGGTGACCCAATACTTTATATAAGGCTGAGACAAAGTGGAGACAAACAGCTGAGCTTGGTCGGCCTAATAAGAATATTAGATTTCTTATAGCTGTTAATAGTAACTAATTCCATTCTCCTAAATAAAAGCTTAGTTGAAAATTATACTCTTAATAAATATAATAAAACTAACTAGTTTTGGAGAAACTAATTTAAACCAGGATTTGGGGGTTATAATAATTAATATCCAGTTTAACAGCCTAATCTCCAAAATCATATATATAGTATTCAGGATAAATTATAACTTATTCTTCTAACAAATCTCGATGGATATGTAAACTTCTAATCTATCATATCTGCTTGGATAGGTGTAGGAATGCCTATCAATTGACTAATCAAATTTTTCCACCAAACTAAAACTCCTATAAAATAGAATGCCACTCTATTCTAATTGGTCTTTCTAATAGAGTGGTTCTACCCTACTCATACAAACCTTAAATAATCACCATCCTAAGAAATTTTACTTATATAACTTCTATCCTAGGATAAAATATAATCAAAGCTACCTCAACTAGTCCAGGTACTGATGGAACACCTTGTTCATTCAATAAATAAATACCGCATGTGCATTTATTAATCCAAAAGGCATCAACAAACTGGTAGTAGCTATAGCGGATCCTGAGTGTTGTCCTTGGAATATCCTTTTTTGCATCATCACCTTATGGTATCATGATCTTAAGTCAATAAAATATACCTTTGTTTCTGCCAGCTAGTCGAACCAGACGATGACGAACTGTACTTCGAGCTACCAAATCGATCTTGAGCTTCAACTGATAAATCTGTCTGAAGATAACGATCACCGACTCATTCTAAAGTATAAACTATCTATCAAGATTTTCTGAGAATGATACTAGCTAATCTTTACAGTCTTGACCTAACTTATACTACCTTAGAGGTCATATATCTCGATTCCAACCAGTTCACCTACTTTTGTGGCTTGGATGTTATCCAATCGTCTATCCTTACAATATGGTACTTTAACGCTAAAATGAGGTATGTTATGTCCTAACCATTCTATGCTTCTCTACTAGGTAATGGGCATGCTAATGTTAGACAATGCTTATATATGATACCTTGACAACCACTTCGCTATCGACTAATCTTCTAGTCATGGTTGTTAATAGGTCCTTTTAAGATATTCCTCATATGTATAAAGTAGTATATCTAGTCTAGTACCATCCTTGCCATTCTTCAAACAAATATTCCTAGATCGACATCATGGCACAACCTATCATCACGCATTATTTTGATTCATTCCTTTGATAAGAATCTCCCTAGTAAAGATTCTTCAGGTCTCTGTTCGAGGTAACTTTACATATGCATACCATCATATTTTCTATATCGTTCAAATACACATTTTCTAAATATTATTGCAACCATAAAAGGACTATAAGGATTCTATAGTACCTTATTATATCATCTATCCACAACAAGACTTTCGAATTCTTTCAACTACAATCTTTAATGGGGGTGATTATATTCTAATTAGGAAACTGCATTTAACTATAAAATTCTACCATATATTCTACTAGTTACTTGATTCATTATGACTTAAAACATATCATACCTTTATTTCTAAACAAAATAAAGCATTGTTAATTCTCTATCCCATCTCTATCTATTATCTCTATATCATAGGTGAATGGTAGAATGGGTATAGCCCATTGATCCTAGAACCTCTCGTTAGGGTTAAGTGTGAACCCCCTAAAGATAATATAGTTTAATATTATAGTTTTTGATTATTTATTAAAATTAATAAATAATTACTAATATGCATTGTTTTATTAATTGACTTATATACCCTTTCTCGTAGCTTAGCTATAAGTACCACAACAATAGCTATTTTCTCCCAACAAAATTTGCATACATGACCTAGTCGAGCCCCTCTATATGTATGCCATTCATGTCCCACTTAAACAAGTCTCCTTCTGTTTTATTTCAATAGCACAACCTTCACATAAAAAATCACAATTTATAACGTATATTCTTTATTTATTTTTAATTTTCGTCTTCGACATGGCTTCGACATCTGGATCACAAGACTAGCCGTTTCCTTCCAACGAACATCACCACCATGATCTGGACATGTCACTCTACGCTCATGACATTCGTGTCCCATAAAAACATGCCTTCTTGTGCTGTATTTTAATCACACAACATTTAGGACTTTAAACCTATTTCTAACCCATGCCATGCACGTGTGTCCATTCTAATCGAAGTTGGAAGCAAAATTTCAACCCATTCCCTTCGATCGATCATATGATCATGAACTACCCTAAGTCTATAATACTTATGACACTTGTGTCCTAAATATTTGACCCCTATATGCTTCCTACACATCCATGATCACCCTGGCACTTTTTGTAATGACCACTCAACCCACACTTAACCGAAACTAGACCAAATACCTAACCCAAACTCCCATACAGACCACCATATCTCATACATAACACACTACACCATTTTTTTCCATCAAATTTGTATTATTTTTATCAGGTTAAATAGAGTATATATAAATTTTATTTTCTTGGGTATATATTTATACCGTATATACACCGATGATCTTAAATATTCTATCCATATATTTTTGAGAAATTTACGCTATTTATCTTTGGTTAATTACTATTTATTATTATTACTAGTATTATTATTGTTATTATTATTATCTAGTTAATATATGTATAAAATTCATGTATGGTTATTTTCCTAACCCAAGCCCATATACCTCTATTATGACTCATGTTACTCCCCCGATACACTACCAAACACCAAGTTATATGTCCCACATACAAACACACAACACCAAACCCACACACACAACACTGAACTCCAATTCTTCCCACACAAAAATCCCCCTCTCCTAGAGAAAACCACACCAGCATACCTCCCCCCCATGATACCATATTAAGCCTGCTCTTCCTACAAACCAGCCACCAATCACTCTCCTTCACCTATTATTATCCTACATACACTTCTTTTAATACAGCCACCACCCAATTCTTCTTCTTCCTCAATCATTCTTCTCTTTCTCCTTTCCTGCCCATGCTCAGCCAACCTCCTCCCTGCGCCGGCAAGGTCGCCTCCGCGTAGCAACCAGCACGTGACTGTGCTGCCCCCATAAAGTCTGACGAGCCCGTATGGCCCGACAGCCTTCCCGCTCGCAGCAGTCGTGCTCCGGCTGGTCGCAACAGCGATCCAGAGCACCATGTTGTCCCGTTCCACCACCCGCACGTGCCAGTATGCCGTTCGTAGCCATCACTCGCATGATTCTGCCGTATCGGCACACCGCGACCACCTCGAGCACAGATCAGTGCTTCTTGCACACTGCCTCTTGTCGATATAATCGCCACGTGACGTCCTCGAGCACCAGCCACATGAGACGTAGGCCGACGTATTCCCCGGTCGCACGGCACAGCAGCTCTTCACGCCCATACGATACTTCCAGCAGCCAGCACGCTTCCTAATGGCACGGACGACCTCCCGAGGGCCGCACAATAGGCCTGGACCCCTTCGATGCACCAACGTCCTTCCGGAGGCATGCCTTGGACGATTTATGCATTTTAAAGTCAATCTTATCGTGACGCCTGCGAATTTCAAAATCAGAATCACGTTTCATTGCAGCATATTTGTGCATATTTTATGGATAATCCAACCGTTGGATCGTCGAACAATTTTGTCCATCGCGATCTCGGTATATAGATATACTATCTCCTAGATTTATAGCCATTAATTCGATCATTTGCTATAATAAAACTGGTCACCAAGTTGGTTGTTTAAACTGCGTTTAATTATGACAGTTTCATGGAGCCAACTTTGCATAATTGTTTCTCTCTCGTCGCAACTCCATTTGACGAGCCACCTGTTTCGATGTACAACTGGTATGACCCTCTTCATGTGATAAAATTTTGTTCAATTATTACGTGGTTCGATTTGGTGAATTCGACGTCAAAATTAATTGTCCGAATTCGTAATTTCCAACTTAGAAAATACAAAATTTGAAACTGGGACCTCAGATTTAAATTCTGACACCACCATTGGTCTCACGGCTTCGTTCTGTTCAACACTGATATGTGGTCTGTCGAATTCAGAGAACTTGGGACTTTGCACGCATTTCGAAGCAAATCGAGTCCCACGTTTTGGTTCAACAGACGATTTTGTGTTTAGCTCATCGAAATCCAATTCTAGAAATACTGTTGATTTTGTAACATCATTCTGGTATCGTACACATATAGTTTACTAGGTTTAGAGAACTTTTATTTTAGTACACTTTTCGGTGCAAAAGTGGGTCCAACGACGGATATCATTTTGACCCAAAACTTCCTTTTTTGCCCTAGTATCCAAATTGGAATTATGGTTAGGCTATTTTAGCTTTCTCAACTATTCTGAGAACGGTGGTGCTATTTGTTTCAGCATCCGGAGTTGTTGGTGACGATTCTGTATTTTTCTACTATTGGACTTAGCTTGTTTGTGCCGAACGTTGCCAACTCACCATTCAAGATCCACAGGCAAGTATACCTTGTCATGTTTTTACTGTATTAAACTTTCATGACTACTGTCATGTATCTCTGTGTTAGAAATAGTATAAAGGTCGCATTTGAGAATGCCTCTGGTGCAGTCGACGAAGACGTCGATACGGGTTGTGTAGACTTAGTACTAGTGGACCTACCAAAGTAGTGGAGCAATTGTTATAGTTCCTACACCTTGACACAAATCATTTCATGATACTGAGAGTGAGGATGAGAGCATGTTGGACACGGGCCTATGCAGTCGACTAGCTATCAATGCAAGGAGCACGTGTGATGGTAAAATGCATAGTATAGTTAGTTCTATATTAGATATGACAGCATATAGTTATGAGATGTTCAAGTCATAGACACGACTTGTGTATTGGCATTGGGGCGGGGAGGATCTAGTAGACATATGGGACAGCCAAATTGGTCTACCTTAGTATTCGAATGAAACTATGGAGTTATGATTACATGATTACTAGTGGCTCGGTAACATCGTATGCGCTATCGTGGGATTATATATACTGTCGGTATATTAGGCGATTGTCGCTAGCTATAAGCTATGTCGATTGATGATATATGTCGGTGTATATACGGTATCTAGCCAGGGGCTATGCCGGAGATTATTATTGAGCTTATCATACACATACGTTCCAAAGTTATCCTCAAGTGCATTCACATAGATGGTTAGTTCACCTACATAATCAGTATTTACTTTACGGCATGTATTTTGTATCTTGTTATGTCCCTCTGAGGACCTGGTTTCCTACCATATTATGGAGTTATTTGGTATGGTGACTTGTTGGAGCTGATGATGGACAACATCGAATATTCAGGTATTATAGTTAGATGTTTATCTTTCATTGTTCATATATTATCCTTCTAATTCATGTTACCTGCTGTTGTAGTCTAGTTTTACAAGCTCACTCTTCTTCGAGTTTGTTCGGAAATATATACCATAGGGCGGCCGACTCTAGTACATGATGTCCATTCTTGCTCTATTTACTTATATGTTGATTGTGACTAATTAAGATTGCACATTCTTAGTATATTTTTTACAACATGGTACATCTGGGTATGTCCATTAAATTGGAGAACATATTCCAGATCATATTAGCTGGCATCGTTTCCAAGTTCCTAAGTATTTTATAATTGGGGCGTAACATATTTTAGTAGTGGCCCATGCAGGTCGAGATCAAATCGTTTTGGTTACGTTACTGTACAATATGATCCTGCATTAGGATAATGTATTAGGATCTCAATCCATAATTGCTATTGAATCTCCCTTTGAATGAACTATCACCCTTGAATCTCGTATTTGTATCCAATCATACCTCCTTGAATTCCTTGTGATTGATTCTCGTCTTCTCCAACTTTGGAAGGATGAACGCTCGATGTAAACTCTCCGGTTATGTTTAGTCGTAGAATAACATAGGCTGATAAAATATTTCTGCCGTTGGTGAATATCTATTTCAGGAATGGTTAGAATAAATGACTCTAAGAGATAGACTGGTTAGAACAGAATTGTAGTTGGATTTTACATATGAGATTTTAGGAGGATTCTTTCTCTTACCAATAGATATAAATACTATCGTTTACTTAACACATAGATGCTCAATGGTTAGGCGTATAAGTATTGTATTGCCTTTTGTTGCTAAAAGAGTAGATTACTAGTCGTGTTATTAAGGAATTTTGATATCACTTATAGGATTATAGTAGATTATGAGTTAAAGTACCAATTTTGATTTTCTATAGTAGATTATAAGTTAAAGTACCAATTGTGATTTCCAATTTTTGGTGGTTAGCCATAGCTGAGGACTTAAAAGTAGAGTTAAAATCTTAGCCTAAGTAGACTAGTAAACCATTCATCGATGCAGGTTAGTAAGGAATTTCCGAGGAATTATAATTAAAATAGTTCAGATTAAGATATACTTAGTAATTATACGGAGGAAAGAATTATAGGAGTAATAAATTGTCAAAAGGGTTAGTAAATTGAGACGAGAATCGATGTCGTAACGAGGATTATAAAGAGTGTATGGTTTAAGAAAGTAGTGTGACTGCAACTCAACTATAAAGTTTAGGACTCAAAGAAGGATGAAAAACAAGAACGAGGAAATAGAGGATATCAATTCGATGATAAATAAAAAAATTAATGTGAAAGTTGTTATGCCATACTAATATGTTGATAAGACAATAGAGAAGCCAGTATCATAGGATATTGATGGAATCATGATCAAGATTAGTAATGATCAAGAAAGTTGTTATGCCATACTAATATGTTAGAAGACATTCAAGGACCAAAACAAGAATGAATTGGCGTGATGTAAAAGGGAAAGAAGAATTTCATGACAAAATTGTGGGAAGGGAATAGAAGGAGAGCATCCTTAAATGAGTAATAATTAGTGCGTGTACCCGTGCGACGCACGGGACGGATAAAGTGTCATTCTATTTTTTGTATTTTATATGAATGTTAATATTTCGGTAGGAAGCATAAAATCTAAATAATTAATGATTAGTAATGCAGTCACATATTTGTATATATATATGTATGTACATATTTGTATAAATATGTATAGGTAGCATCCTATCATTTGCCTTTATGAATTTGCATGAAAAAATCTTGAATCTGCAATAACTAATTTTAAAGTAATGCATATCATAAGAACATGATAATGATAAAGTTTAATTAAAAAATTACATAAGTGATGGGCCAAATTTGCAACTGCAATGCTTTTGAATGTTCCAATCCTATATACATAAAAGACAATGAATATAGTTAGATAAAAAAAAGTTGCTCTAATATAGTGTACTTCAATTAATATAGAATAAATAATA
Organism: Iris pallida; assembly: GCA_029216955.1. Taxonomy (NCBI): domain Eukaryota; kingdom Viridiplantae; phylum Streptophyta; class Magnoliopsida; order Asparagales; family Iridaceae; genus Iris; species Iris pallida. Next base: position 3,640,094 of record JANAVB010020398.1, on the reverse strand, counting down.
AATTTATCATGTACCTAATTTAGATTTTGAAAAACTTCTTTGTAAACTACATTTGTAGTTTCATTAGTATCTTCACCATCGTCATCAGCAATAAAAATTTTTAAACCTTTGCGTGATGTAACCCTTGAAATAGCAACATACAGTTGTCCATGAGTAAAAACTGGTTTTGGAAGGTATACTCCAACATATTTAAGAGACTGCCCCTGACTTTTGTTGATTGTCATTGCGAATGAAACTGCAATAGGAAATTGCTTGCGTTGAAATTTAAAGGTATTATGAGATCAGAGGGAGTTAATGACAATCTTGGAATAAACACTTTCTGACCAATATTGCTTCCTGATATTACCCTTCCTTCTAAAATGTAGGAACCCATGTGTGTAATAATAAGGCGTGTTCCATTACATAGTCCAGCTATCTGATCAATGTTTCTCAGCAACATAACAGGGACTCCAACTTTAAGATTTATTTCATGATTTGGCAATCCTGATGCTTTTATTGTGTTCAAGAATTCAGGTGTTTGAATATTCTCCGGTCCATCCATGATTTTATATCTGAACACGGTGTATTAGTAGACATATATGTTTTGGACTCCCCTGGAAGCAATGACATGATATAATTATTGATGATGTCAACATTATCATTTTTTGGAGTTAAAATAGCTCTATCCTGGAAAAAGGATGCATCATAGAAATTATCTAATAAAGATGGATAAGTACTGTTGACGATTGAGGCAAGTTGATCTCCAGAATTTTTGATAACAATATCATCTGGAATTGCAATCGACACATCACCATCGCTATCATCACCAACAGTTCCTTCTCCAATGCCTAACAACCAATCTAAGAATTCCTTTAGTTGATTAACATCAGTAACCATACCAGCAGATTCAAGTCTCATGTTCTTAGTTAAGGTCAGGACTGTACAAAATTTCCACAAATAAGAAGAATTAATTGTCGTATACACGACATCTTGCCTTGTTCCCTTTACAACAATAGGAAGAATATGTCTAAAGTCACTACCCAATATGACAACTTTACCTCCAAAAGGAAGACTTAAACTATTTATATTGGAGAATCGCATAATATCCCTGAATGTTCGGTCAACAACTTCAAAACAATGCTTGTGTGTCATTGGTGCCTCATCCCATATAATAATCTTAGCCTTCATTATTAGCTTAGATAGAGGACTACCCTGCTTAATGTTGCAAGTAGAATCTTCATTTCCATTCAACGGTATCTTGAATCGCGAATGCGCTGTCCTCCCTCCTGGTATAAGCAGTGCTGTTAAACCACTTGAAGCAACCATCAATACTATACCACCTTTTGACCATAAATCTACAGTGATAGCTCTCCAAATATATGTTTTTCCAGTACCACTATATCCATAAAGAAAAAAAATTCCACCGAGATCTTCATTCACATGCAACAATAATTTGTAGAAAATATGTCTTTGCTCATCAGTCATTGTAGATACCAATGTTTCACGTTCATCAGCCAAAGCAACTCTATCATAATTTAATTCATCATAAATAAGTGGATTTTCAGTATTGTCTAATAATGCCATGTCTGGTTGTGTCATTGAAGGGAAGTCTCGCAAAGATCTATTATTGTATTGCAGTAATTTTTCTATTTCAACCAAAGCCAAATTTTGTAATTCTTTTGCACTTAAAAGCATAGCTGTAAAAATTAAGAATATCATTAAGATTCAATCCAATGAATGATTAGTAATTAATATAGTGAAATTGGAAGTAATTTTTCTATTTCAACTCAAGAAAGATTTTGTAATTCTTCTGCACTTAAAAACATATATGTCAAAATTAAAAATATCATTAGAACTCAATCCGATGAACGATTAGTAATTAATATAGTGAAATTGAATTACCTGGAATTTGAAAATTTTCTCTTTGTCTATGCAAAAGATCATCGGTCAAATACTCCCAAGTTTTGTTCCAAACCAAATCTGGTTGAGCAAGTTGATTTGATGCCAACAAAATTGCAAAAAGTTTCCGCAAGTAGTGACCAGTGCCCCAATTGCTGGCTTCTATAATCCCATCGATATACTCTTTTTCATCATCTAACAACCCTTTTGCATAGCATGCATCTCTGAAAGATAGGTAGACAACATTGTCAACTGTTCTGATATCACGAAATGACTGTGCTCCTTTTGCATAATTAAGCAAATTTCTCAAATAGTACAATTCACCACTTCCAGGATGAACATATTGTAGCCTTCCAATAGTTAGTCCCTTCTGCCTTTCCATCCATTCACCATTATCTCTTTTCCATACAAAGTGAGTAGGAAACTGACCATATGTTAGTTCCCTTGGTTGAGAAAACTTTTTATTTGCTTCTAACCATGCTAGCAATTTGGATTTTTGAGACTTAGGTCTCTCAAGCATAACATCGATTGCATCATTGTCTGAAAAAATTACGGTTTGCTCATTTGGCAAGTGGAAACTCAAACGCTCAACGGTAGGTTCTCTATAATTGATATCAAAAGCAGAAAGTCTCCAAGCAGATTCACACGAAGATAAATATCTACAATCATAATACAACTTTATTTCATCCACTATCTGAGCATTACGACGTTGCGCAGAAGTCTGATAAAAGGTTGCCGTTGCACGATCCTGTCCTTTGTTGACATATTTAAAAAATACTTAATTGAACGGGATTGGTTGCACCATTCAACGTTTATATGAGCATTATACCTCAAAAGTAAGTGTTTGTTGTATGGAACTACATATCTATTGTCAATAATCGATTCACCCTTTTTAATAGTTATGCCATTGTCACTTCTTCTATAGTTTGGATATCCCTCATCATCAATTGTAGTCCTTTCAACAAATTTTTTTGAAAAATGTTTTGTACACCTCCCATTTTGCATACACGGAGATCTTCTATTTGCAGCTCCACCATGGACCGTGTATCATTAGTGAGGACACAATATCATACAAAAATGGATCACTATCTTTATTTGTATTTCAGCAGATATAATGTTATCTATATCATTAGCTATTTGATACCTATATTCAGGATGTAAGAAAACCAATATATGTGCATGCGGCAACCCTCTTTTCTGAAACTCTATTGTGTAATAACTACAAAATAATATAACTTTATGAGTAAATATTTAACCAAAGTGGTAAGGTTTAAAAAGTGGTACTTGTATTAATTCTTACCTGCCTTCACTTGCCTGAAAATATTGTATTGCTTGATCTCCTTTATCAAATGATCCAGCTTCATTTTGAAAATGCGACAGAGTAAGTCTGGCCTATCTTCAGGTTTGAGTCCATAGAGTGTTAAAAACCTATGTAATTCTGGCCACTTTTGGTTGCAAGTAAATGTTATAAATAGATCCGGATAGCCAGCCCATCTGCAAATTGCCATTGCATCTTGACAATTTTGAAATAGATATCGTGCACTTCCAGTAAAACTCGGTGGTAACACAATTGTTTTTCCAGTTGTAGCAGGATCATTTTTACCTCGCAACACTGCATCTGCTAAACCCTTGTAGATATCAGCTCTGAGTTGCTTCTGATGAGTTCTTATAAAATTAAGCCTTGATGATTCTACCATACTCTATGCATCCACCAAAATTGTTGGAATAACCTTCTAGCAACTAATAAAAGAGGAGTCTGATTAATCCTTTGTTGGATAATGTAAGCCAAAAATTCTTGAATCGCAACGGACTGTCGTTTTTTGACTCATTTTCTATTGATTGCTTTAACTTACTACCCTCCTCCCATCCATCTTCGCCCCTTGGAAATAATAGTGGATACTGTAATGGCAAATAAAGCTTTGTTAATATGGAAACACGTTGTAACATACCCGATTGGGTTTGACAATAATATCTCTCTCAGAATCTGCTGCATCAAAGTCACCAACAATTAGAGCAGCAACTTCTGATACATTAGGAAGATTGTGAGTTCTAGCATCGCATCCTTTTTTTCCAATCAGTTTCAGCTTCACATTAGCAAATTCATCTTCAGCTATTTTATCACGAACCATTATATATATTTGACATATGGATTACACGAATCCAATGTTTCTTTTAAATCCCTAACAATTGATTCTCTTAAGGAAGAAGAATCTCTTTCCATCCTGTATCAAAGAAAATAATATTAATTATGTAAACCACATTTTTTTATCAATTTTAGTAATAAGTGTAAAAAAAATTATAGTATTGCATACCCAATAACAAACATTTGATTGCTTATTTCATTGTCCGTATCATATATGTACAATTGGGAAAATTTTGGGCTCGAACCAGGAACTGGAATTAAGCTACCAATCTAATGGTAGTTTTCCCCACTCATGACAAACATAGGGGGACCATTACCATCATTTACTAAACTAACAACTTGACCACCCATTGAAGTAAAAGAAAACATCATGTTGAATGCACAAATATGTTTTAAAAAATATTTACTTCTATCATCGTCACCAAAAAATACTGTCGAATCAATAACGATGGATCTTCATAAGGAGCAAGTTGAATTTTGCCTTGCAAGCAACATAAGAAAATTTTGGGACAGTTGCATTTCTATGTTTTTTGCCCCTTTCACCATACCACATCATTGCCCCACAATCTTGACAAATCGAAGACGGATCTCCTATGTCAAAATAATCTATAAAAAAGCATATAATTATGACTTTGCAAGACTTTTAATTTTATAAATGAAAAAAATGTGTTTAAATAAGTAAGAAAAAAATTATAACTTATTGTAAAAATGTTAACAATACCTGCATGCCATGCCCATCAACATGATGACTTGGATCACTATCAGCATCATTTTGAAGGACCGATTGTTGAATATTAGCAGTTGTTATTGGATTCGAATAATTAAGTGCTGATGGTTCCAGCAATAAAAGATTAATTAATAATTTTAAAACACTAAAATTAATAAATAATTAAAGAATAACTTCATGACATTTACTTTATAAGATTAAAATTTTGTATACCTGTCGAAGCATCATGCTCAAAATGACTGTTATTAGAAGTTTGATTTTTCTGCAACAATGTTGACGCAATACCATTCTATTGAAACAAATCTTTGACATTTTTTTACATTGGATAGCCACTCGATAAACAACTTTTTCGCTGCATAATACATATAAATTTAAAATAATAAAGCAACATTAGGTTTATTAATAATAAAAATTTATCAATCATAAATGAGTGTATAATTATGTTAATTAGCTTATAATATACCGTTGGTTATATCCCTCAAAGGAGTCATGCTAAGTTTGGGGTGGGCTAATATTTAATCTGTTATTTTGAACTGCATCTGTCCAAAGGAATATCAATGATGCTCCTGAAAAAAGAAGTATAAAATTGACATCGTACGTATACCAAACTGAGCAATGTTCTAAAACACTAAAATTGAATAAATAATTAAAAGATACTTCTTGACATTACATTATAAGATGAAGAAAATTGTATACCTGTCGAAGCATCATGCTCAAAATGACTGTTATCAGAAGTATGATTTTCCTGCAACAATGTTGACGCAATGCCATTTCTATTGAAAACAAATCTTCGAGATTTCTTTACATTGGCTAAGCCACTCAAAAAATAACTTGATTTTGCTGTATAAAACATAGAAATTAAAAATAGTAAAACAACATTAGATTTATTAATAAATAGTGTTCTCAATCATAAGTGAGTGCATAATTATGATATTAGCTTATAATCTACCATTGGTTATATCCCTCAAAGGATTCTACTAAGAGTTTGTGGTGGGGTAACATTTAGTCTGCAATTTTGAACTGCATCCGTATCCAAAGCAATATCAATTGATGCTCCTGAAAAAAAAAGGATGAAAAATATTATAGATATTAATTATAGTAGTTATAAACTGTATTACTTAATACTTTAATATAAGTTACCTTCATTATTGTTTGAACTTAAATAAGGTGTTGACATCCAGTAATATCTTCAATTGCACCAGGCCTCACTAAGTTGGGATTATAAGGAGTACCATTTACTTTCATCATTTTGAGTGAAATTTTTTTGCTTGTTCGTGGACAAAATCCCATCATGCAGTTGAAATTTACCGGGACCAAATCTAAACTTCCTTGAGGAGCAACTCGCATGTGCAATTTCATCACTCAGATCGCAGTAAAGTTCAGGTTGTTTTCTTTTTTGATTAGCACCTGCAGTTAGTTACAATTAAGATAAGATTAATATGAAAATAATATGTGAAGATCGATACATAACTTTCGCATGGATGTCATCCCGTTTTGACAAATGAAAAACGTTGTTGCACACATGCCTACATAATGTAAATATAATGAAAGTGTCTGCACATAGATAAAGTGATTACATTGGTAGTTTATATTGGAAGTTGAAAACAACTATTCTTGGTAGTAGTATAGTTTGTATATGTAATAAATAAAACCTATCACTATTTAACTACGAAAAGTGAATTGTAGTACAAATTTAGAAACAAAATTAATCCAAATAAGATAACAAAATAATAAAATACGAAAAATACTAAATTTTAAATTCATCATAATATAAATTATCCAACAAATGTAGCATATTTTAAAAAAACACCGAGACAATTGTCTTACACATCAACAAACAATAGGAATAACATAATAATGGTAACACGCTGTCATTCGGTTGGCTCCGTTTTGATTTTCTTAACTTTTGGAAACTTTGTGCTTGAATTCTGGAACACGTTCCTCCAACAGGGAGCCAAACTCTTCATCGATATTGATCCGCTTTTCCTTGGTCTTATTAAAATTGGGTGTATTACCAATATTAACCTAAAAAGAAAAATATATGATTAAGTAATCCATAATTACCTTCAAAAGATAAAAATATATTATTGCAGAATAATGTACTTACAGTATTTTCCTTATCAAAGTTGTTTCCGTTGTCCAAACTTGTAATTCCATCATTGACAATATGGCCCTGCTTTGAATATTAAAATTTTAAATATGTATGGAAAATAATATTACAATTTTATTAAAAATATTTTCAAATGTAATAACCTTAATGTTATCACCAACTTCAGGAGAAATTATAGTTTGCACATCAACATCCGCATCCAATTGATCCTGTTGGGTAAGGAACATTTAAAAGATGTGCACACCATTGGATTTAAAAAATTACAAATAAAAAAATGTAACAAATTACTTGAATCCCATGCTGCTTCTTAAAATCTTTGATAAGATCACTGCTATCAGAAATTCGCTTAACAGTATAAGTCCGCCAACTATTATAAATACTGTTTTGCGTAGCAAGGATCTTAAAAGCATATCTTTCTTCAAAGCACGTCAAAAGCAGATGGCCATTTTCCATCATAAGTACCCTGTTAACACATAATATACAATATATATTTTTTAAATGTCTTATATTTTTAAAATATATATAATATATATTTTTAAATGACTTCACCTATATATTTTTAAAATGACTTTGCACCTATCAACTTGTTTTAAACGATTAGTTAAGCAAACCTTTTCAACATCAACAAAAAGAGGAGCAACAGCATCATCCCAAAAATTGTGTTGCAAGACGATCAAACAGTATAAAGTAGGTGGACCTGTTTCGTCAATTATTGAACATGGACTTTACACCTGCATAATAATAAATTAATATATCACCACATAAATGTTATAAATTAAAAGGTTATGTCTTAATTAAATAACTCAAAATTGCACACCTTGGGAAGCGAGGACTATATTTGCACATTTGCTACAGTAATACAGGTTTCCACACGCTGGGTCACTTTCTTTGTACATTTTGTGCAAGCATAATAGTACTAACCCACAGAAGTATCAAAATCAATATTTTTGCGTAAACAACACACTGAAGTTCATGTTTAAAATGCAAGTTAAAATTTAACAAAGGTAAATAATGGTGATGTAAAGCTATATATATATATATATATATATATATATATATATATATATAATTATATATATATATATAGATATATATTATATTAAGATATAAATAATAAGCACCTTATCCATATCTATGACATCAGAAATAGTAAGTCTGGACATTGGAAAAAATCATCAGTTACTGAAATAAAGCTTTGGCTTGAGATATAGCTGACAACTTGGCTACCAGAGCCACTTGTATTTTCCAACCTTTACAAATTGAAAGATTGAAAGTGGTGTCATAATTTTGACCAAATAATTGACATGTTCCAAATATATTAATTATTTAAAGTATTAGTAAATATGAAATACAATCACATGTTCTTGTATTCGATACACTCCTTAAAATCTGGATTAAGCCAAAGTTTTGTTGCATCAAAGGAGTTAGAAATTCCAACCTTTGCTACAAATTAGTAAACAATGCAGTTATATTAATTACATTATGTAAATGTAAACAAATAATTATCTGCAATCTCTAATAAAATTAAAGTACTTACAATTGAAGATCCTCATTTTGCAGCCATGCAAGATAACTATAATAGAACCATCAAAATCCTTGTTTTCAATGTAAGAATTGAAAGCAATTGCATAATCGCCCCATAAAGTACAGTCTATCTTGTTACCCTATATTAAAATGACCATATAATGGTCACATTAAAGATAATTAATAATTGAAAAAAGGAATACAAATAAAAAAATAGTATGCAAAATGGAATGTTTAAATTTTTTTTAATTAACTCACTCTAAGTCCTCTAGAACTAAATCTATCAGCAAGCTCTTAACACATTTTTTTCGTTCTCCCTCAAAGCACTTCTTTGCACAGCATGGCCAATAACATCTAAACAATGTAAATAACAACAAAGAATTAAATTACACCGTATATTTGCATATTTAGGAAAGAATTTAAATTAAATTATGAAAAGTAATACCTATCAGATGTGTTTCATCTAGACTAGATGATATAATAGCAAATTGACAAAATTAAAAACGCAAATAGGAATACTTGAATCATCTGATTTCATGCACATAGTGGTCCTTACAAAGGTAAGTTTATATTTGTGACGAAAGCAAGAAATTTTGAATCAACATTGGCTGCAACCAATAAATTCTAAATGAGATAGCAGGACCCTTCTTGCAGAGTGTTGGCAAACATTTCAAGTAGGTTTTGCTTCACAGAAGCCTGAATCTTTCCACACTGCAGACACGTGAAACAAATATTAAACAATTAAATATAAATAATTAATTAAATTAAGAGAGACAAATGACCAAAGATAACCTTTTCATCACCAGTATCATCTCCATTGACTTGGTAACATTGGGCTTATTATATCAGGAACCTTCCAAATATGCACTACTCTAACTTTGATCCTATAATCTACTTTCCCGCCTTAATATCATCTATATGAGTAATCCTTGGAGCCATACTTAAATGTTAATACTTGTAAAATTAGTAAATATGATTATAAAAAATTAGTAAAATATGATTATGAAGTTAAGTAAAGACAAAGGGGAATGTATGAAAAAGATAAGGATGTGAAAAGACAGATGCTCCAAAAGAATAAGAATTTAATGTTACCACATGGAAGGTGTATAATTAAACCATATTCGATCATAAAATGTAGCAAACAAATGGAAAGAGAAATCTTATAAAAAATAGAGAAACACAAAAAAGTTTACATGGAAACAAATCAAATCAAAAAACAAAATTAAATCAAATACCATGTAACAAATTTTTAAGATTATATTAGCATTGTAATAAAGTTGTAGCTGATGATTTTTCAAAATTGACAGAGGAAGTAGCGAAATTAGATATCCAAGCTCGGAAGAAGTAAAATCATACAACTTATAAAGTGTCAGGCTCATTCATTTTGTTCCCACATGAAAGCATATAGTACATAATGAACTATTGAAAATCCTCGGGTGAAAGAAAAAATTATTAGACATGGATTGCTGCTTCAAAAGATTTACCAAATTGACATAGCTATCCTAATGGAGGATAAGGTGATTTGTCAAAAATTTACAGTGAATTTGAGTTGAGTAAGATCAAAAAATCTAAATAGTTTTGATGGACTTCATTTTATGGCCATATATAAAAGCCTTTTAAATTCAATGTGATACTATATCAATCTTCGATTATGTACTACGTAAATTTTATGAAAAAACAAAACTTAGCTATCATCTGTAATCACAGAACAGAGAAACATATTTTTAAATTCAATGTGATCCTATCTCAATTTTCGAATATGTATTTAATAAATTTTATGGCAAAACAAAACTTAGCTATCATCTGTAAGCACAGAACAAAAAAACATAATCGACCTACCATGATTTTGTTTTGCTTCCTATCAGGGGTGGGTTTGACACTAACATTTGGAACTAATCATGGAGGATGCGAATTTAATTCTTCCCCATAAAAAATGGGGACAAGGTGGAAGTTTTGATCTCCCATACCCTCCAACCTGGCAATCGCAGTTGCCTCGCTACACTTATGTTAATATAAGAGTAATAAAATGTAGTATTATAACACCGTCTGTGTGTATATCCTGATAATTTCATTCTAACATACACAAATACCAAACGCAAGTGCGTACAGAAATAACCAAATAAGACATGTAGATTTCAAAGTTTGGTGGCATGATGTATTCAAAAGATGCAAATGATTTGTTGATGGGTCATTCATTCCGATGTTTTGTTTGATGAGTCATCCTTCTTTGACATAAATTTAGCCTCTTTCTCATGGAAATTTACTTCCTTTAGCCAATATTGGTGTTTCATGTAGCTTTTCTGACATGGATTTTGCTTCGGATTGATGCTTTATGGACTTCTCCTTTCATCTCAATTTTGTCTTTTTCTAACATGGGGTTTACATATTGCTCAATATGAATTTTCTTTAATAATGAGCATCTAGATTCTGGTGATCTTAAATTTATGAGTTGGTAATTTATATGTTGATTATATAATAAAATTTGACCATATCTTGATTCTTAGATGTAGTTGGTGGATTATTTTAATATGTGACCTAATGTGTTGTTACTCTTGTTGCAGCTTCTTCAATCTGTGATCCATTGTTTCCGCTCATGGAGCAGCATTCATCGTGATTGCCACAATAGTTAACTCATTTTCGTAACTATATATTCATTATATTGTACTTTTATGTGTAATAGCTAACACTGCATTTAATTTTGCTAATTTGACAAATTAAACCGAATCTTCCATTAGAAAGGGTTGATCCTGTCAAATTGATACCCTATCAAAAAACAATGTTGATCCTGTCAAATTGACAATTTACAGCGCTAGACGGGTATTCTTTGAAGCATAGCATTCTTTGTTTCTTGGATTAGAGAGATGATTTCTTAGATAATACAAACACTTAAAAAAAGCATCAATTTAATGACAGGTCGCTCCTGCCTCCTCTTATTTGGATATATTACTTCTTATTTGATGTCAGAGTGGGTAATAGCATCAGTGGATCCAAATATATGCTTGGAGTATCGATTTATTTATTTTGGGAAGAAAGTGATATCTAGTGATCCCAAATGGAAAATATAACCACGTTACTGACTCGCTAATTTGCATCTAAATCCTGAAAAAATTCGATTTGTAACTTGCTATCCAACTATTATTATAACAACATCTAATGAGTTATGGTAGACTATTTTAATTGACAACTAAATATCTTTTATAGATTTCTAAAGCTTCTAAAGCCTTATAATGGGTTCAAAACCATCAATAATGGTGTTCTAAATAAATAAGTCCACAATATACGTTAATTGAAATCTAAAAAAAAATCTAAAAATTGGTTATCTCAATTTTATTTAGAAAAACCTATAATTTTAAATGAAGAGGAAGTTTGGATCGTGTCATCTTCAATTAGGGTTACAAGCAGAAGTAAGAGTTTGAATTGTTTTAAATGCTATGATAACCTCCAATCAAAGTTCGACATATGCCGGTATATATACTCCAAAATCGAGCGGCTGATTTAGCATTATTGAACCACCCTATATTTCATAAATTGGATTGAAAAAGCTAAATTTCGGAATATGTAGTTAATAAATTTTATGGAAAAACAAAAGTTATCTACCATCTGTAAGCATAGAGCAGAAAAACGTAATTGACTTATTAATATAAAATATAACCATGCAGTAAATTAATTTAGTTCCAAGGAAACATGCATATCTCAACCTAAGAAACGTTGGCGATGGCGATAAAATCGCGATAGGAGGAAGAATATGAATACCTCGAATGAAGAAACTTTAGGAATCCTCGATAATGCTTCTTCACTCTCTCTCTCTCTCTAATTTTTTGTTGGGGATTAAAAATTGAAATAGAATAGTGAAAAAAAAGAGAGGAGCAAGCTTTATAAATATCACTATGTACGGGAGATAAGTGTATCCGAAAATACTTTCTCAACCAATCACTATTATTCCGCCACTCCTATTTTTCCTTTATATCCAAAAAAAAAATCTAATTTGAATTATCAACTAATTCCTATTTTTCATCACTCATATTATCTTCTTTTTTTAAAAACTTTTAAAAAATAAACTGAAGATTTTCAAACTTTATTTCTCTCTGCTGAAATAAATTTAAATAATAAAGTTAAATAAATTTATTTGAATTATATGATAATACAGATGAATATTTGGGGCTAAAAGTCACTCCTATTTTTCCGCCCAGCTATGGACGGTTACGGGAGAAGAAATTTTGGGTGGTTATGGCAGATTCATTTTTGTTTGCAAATATATCCCACATAATTCTTTTATATAAAGTAAAATAGTAAAGAGGAATAATTGGATATATAATAATGTATATGAATATTTGGATGCATATTTTGGACGGTTGTTGGCAGATATATCCCACATAATCTTTCTATAAAAAGTAAAATAATATCCAATGAATAATTTGATATATAATAACTTTATTATTATATTTGGATGCATATTTTTGGCGGTTATGTATATGAATATTTGGATGCATATTTTGGACGGTTATGACAGATTATGGCAGATTCACTCTTATTGGCAGATATATCCCACATAATCTTTTTATAAAAAGTAAAATAATAAAGATGAATATTTAGCTATATAATAATGTATATGAATATTTGGATGCATTTGGGCGGGAATCCTTCCCCATTGTATCCTACTTTCATTAATAAAGGATTTGAAACGAGTTGCAAAAGGTAGATAGTAAAAAAAATTAAAATGAAGTTGAATCCTATGATTAAATTTTAAGTATCGAGGACGGTTAAAAGACCTTGGTCGATTATATTCTCAATATTGTTGTTGGAAGTTACATTTGAGGAAACTAGGTCATAGAACTAAACAAACTAGTGGAAGAGGTGGTAAGATATATGACTTTTAAGATGAGGTAAGTTAGATTCTGGCTTGAGTATGCAAGTCGCATCCTTCGAAATCCAATGTTACCCTAGGAAACCAAGATAGATATGCTATGCTACAGTACGAGTTAGCGTGCAACTTCTTCAGTATGCTTGGTTGTTTGGAACCCAAGATTATTCTAGTAACCAGAAGTTATATTTTCTCTATAGATCGTACCCCTATCCTTTCTTTGTGATTACATATCCTATGTTATGCGAATGAGAAGATCTTATTCCTTCACTAGCGTGCCAAAACTTTTTTCTCAATTCTTTGATTTATATACAACTCCTTGTGCATAATATCCATATCCCCATAAGCACTAATTCCTTTCTATTCCAAATTTCCCTGGCCTAGTCACTATGACTTAAATTTCCCATATACCTACCTAATCGTGCCTTATTTCTGAAATCTAACCATGTAAAATTTACTTTTTGAACATGTCAGAATTTCTTCCTTATATCGATTTGCAAGCTCTTCTTTCGTGACTACTTCGATCTTGTTTCTCTGTTATCCATGCCATGTAATAAACGAAACTCTATATACTACCTCGTCCAGTTATATCCGACCAATTCATACCCTACTGCTTCGTTGAAGGCATGATTTATTTAGGAGTGGTACAGAAAAGGTAATAACTTAGAGCTTTTGACCATTAGCATCTTGATAACACCAAGATTTCCTTTAAAAGTTTGTGACTATCGTATTAATTATCTAATATTCTCATATCTCCCCTTCGAAATAGACCTTCCCATGAATCTTGCAAACAGGATTATGACTAGAGTTTCCACTGCCAACTTAATTCCCATAAGCTGGATAGTGACACGAACTAAGAGTACCCTAGCTCTTAGATTGTGACGTCAACTAGGATTCCATTGGTAATCGTGTTCCCTATCCTTTGGAGGAACCTGATATGACTAGTTGTAATAGACCTCTTCCTAGATTAATTCCATTATCCTTTATATCGTGCTTTAGTTTAATTTCGAGGACAAAATTTTGTAAGGTGGGTAGATTGTAAACCCCCCTAAAGATAATATAGTTCAATATTAGAGTTTTTGATTATTTATTATAATTAATAAATAATTATTAATATGTATTATTTTATTAATGAACTTATATACCCTTTTTCGTTGCTTAGCTATAACTAGCACTATTTTTTTCCAACAAAATTTCCATACAAGACTGTCACCCCCACATTTTTAGAAGAGGGATATTTTTGACTTTTCATATTTCTTGTTATTATTGTGAATTTAAATTATATTTTGAGTGATAAATCTATTTACAAAACTAGTAATTATATTTTGGATTAATTATCTATAATATTTAATATAGTACATATGCTATAATATTGAATAAGATTAGTGGTTAGCCATTAGTTAGAATAGCTGTTAGTGACTCTAGAGGACCTAAACCAACTTGACGTGACCACCTAATTAAATGATTAGGACTAACCTAATTGGATTTTAGTTTGCCTCTAGTTAGATTAGAAGGATAAATTATAAAGTTTGACTAAACACCTAATTAGGAAGAAAGGCTTATTCCCTAAACTTGTCATGACATTAGAGAGGGGCTTAGTGGTTACATTAGCCAAAACCCTAAACTAAACCTAATATGGCAGCCCACTTTCTCTATAAAGCCTAACAACATCTTCTTTCTCCTCCTTTCATTCAAAATCCTAACCCTAATTAGAAGCTTTTCCCCAAATTGTTCCTACCACCAAATTTCCTTCAAATTAGTCCAAATTTGTTCCATTCTCTTCCCCATAGAAGTAGAAGACTCTAGAAGCGAGACATTGGAGGTTGTAGCACTTAGAGCTTAAGGATTTCTAGATCTTGGATCCATTCCATTAGGAATCCATCTCCTAATAGGTATATCTATTCTAAATCCTCTAAATTACATTAGTTAGTGTAGAAGCATCAATTAGGAACCCACACGCATTAGAACTACCATGGAGAGGAGTTTTGACTCTTCTTTCCCACATTTGGAGACTTTTCCATTTGTATTTTGATCCATTTTGGGGAAAATCCGAGAATGATATTTCTAGGGTTTGTAAAAAGGTTTGTTGGGTCCTAATTGTGATTTAGAAAATGTGGGTGTACTTAGGATCAAGTTTGAATCCATTTGGAGTGCATATCATAGGCGTGTCATATTGTTTCACGATACGTACGCCAAATGTTTGACAAATTAACCAAGTGGACACCAAATGGTTTAAATTCAGTTTTGACACTTGTTTTAGATGTATATTAATTTAGATTATCATTTATATAATTATTAGGCAATTTATGGGAGTAAAATATGATTTTACATAGCATAGGGACATGGGGACTGTTTTGATATATACGTGTAGCATTATGGACTGATTTGAACTGTTTGAGGGTGTGTATATATGTTGTGTGTGTATATAGATAGGGACTTATATATGTGTTATGTATTAGCTAACTGTAATAGAGTAAAAGAAGGAGTCCATGTTATATACATCCTAATTGCTAACTGTCATTAGTGGAAGGGATTATATGTTTAGGCTATATTGTATCCTTTAGTAGCAGTAGTAGTATATAGGTGAAAGGGGTTTCAGATGTATCAGTAACTGAACTAGTGAAGGAGGCTTCGATACTCACCTTGTATCAGTCAATTGATAGAGATCAAGCATCAGTCTATGTAATGCAGGGTAGGCCTACAACAGTTAAATAGGATTTTGTCTATATCAGTACATCATGTATATATTTATCAGTTGAAGGGTGGGACTCTATATGTTTACTGTTATGAAGAACAGGGATATATAGGATATCAATCCTAAAATCTATAGGTTCACTTATATGAAGAGGGGGTGATATATGGGGTGTCAACTTAACAATATAAGAGTGTCTACGTTATATATATATTGTATGTGCGTGTGTTTCCTGGGTTTGGAGGCATGGTATCATGGTAGTCCTGATATGGAAAGGATGTATCATGATACCAAGTGATATCTTGGGGAGATTAGGCTGGTGTATATTAGTGATTACTAGGTGTAAGCCCCCTGAATTTCAAGGTTTATTTTAAATTTTCTAAATGAACTATTTTTGATAAATATTTTATTATTTAATTATTTTGATCATTAATGTACTTTTTTGTGACTTTGCCTTCTGGAGCGTCAGGGATGTTAATCTCTGTAAACTCTCTTCACAGATTTTGAAGTAGACAAGATTATCTTCATTTTGATATATCATGTCCCACTTAAACTCGTACCCTTGTACTTTTTTGTATCGCGCAACTTTGGGTCAACTTAGACCAATTAATCGTTAAATAATTATTTCCACTTTTATCTTCGATTATCATTTGCACGTTACCGTGACTTTTAATTTAGGAGCACAAGACCAGTCGTTTTCTCGGAACCAACTTCTCATGAATGATCTGCTCGAGACGCTCTACACCTATGACCTTTGTGTCCCACTCAGACACTCTATTTTGTGCTTCATTTGCTTCGCACAACTTTTGGGTCAATTTAGGCCAATTAATTATCTACCATAAAACCTGATTTAATTTCCAATTTAATTTCGGGACCCGACATCGATCCAACCTGTCAACTCAAAGTATGGACATGGCCCACATGAAGCCTACTACCCACATGATACTTGTGTCCCATTTATTTGAGTCCCCACATGTTACTTATTTACCCCCGATTATAAATACCCATTTAAATTCAAATATTGCCCCCTGTCTGATTTTGACCCGACCCGGCTCGACCGAACCTGAACCCAAGCTCCATGTTGTCCTCTCATGACTACCCAAATACCCCACATAATTTTTTTCCCTATTTTAGACATCTCTTCCTCTCTCTACTTTATTAAATATCTTAAATATCTCTCATATATATATATATATATATATATATATATATATATTGTCAAGACCTGCACCCTGAAGTGGGGCACGAGCACGTGGTTACGTCTAGCCTACGCCGCAGTATCGGCGATCGTCATCCTGAGGATAGATTGAAACAGGGAATCAATATGGCACATGATAGGAATATCAAAAAAGGACAATTAAATTCAATACAAAAAGAATTTGTCTTGGTAATCAAAAGATCAGAAATTTCCTAACATGTGATTGAGTAACTCCTATCATACCCTAATCCTACGTCCTAATTGCAGGCTCGTAATTTGTACTTTAGGTCGAGCACCATTACGAGATTGTACTAGTTGCGACACAGACCTGCATGGGCCACCACAAAAACGTGTCACGTCCCGCACCCTGAAGTCGGGCACGAGCATGTGGTTATGTCCAGCCTACGTCGCAGTATCGGCGGTAGAATGCTGTATATAGGGTCTGTAAATACTACGACTAAAACTGATAACTGTACCTGTACAGTATATATACTCCGAATGGAGGTGACATGGCAATACAGTCTCAATCACATATATTAAACTAAGGTAGATATCATGGAAAAGAGATATGATAGATAAAATAGGAAATGAGTCCAAAATCTACAAGTCAGAGCTAAACACAAACATCCAAAGTCTCATAAAAATATATGTAATAGATACTACAAAACTGAAATGTACTAGCTGGCTCGCAGGCCAGGCAAACCTAACTAAACTATGCTGCTCAGGGTGAGCAAAGTCTAGTGGCTCTACCAACAAGCCAAGGTCTAAATCTAATCCATCAGACTCAACCCCATAGTAGGTCGGGCAATCAGCCTCTGAATCATCTGTAAAATTTGTCAACGTATCCTGTCAGGAAAATGAGCAAGTACAAACACCAACAGCAGTTCCATATGAATTGAGAAATACTATAAGAGAAAGCAATAATGAAATACAAGACAAAGATATAGGCGACTTGGGAACCATTTGAATGCCGAGTTACAACCCCTCAACGAAACAAGGACCAGAGTTGTAACCCTTATTTCAAACAGGACTTAGTCTCAAATCATGGTACAGTATAAAGACAGATAGAGCATGTGAGTAATAGAAATCATAGCATGGTGAGAAGTACAGAAAGTAAAGCTGAACTGGAATATAAGATACACTAATAAATGTAAAAGTGATTTGAACTATTAGAGCAATATGTGATCGGCTAGGGAAGCAAGAGATGGTTATCCACTTGGCCCGGCAATCCGCGGTGTCCTCAACGGAGAGTCATGCCGTCCAACCTGGATAACTGGTAATGGGGTATCTGCTACACCCTACGTGAGGTGAGGGTGGCGCTAGCAAAATATAGTTATAGGGAGGCTTTGATCACATAATCCCTAATAATTCCCCCATCCCCGAATAGTATCACGGATCCGGACATGGCACGTCATGACACGGGGTTCGAGAGCAGGGGGCCAGTCCACTCCCAAATTAGTGTCTATATAAGTATAGGAATACAGAATATCACATACTCATATACCAAGGGAGTCTAGGAATAACATCTCATGACAGGATCCGACGTATACTAGTCTATGAACCGTCGTGTCGGGAATCAAGTAAAATACTACAACTGAATCAGATATAGTAGATATCAGGTCAATAAAAACTATCAGTGAATGTACTCGCCTGTGGTTCTGAGCTGATAGGGTGAACAGACGCTCAGAGTGATCACAGACCTAAAATAAGATACTATGAGTCAAATAGGGCTTAATACTGAAAAAGGAAACTAATAAGCCATCAATGCAAGTCTAAGTCAAAACTAGGTCAATCTAGGTCAAACTGAGTCATACTAGGTCATACTGGTTCATACTAGGTCATACTACGTCACTGGGAGTCAATCCAAGTCGAACTAGGTCAAACGGGATCAAAGGTTGACTTACAGTTGACTTTTGGTCAAAAAGTCAACTCTGGTCAACTCTAGGTCAACCCTAGGTCAAACTAGTCTAATGTTGACCAACTATTGACTTTTGGTCAACTGGTCAACTCTAGTTTGGTTTCGGTCAAATCTGGTCGCTTAAAGGCTACGTTTGACTCTCGGTTGACTTTTGTTGACTTTTGGTCAAAAAGGTCAACCGACATCAAAACTAGTCTTTGAGCACCATATTTGATCATTACCGACCAAAGGAATCAAGTTCTAACCCTATCTTAGACTCCAAACACTAATACCCTATTTTCTAGGCAAAACCTATATTACCTTACCAAGGTAAATCCCGATACCTTGCCCAATACCAAGGAAACCCCGCTAATACCCAAGATACTAGCCTAGACTCCTTAGGGTAGCTAGATTCCAACCTATTTAAGGTTTACCTACCAAGGGAAATAGGTATCCTATGTATCTAGGCTATGTTAGGATACATGGGTAATGGTTTACCCTATTACCTAACCCATATCGTGAATTTACCCTCATAACTCTACCAAACTCACTCTTACACAACCATCTCACATGATACCACACTCTAATAGGCTTTCCTATAGGTGTCCTATTAGTTTGCACATAGGCTAACTATGGTTCACTAGCTACACTCATAGCTCTCACACACACACAACAATACCTCATAAACACACACACACACATAGACAATATATGGACTGATTTTGTGAGGCAATGACAGGACTGATTTCAAGCCTAAAATGGGGCTAATGTGGACTGGTTTTGGAGTTAAAAGTGGGGCTGATATGAGCTATTTTTGAGGGCCAACAAGGGGGCTGATATGTGAGCAATTGGACTGATATGAAGTGGTGAATGGGCTGATATGAAGTGGTGTTATACTGTCATATGTGGGATAGCACTGTGGGCTAGTGCAGGGCAGCAAATGACAGCCATCTAAGGCTAAAAATCTGGAATGTTAAGTGGTGAAATGGGGACAACATGCTGGAATTTGGGACAGCAAGAATGGGGTTCTCTCCTCCCTCCTAACACCCACAAACCTTTCACAAACTCCTCTATATAACACTCAACCATACCACTCAAACATTTAATCAAACACCACCACTACCCCTCTCTACCAACACAACACACACACTCATCCTCCCCACTTGGCCGACCACTGTGTACCCACAACCAATCACCAAGTATCACACACCACATTATAATATATATATAAGCCATATATATATATATATATATATATATATATATATATATATATATATATATATATATATATATATATATATATATATATTTATATATATATATATATATATATATATATATATATATATACATAGAGAGAGAGAGAATGATATATATATAACCATATATATATACATATAGGTATTAGGAATATGATACATTATGATACATAGGAAAAACTATTCCTAACACATAGTAAAATCTGGAATAAATATTAGAATAGCATCAAATCAATATACCAATAATTCCACAAGTGTCCAAATAGGGTTTTCCCCATTAGGATACGATCCTACTCCTAGGACACCTCTACAAATGTCCAAATGGACACGAAATGGACACCAATGGGCACCAAACCATGGGGGTCAATCCTAAGGGTCAAAATGAATCTAATGCATGAAAAGAATGAGAAGGAGAAGGGATTTATACCTCCCGGTGACTCGAATCGATCCCGAAATGCCACCGACACGTAGGAATCCCAAACGGACACGAACGAGATCCGAATCCTCTCAAACATGAGGAGCTCCTCTCTTGGCTAGAATGGAGAAGGAAGGATGAAGATTCGGTGAAGAAATGGAAGGATTTGGTGATGATTTGATTAGGGTTTGCTCTCAAATCAATTTGGGGAAGAACAAGAGAGAGAATGAAAGAGGAAATAATAAAGTGATGGAGTCTATTCCCCCAAAAAGGTGGCCGGCCATAAGGGTCTCTTTTGTCCTATGTGGAAAAAGTCAAAAAGCCCCTACACTAATCTATTTGCTAATACATTGGTAAGGGGTTAAGTCGGGGGTAGTTTGGTCAATCCTAAAACACTAATCCAAATTAATACTAACCAAAATAATTAGCCTAGTCACTAACTAAAATAACTAACATGTGGGCCATGGCTAACTAGTGTGTGGGCCTGCTAAGGTCAACACTACCCCGGCTCCCCAATACAAGTCGGAATAAGTTGAAATTCGAACCCGACTCAAACAACCCCAAAATAATACAATAAATAAATAAATAATTCCAAAATAATTTTAAAGTAGAAGATTACCAAAATACCCCTGTTTATGAAAACTGGGGATGACATATATATATATATGGAGCGGATCAAAAGCCCCCTTAGAAAATCCCCTAAAAACCCCCACCACTCTAATTCGTAATATTAATATTAATATTAATGTTAATATTAATGTTAATGATAATGTTAATTTTTTTAATTTTTTACATTAATGTTAATGTTAATGTTAATATTAATATTAATGTTAATATTAATTTTAATATTAAGTTTAATGTTAATTTTAATATTTAATGTTAATATTAACATTAATATTAATATTAACATTAATATTAACATTAAATTACGGATTAGAGTGAGGGGGGTTTTTAGGGGGTTTTCTAAGGGGGACTTTTGATCCGCTTCCACATATATATATATATATATATATATATATATATATATATATATATATATATATATATATGGGTCGTTCTACCATACATCCACTAGAAAAGGATGTATCGATACATCTGAAATTTAGACCGTTGGATGTTGATCCAATGGTTCGAATTGAATAATAATAGTGTAGAAACATCATTTAATGCTGATTTAGACTTTTGACCTGTTGGTAACTTGCTTTAGCGGGTCATTCTTTACTTTAATTTTTTCAATGAACACCCTAAATTAACTCATATTTACTCTCTCTTTCGTCCATCCAATTTAATATTTCGTTTTTTTTTTGGTTACAGGCCGTGGTGGTGGTAGTGTCGGTGGTGGTGGTGGAAAGAGAAACAGAGATGAAAAAGGAAATAAGAATCGGTCCAGATCGCGTCGAACGTCGTCGAGCCCTCCTAGAACAACGAGGAGTACCAGCTGCACCGAGAAGAATCGTCCGGTTCGCGTCGGACGTCGTCGAAATCTCCTCGAACAAGAAAAAGTACCAGCGGCGCCGCTCTAATTTTACTGTCCATGCCATTGTCAGAAATCTTTTTTTTTCATCTAATAATTTAATATTTTGTTAATAAAGCTACATGTCATGGTGGTAGTGGTGAACTGAGGAAACCTGCTTCTGAGGTCGGGCGGATCATCTGCTCACATATTTAAAAAAAATCTGTATTGATCGGACGAAATATTTTTTACTTTTCTAATGATAATATTTTCGAAGAAAATATTTTTTTGGACGGTGAATGACCATTCTCTTTGCTTTTAACATGGAGAATGGCCATTCTCTTTGCTTTTAACACGACGAATGGACGAAGAATGGCCATTCTCTTTGCTTTTAACACGGCGAATGGACGGAGAATGGCCGTTCTCTTTGCTTTTAACACGGAGAATGGCCATTCTCCGTTCCTTTAACATGGAGAATGGCCATTCTCCATTCTTTGTAAACGGAGAATAGACACTCTCTGTGCTTTTAACAAAGTATGGTACATTTAGGACTGGAAATGTTCAAGTATCTCATATTTTTTTCACCAAATATTTACAGTATTTTTAATATCATTTACCATAGTATATTCATTTAATATTAAATCATTTTCAAGAAAATCTGAATATCATTTTATCAGGCTTCCACTGTATGGATGCACAAAATTTTTTACGAGTGTTTGAATATAATTAACCTACTATCAAAGAGAATTTTTCTTATATTACATTATGCATTACACTGGCATCGACTTCATACTGATGGCATCGATGTACTGATGGCAATAACAAAGGATGAACAGGCAGGATTACAATTATGTTTCAGCAATAACAAGGGATGAACAGACAGGATTACAATTTTGCTTCAGCAATAACAAGAGATGAACAGGCACTGGCATCGAATTCATACTGATGGCATCGATGTTATAATTTTTTACAGAAAGCAAAATACATAACAATCAAATAAAGTTTTAGTGATCCCAGGAATGCATCCGTAATGAGGCCATCTGTAAACCCTAGGAATGCACCCAGGACTCATGAAATCTGTGATGGGCATCTGTAAATCAAAGGAATACACCAAAATATCAATATCATCTATGAAGGCCAACTGTCAATCAAATAAACGCTTCAACCAAAAAATCATAATCAAATTAAGTATACTTCATTCCAAGTCCAATAAACTGCATAATTCACGTTACAGTAATCTTCCCAATCCACGTTAGTAATTTAACATAGAACCTGCATAATTCACAATACAATAATCCAAATAAATATCAGACCTACTCTAAATTCAAGACCATATTACATTTTCCAAACAAATTACGAACTATGCACTTAGTACAAGCGAAAAGTTTAGTCTTACAATATTTCAAACACAAAATTTAGTTTGACCGCCATGACCAACAATATTCAGAACCATATTACAAGTCAAATATTACTTCCAAATTGAAATAAAAGATTCAAAAATCAAAAGATGAATCTTCATAGCCATCTCCAACTTTTTCTTCTTATTTTTTTTCTTCTTCTTCTTTCTTAAAATATCCTTTACCTACACCTTGAGGGACGGATTAAGAAAAAATATAGTCAGTATGGACTCACTGTATATGTAGAAATGACATCCAGAAACATAAATAGAAGTATCAAAGTGATGGCTAGCATTAAAGTGTCAATGTGCACAGTGTGTATTTTTACATAAGAGTTTGGGCTAGCCCCATTTACCTTCTTCACGAGGGAAGGAAAATCTTATTCTTGGTCAGCAAATTCAACCTCTATCTGGTTAATCTTATCCAGAATCAATTTCTGGTTGTCGGATATAGTCTTCATCTCTTTGAAGACATTCTCAAAGTTTGCAGCAACAAAATTGTATAGATCATCAACCCTGTCCTTAGTGTTTTTGATTCCATAAGTTGATGGTTTTCCAGATGTTGATGGTTTGCTTGCAGCTGCTGCCCGTTTTCCAAACATTCGAGTGAAGGTTAGTTTTCTCATGGGGCCTTTGTTTTTAATATAAACATCCCCTGCTAAGCTTGGGACAGAATGTTTATTAGCCATCGAGCATATAAATCCTCTGAAAGGGAGAGCTGTCCTTGCAGTTGGTTTTCCCACGAGATGCATCATTCTACTGAATATGTAGGAACCTATATCCATCCTTTTTTTTCCCCATATAATAAAGAAATTTTACTCTCTCGGGATGGATGGAAAACTCATGTCCAGTAGGGTTGAGTGTTTGAGATACGTAGGCATGCAACAATTTGTACAAAGTTTTTAATTGATCTTTGTACACATTTTGAGGGGTCTTGGCACCCATTGATACACCTGTATTCTCATGAATTGTATCCGTCATGGAAACATTATCAATATCTTTTATATCAAACTCAGGAACTGGATCAAATCTATAAAATTCGTTGATGGCAGCAGCATTTACCCTAATCAGTTTCCCTCTCAGAAACACCAGTTGTTGATCCTCTTCTTTTTATTAATTTCAGCCGGAAGATTTGAGTAAAATTCTCTTACTATTGTTTGGGAGATTTTCTCAAGACAGGATTTGTTCAGTTTCTCCAATTGATAGAATTTTAATATATCCAGGAAAGCTTCATCTTCGACATCATCCATCTTAATTGATCTTTCAGGCATAACAGCGTTTTTCTTGAAATATTTAATATAAATCTTCTTAGATTTAGAGTCTTTAATTTTTTTTACCTCCTCTCCAGCCTAGGACTTATTTGATGATTGCTCTTCCTCATCATTTTTCTCTTCTGATGAGGATTCAAAATCCTCAGAGTACGCTGATGACTCTATATCCGTTGCCACCTTAGCCTTCGCTTGAGTACGCCTTCGATCTTCATAAGTTGAGTCTTCCGACGACTCTGTATCGAAGATAGATTTTCCGGTCTTTATCGAGCAATGAGTTTTTTTAGCCTTTTTTGTACGTGGCTTGGCTGCCGTCTCCGCTTTCATCGTCGCTACCGCCGACGCTGCTTCCGCCGCTGCCCTTTCGGCCTCTGCCCTAGCGACCATAATCTTGGTTTTCGTCGCCCTTGCAAGTTCTGTCCTTCGAGCCTGTATCGTATCCCTTTGTGGATTATTTCCCTTCGGCAACGGTCATTGTTTCTTCGGCGGCATTTTGATTAGAAGAGGGTTTGGGAGAGGGTTTGGGAGAAGGAAAAGGGTTTGAGAGAAGAAGATAGAAAATTCGACCGTCTTATATGACCTTGGAAAGTGAAAAAAATTAGAATAGTTTTGAGTCTTAAATTAAATTTATTACTAGTATAAGACGGTCGAATTTATTACTATTAAATTTAAAAACTACTTTCCAAAATTAAATTTATTACTATTATTACTAGTATATATCCATGTGAAATCACTATATAAACCTTTGCGATTTTGAGACCCTAATTTTAAAAACTACTTTCCAAAATTAAATTTCTTACTATTATTACTAGTATATATCCACGTGTTCCGTATAAATTATTGAAAAATTTTGTAGAAAAAATGTGGTGGAAAGTGGAAACATGTTTATTTAAAAAAATTTGACAATATATTTAAGAATGTGAAGTTTAATCTCAATATTTCCATTTTTCGAATATTTGATTAAATTTTTGAAAATAAGAAGACTATGTACTTGAAAAGAGTAAAATTAAAACACTCAAAGTTGTCCTCTATTTTACTTTGTAATCATGTTTAAGATGGATTTGACGGCAAGATTGACGCTGGCAGCATAATCAATTCTATGACGTAACAAGTCATTGATGGGGATATCGTCGCTGATATATGGATTTGACGTAACAAGATTTGTTAATTGAAAGATAGATAAAGAGCAATGCTATAGTTAGCAAATGGGTGTAAGTTGTAAGAAGGTTGTAAAAGTTTGATTGTAGCTGAAACCAAATTGAGTTAACAAAATATTATATTTCATTAAATCCCAGCTTCGTCGTCGGAATATTTTCCGGCGAAGTATACAAGAGGAGGACAAAAAACTGTAAAAAAAACAGAAAAATAAGAGGTCTATCCCTCACTGGCCTCGCGAAGGATCTCCGCAAAGTCCTGCAGGGTGCGCACACCCGCCCTATGGCACAGGCGATGAAACGCTTCCCTCTTCTCCAGAGAATCCCGTTCCTCCGGAGTGATCGACAATAGGTCAAAATTGGGCGCCGGATGAAGGGGTCGAGCGATGACCTCCAGCGACAACCCGCAAGAGGTCAGGAAGTCCGCAGCCGCTGCCAGCCAGTCATGGACCGGAGGCGGCGCAGAGGGTGCTCCATACGGAGAGGCTCGGCGACTGGAAGAAGACTCTGGCAATGATTCCCAACCAGATGATCTTTTTGGAGCCATGTTAAATGTGCAACCTACTCAGATGAATGGGGACCCCTATATATATATACACATTCCTAACCGACTCTTCTTATTCCTTATTGGAAGTTGGGGATATTCAATTTCTTATTCCTTATTGGAAGTTGGGGATATAATGCTACAGTTACAACCAAATACTTACAACACTCTTACAACCTTCACCCATTGCTGACATGTGGGCCATGGCCCACATGTCAGCAATGGGTGAAGGTTGTAAGAGTGTTGTAAGCATTTGGTAGTAGACTTAGCATTATTGATGTCTTATTCCAAGCTTAGTTGGTTGTGCTGTTTGGCTTTTACATTGAAGGCCTAGGTTCGAGTCTGATGTTTGGGTTCTGTAGAATTTTTCTATTGTTAACATTTTTTGGGTGCTATTATATGCTTTTAACTTAGTATGGAACAATTTTTGGGACTGTTAATGGCCATTCTCCGTTCCTCTAACACGGAGAATGGTACATTTAGGACGGAGAATGGTATATTTAGGACGGCGAATGGAACATTTAGGACGGAGAATGGTAAATGTAGGACGGAGAATGATACATGTAGGACGGAGAATGGTACATATAGGACGGAGAATGGTACATTTAGGACAGAGAATGGTACATTTAGGACGGAGATAGGACGAAAAATGATACATGTAGGATGGAGAATGGTACATATAAGACGGAGAATGGTACATTTAGGACGGAGAATGGTACATTTGAGACTGTTCTGTAGGGTTATGAATTTTAAATAGTTTGACTGTTTAGTTTTGTTTTGAATCTATATAAATTGGTTTTGAAGGCTGGTGAAGATGAATTAGTTTGGCTGTTTGGCTGTATAAATAGATTTTAAAGGATTGTGAAAAAGAAACCAATGTTTTCGTATCGATTACCATTAATTATGGTGAATGGCACTGATACCACTAATATGAGTGGAATTTACACCGCCAGAATTCATTTTGAATAAGGTAAAATCTGTGTTGGGAAATGTCAAAATCTCTTGGATATGATTACACTGAGATGTTGTATTAATGGTAAAATATGTGTTGGAAAATGTCGAAATCTCAGAAGTGAGCCGTCTTAGGCGTCATTATATCACAGTCCATTTTATTTATAAAAAATTAATCATGTAAAAAATTATTGACAAAAGTAATTTTGTCAAAATGGAGAATCGAACACATAAAAAATATCTTGTATGTAGACTAGTAACAAATATAAAGAAATGCATGCATGCATGCATGCTAATGTTTTCACCATTCACCCCAGGAATGATTGATGATATCTAAATCATTATACATCTCGTATCCAGCTTCCCCTGGGACTGGGATTACATCATCAAAGGGTCGTTTAAACGTATGTATTAAATAACAAATTTTCCAGAGTTCGTCGTCGAAGTGCACGTTGAAGCACCCACGTATGTTGAGCACGCGAATACCCTTACAGTTGTATATGATAGATCGCAGCGTGTCTCCATTGAACATGCCAAATCCTATATATAGGTGCTCGAGACGCGACATCGAATCAGCCACGGCCTTTTCCTCTATCTCGTTTTCCGTGTCCAGCACGAATCTGTTCCTGAGCATGAAATCTGGAGGGGGCATGTTCCTACTCAGCTTGACCAAACGGTGGCAATACTTTCCGGCAAAAAATATTCCAGTCGACGTGATATAGAGGCAGTAGCTAATGTCGAGTTCTTCCAGCACCAGAAGAAACTTTAAGTGTCTCACGAAAGTTTTATAACTCACGTCGCACTTCGGAATGCGCAGCACCCTTAGAAATTTCCCACTGTATTATAAAAATGGAAAAACATCAATAGAAATTAACAAAAGTATACATAAAATTTTGTAATAAAAAATAAAGTATTAGAATAAGACCAAATAAAATTTTGCACTGGCCTTAAACATGCAAAACAGAAGGCTGCTTCGTCGAGCTTGTACGCGGAGAAGGACCTTAGATATCCTCCACTGCGAGCCACGAGCTTCTTTACGGTCAAACTAATCTCAGCGGTTTGCTGGGTTCTCAGCGGTTTGCTGGGTCCTCCGACACCACTGTACCAAGTCGACGTTAGACCAATAGTCTAAGGGACCGTTGAGCGCCTTCTACCACGAACGACAAACTGGGGCCACATTGCACATTACCTCGTCCGCCGGCATCCCCGACAGTACCAGTATCAACGAGAGAATCTCGGTAGGGATGACGGCCCATCCGCTGCAGTTGATCATGCTCTTGCTCCTCTCTATTGCAACTGTTTTTCTTCTTCTCTCCTTTGTTTCTCTCTAGTCGGATGGGTTCTCTTATTTGGAAAAGGCTATCTAACCCCTCGTTTAGGGGGTGTAACCCGTTCGTGGAGGGGTGTGACCGAACAAGGCACAAATCTATTGGAAAATAACGATAATGCTACTGTATTAATATTAGCAATTAGTCGTTTGGGCTCCCAATATATTTGGGTGATGCCATCTCCCATTATGTGGCATCTGACATGGCAGATGACATAACAGCTGACATGGCAAATTTTAACCCCAAAAATTAATTACCCAAATTTTTTTAATGTTAATGTTAATGTTAATGTCAATATTAATATTAATATTAATGTTAATGTTAAAGCTAATGCTAATGCTAATGTTAATGTTAATATTAATATTAATGTTAATATTAATGTTAATGTTAATATTAATTAATGTTAATTTAATATTAAATTATTTATTTATTATTAATGTTAATTTTAATATTAATTTTATTGTTAAGTTTTGCCATGTCAGTTGTCATGTTAGCAACCATGTCATATGCCACATAATGGAAGATGGTATCATCCAAATTTTTTGGGAGCAAATAGCATTTTTGTAATATTAGTTTTAATTATTTTATAAATTTTAAATTAACAGAAAAGCCAATGTAGATTTAATATTAATGCTACTGTTAAATTTTCTCGATCATACCTCGATACTTACGATTGTCGACCGAGTTACTGTTTTTATCATTATCAAGTTTTTACCCGAATCATCGTCCTCGCTGGGACGTAATACCGCACGAGCCTGGAGTTGCACTCGTGCAAGGCAAGATAACAGATTCACAATAGTGTTTATAGCTCAAATTGATAACATAAGCAGCAGAAGGAAAAATGTAGTACACAACAAGAATCCCTTTTATTGATAATGAACTGAAGGTTACAATGGCTCTGAATAGCCCAACTTAACATGCCAATTGGCTACAACGCTCACGATCTCTCTAGCTCACAAAGGAGTACATTGTTCCATATATTATGCCTCTGTATAGACAACAAGTAGTCTTCGGCTGAACATCTCCATGTCGCAAGTCCGAACGCCAATGCAGTAGCTCCTCTTGAACGCTAAGGACTCCACGCCTCGGCACGTCCAAGCCGAGCCCCGCCTCGAGCCGAACATATCCTGAACTTGTCTACTACCGTGTCCATGCGGCAGATACAGTTAGACATAATCTTAACATAAACATAGTGATCGTGCTCATCTATGTCCCATTTCGCCTAGCCTGTAAGGTTAGAACTTTACATAAGAGATCATATCATTTCACTCAACCAACCAACTGTAAACTTAAATATATGCATAAGGGTGGCAGGCCCTGCGCCTGCACCCAACGCTAACCTCAGCCTACCGGCCCTATCTATATGAAGGTCATGGTGTATCGTACCGTAATGCATCTTTGGCATCCTTATGTGTAAGATTATGATCGCTTCGATACGGGTTGCTAGCCCACTATCCGAAGGATCCCAAACTTACTGATATTATAACTGTTATTAGATAGTAGAACTAGACAGCGTTCTACATTATTTCTGCAGTGTAGGCTGGGATGCTGTCACGCACTCATGCCCTTTCTCCGGGTGCGGGTCGTGACAGGGTGCGCGAGAAAGGAACAATGTCGCTACCGATTCGGTTGGGACCGATAGGTCGGAATCGGCTGGGTCGATCGAACGGGAACGGTTGAATTAAGATCCATTCCACGTTATAGAATGGCTTCTCTGGAACCAAGTCCCATATTCAGCGGGTTGCAGGTGATCGCGTAGGCGACGTCAGCACAGCCAACCAGTCGCTCGCTTGAAGCAAGTCTAAGGCGAGTGGCTGACCTACTTCGCCTCGTCCCTATTCGACGTCACTGGCATCACAAGCCATCCTGGACGAATAGCTTTGTTAATCAGGGTTCTTTCAACGCAAGTAGCTAGCTCCGAAGCAAGTCCCCGCTTAACCTGTGCTGAAACCTTATGCACGACTATACCTTGTTTCCTCCTAGGCCGAAACGGTCCCGTGGCCCCGGGTTGCTGCTCGAGGAAACTACCGCCTTGTCGACAAGTTGTCCATAACCGTACGAAGACATATTTTCCTTTAGGTTATTAAGACATAGCCTATATTATCTTTGAAAACTCAATCCCTTTCCCATGTTTGTGCCCTTGCATTTATTCTTTCATTCGCAACAACATTATCGATTTACCTATGAAGGGGGTCGAGAAGAGAAGGATCAGCCACTCACCTTGAGTTTACTTCAGGCGAGAGAATGGATCTTAATTCAACCGTTCCCGTTCGATCGAGTCAATCGATCCTGACCTATCGGTCCCCACCGAATTGATAGCGACAGTGTTCCTTTCTCGCGTACCCCATGGACGGAGCACGGGGCACGATGTAGGGATGGGGCACTACAGCTATAGATTAAGATGTCATCTATGAACACTATCACGAACTGATCCAAATAGTGCATGAAGATACGATTTATGGGGTCCATGAATACGGCTGGCACATTGGTCGCTCCAAATGGCATAACAAGGAAATCCCAATGTCCATACCTCGATCTGAATGATGTCTTCGGGATGACTTGCTCTCTAACTCTGATCTGATGATACTCTCATGACTGTAAGTCAATATTCGAGAATACAGCCGCTCCCTTGAGCTGATAAAATAAGTCATCAATGTACGTTAATCAACACATAATCTTGACGTACCATCCTTCTTCTTCACAAGAAGCATCGGTGCTCCCCAAGGCGATCCACTAGCACGAATGAATCCTTTGGTTCTGAGTTCTTTAATCATCTTGTACAAGATTTCCAACTTTGAAGGTGCCATCCTGTAGACTCTCTCCGATCCTGGTGTCGTCCCTGGAATCAAGTCGATGGTGAAAACTCTGCCTCACCGAAAAATGAAAACTCTGCCTCACCGGGAATACCAAAAATAATCCTGCCAATATGGCAGTCTATTCTTGTGTATTTCTCCTTCAACCAATCCATTCCTAGGCCAAGGGACCGATTCGGTCCGCCGCAAAAGGGTCGTCGTCTAACCCAGCTATAGTCCGTGATGGCTTGACATTGCCAGTGGCCTTCACACCCTTTCACTGCTTAACAAATGTACGTGACACGGGACGGTGCTTGCTATACTTCGATAGCCCAACAAAACTCTTTTCTAATGTGTCCGTACAACAACTTGACAAGCAAGGGCTACGTCAAGCCTTGCATCGAGGGAACGTGCTGTGTACGCGTTCGACTTGAACAATCAAGTTCTTTGGGTGCATAGACTTAAGTAAGAAGCAGTGAAATACGACTTAAACTACGGGACAAGCGAATGTTAATATTAATTGTAGTTCCAATTACATTTTAAATAAAAAAGAATGCAATTTTAACTTTAACTAGTTTGAAGTAAATGTTAAATCCAAAACTATTTTAAATTATAGTATTAATATTAGTTTCAATAATATTATAAATTTTAAATTAACAGGAATGCCACGGTATTAGAAACCTAGCTAGCTGATGTCACGTTGCTCGGGGCTCGGTTAGTGTTCGTCTAAACTCGTACGTGCGAACTAGTTATTAGTAATGAAAACCAAAAATTGAATTTTAAGTTTAAAATCTAGTCGAGCTCGATCCGTCCTCTTTATCCCATCTCCCATACTCTCTCTTTCTCTCTCTCTCTCTCGGGTTCTCTCTCACAGGTTGTGTTCCTTACACAACAGATCCCGTAGCATTAAATGCTCTGCATGCGTTATCCTACACAATTTAATAATAAACACTGATACTATATCATTCGAAGAGTAAAAGTTGTCTTGGAAGTTATAAAAAATTACTTTGTATTGTCTTCTCAATACTTTTTTGCATTGGAGATGACTTTTTAAACTTATTGTCATTTGTGAATATAATGAATTGCCGCCTATGCAAGATATTGTCTTCTGCCTCATGCCACATAGGATACACAACACATAACAAGACAATAGGGTTTCGTAGCATTAAATGCTGCTACATGCATTATCCTACAGAAGAGGGCCACGTTGAGAATGCTGTTACATGCTTCCTCATACGCTATTAGCTACATTATTTAATAATACATGTACCCAGAAGACGAGAAAGTTGTGTTGTTGGAAGTTGTTTCCTTAAAATTATGCTTGCTCCTAGAATCAGTCAAGATTTTTCATGAGCCATCAAAAGAGGGCCACGTGGCGGAGTTACAAAGAAGACGAAAAGGTTGTGTTGTTGCCTTGCTGGAAGTTATTTCTTCCTGAATAATGCTTTTTGTACCTCCAAATTGCACTTTCAAACTGTCTATCCTTACGTGGCAGCTGACGTGATATGTTGATCTGGCAGCTGACGTGGCAAATTTTTTTAAAATAAAACTAAAAATAAAAATTAACTTTAAAGTTAATGTTAATATTAACATTAACATTAATATTAATATTATCGTTAACATTAACAATAATATTAATATAAATATTAACATTAACATTAACATTAACATTAATATTAACATAAATTAATATTAACATTAAATTAACATTAATATTAATGTTAAATTATTATGGAGAAAATTGGGTAGTTAACTTTTTGGATTAAAATTTGCCATGTCATTAGTCATGTCAGATGACACACACTATTATTTAACATGCCACATCAGATGAAAGGGCTATATATTAGAGGGACAATTTGGAGGTACGAATATAGCATTACTCTTTCTTCTTGTATTGTTTCTTGTCCTTTGTTTCTTCTGCTGGTTTCTAACACACTCTATTTTCTTCAATGTCGACGTCACATGGAGAAACTGATCGTCATGTGGAAGATTTAGTCGTTGAAGAAAGCTTCCTTTCAAGAGGAGTGTCAGATGATTTGGATGATGAGCAAAGTTTGGAAGATGTTAACTTAGGAGACAGTAAAGAACAAGATGAAGAAAACAATAGAAGAATGCATCATAACGACGACGACGACATCAACACAAACAACGAAATGTTATTTCGCATCACCCTTTCTAATGGATTTAAGAAATGTATTATATTTTTACATTTATTACTCATGTTTATTTTGTTTTATTCTGTTCTTAGGGACGACGGTGAATCTCCATTGGATTTCGATGCAGCGACGATGAAAAAAATATTGCAGTCTGCCAATATTAACAAAGATCCAAAATATCTCTTAGAAGAAGATATTGTTGGCCTACAGTTCAACTCTATTGAAGAAGCAGAGACATTCTACCGGATATATTCAAAAGCATATGGTTTCAGTATTAGAAAGAACGAGGTAAAGAAAAACAAATCTGGGATGGTGATGGTCCGTAGTTGGTGTTGTTCGAATGCGGGATTCAGACACAAGAAATACAAAGGAAGCTCCTAACAGGGTTCGTGAGCCAAGAAGTGAAAGCAGAAGTGGTTGTAAAGCAATTTTTCGTATTGGGTACACCGATAAAACAAAGATGTGGTTCGTCAAAAAATTTCATGTACATCACAACCACATCCTGGCGAATGATTATGAAATAATTTTTGAGATCCCATCGTACGATATCACCCGCAGAGTTGGAAGAAATTAAGCTTATGAAGCAATCAGGGATGGGGACTGGACAGATATGGAATTTAATTGTCCAGAAGAAAGGTGGCTGGGAAAAGGTTGGATGGACGAGAAAGGATTTATACAACGCTCTAGCTCAAGATAGTAGAGCACTAGACGATGTTGATGCTACGACAACACTTACATTTCTTCAATCTAAAGAGGGCAGTGACCCAGATTTCTTCTACGCGTACAAGGTAGACGAAGATTCCAGATTGACCCATCTCTTTTGGACTGACGGTGCATGTCGATTCGATTACGAATTATTTGGAGATTCACTAGCATTCGATTCTACATATAAAACAAATAGAAGTCAAATGCCGTTGGTGGTTCTAGTGGGTACAAACAATCATGCGATGACTTGTGTGTTTGGGTTTGCAATGATCCATAATGAGAATGCAGAGACATATTCTTGGTTTCTAGAAAAATTCTTAGAGTGTATGAATGGCAAATTACCAGTGACAGTTCTCACGGATGGTTGCAGATCCATGAATGAAGAAATTAAGGATTTAATGCCCAGCGTAGTTCATCGAACGTGCTCATGGCATATCCTAAACAATGCTGCCAAATATGTACACCGAGAGGGTTTTCACAATAAACTGAGTCTTCTGATTAAAAGGTACATCGCACACTTGCTACTTTACTTTAAAGTATGTTGTTGTTACAATATCACAACGTTAGTTACTGTCCATATTTTCTAAACAGGTACTATTCAGTCGAAGAATTTGAAAACCGTTGGCAGCAGATGCTAACAGATTATAATATAGAGAATAATGAGTGGACTACTGTATTGTACAGAACGAGGCAGCGATGGGCGGACACATTCCTACGTGAAAATTATTTTGGCGGTTCTACTGCAACAAATAGATGTGAATGTATGAACGCATTTCTGAAAAGGTTTTTGAATGAGAAGCTGCCACTATGGAAGGCCCTTCAAAATTGTGACTACGGTTTGGCGGCCTTACGTTACGGCCAGATGAGTAAGCATGTCACTGATAAACTCTCAACACCAGTTGTGAATCAAACTAGCATGGCCGTAATAGAAGGTAAATTTGCCGTAATTTACACTAAAATGGTGTTTATAGAGGTAAGAAAGGAAATCACACGTTCTGATGCATATACTGTTCTCCATCATCACATCATAAGAGAGACAGAAGTTTGCACTGTCCAAAAGTATATGTCGCCAAACAGTGTCAACCGGAAGGTTACATTTGATCTGGCCGACAACATCATAAATTGTGAATGCTTGTGGATGGAGACCAAGGGGATTCCTTATAGGCATATTTTTTCAGCAATGAAGAGATTACAAATTGGAGATATTCCAAAGAACTTGATAAAATTTCGTTGGCTCAAGGATTGCAAAGAGAGTTATCTCCCCGGACCTGGCTCAGAAAGAAGATTCATCCACCCAGATAGTATTGAGAGCAGAAGGTATGGTGGTATTAATGAACAAGTTAATCTGTTTACATACTATTGTAAAAACTTAAGCAAAATTCGAAAGAGGGGAACGGAGTTGATGTCGTCTATTCTGATGGAGTTGAAAGAAATGGTGACCGATATTGGTGAAGAAGAACAAATGGTAGCTGATGTAGTTCATGGAGTGCATGAAGCTTTAAAAGAGCTAAATTCGGTAGCAACAAAAGGAAGGCCTTCTCAAGGGAAATCAAGCCATCCTACAGAAAGTCAGCCTATCCCGAAGCCTAGAACTTGTAGAGTTTGTAAAAAATCGAGTCACGATTTTCGTAATTGTAAAGTACGAAAGCGAAATCGCGACAAAGAGCAAATGGAATAAAATGAAACGTCGTTGACTTAAGACAATGTCTTTCTTATGTGGCAAGATGTCATTCACACGAGACAATTAGATAAAAAATATGTTCTCCAATGCAAAAGTTTGAGAAGACAATTAGATAAAAATAAAGAATATCAAATTCCAAGTTCAAAACGAAGAATATCAAAAATGGAGAAAATATGTTCTCCGTGCAGTTCAAAACGGAGAATACTCCGTTTCAAAAGACACGGAGAATATCATTCTCCGTTTCAAATTAAAACGGAGAATGAACATTCTAATGTGTTTTTAACACTGGGAATCTTATTCTCCATTTCAAATTAAACGGAGAATGTCGTTCTCCGTTCCAAATTAAACGGCAAATAGAATCCTCAATCGTTTTAATACTGGGAACGATATTCTCCGTGCAGTTCAAAATGGAGAATATAATTCTCCGTTACAAATGAAACGGAGAATATCATTCTACGTTTTAAATTAAAACGGAGAATGAATATTCTAATGTATTTTTAACACTGGAAATGCTATTCTCCGTGTAATTCAAAACGGAGAATGCTATTCTCCGTTTAATAAAACACGGAGAATGCTATTGTGGTGTCGTGGTTATAATGCTAGACTTGTATTTAAGAGGTCATTGGTTCAAATCTTGACTATAACAAAATTTTGTTTTATTTATACTTTTTTTGTAAGTTATGTATGGGGCCCATTTAAAAGGGAAAAAACTTTGATACAGTAGGGGGTATCAAAGTTTTGATAGCCCCTATGTATGACATGTGGTCCCTTCCTGCTTTATAAAATGTGTACACATATATATACACATAAATTTTGAGAGGGCCCACATGTCATACATAGGGGGTATCAAGACTTTGATACCCCCTACTGTATCAAAGTTTCTCTCATTTAAAAGTTAAGTAAAATTGAGGAAAAAACTTTGATACAGTAGGGGGTATCAAAGTTTTGATACCCCCTATGTCTGACATGTGGGCCCCTCCTACTTTGTAAAACGTGTAAACATATATATATTTACACATAAATTTTGAGATGGCCCACATGTCATACATAGGGGGTATCAAAACTTTGATACCCCCTACTGTATCAAAGTTTCTCTCATTTAAAAGTTAAGTAAAATTGAGGAAAAAACTTTGATACAGTAGGGGTATCAAAGTTTTGATACCCCCTATGTATGACATGTGGGCCCCTCCTGCTTTGTAAAACGTGTAAACATATATATATATACATAAATTTTGAGATGGCCTACATGTCATACATAGGGGGTTTCAAAACTTTGATACCCCCTACTGTATTAAAGTTTCTCTCATTGAAACCCTCATCAAAGTTGGCAGAATTCGAAGGTACAGATTCATTGGTATTAATGGCATATAAATGGCAGTAGTTGGCAGAGTTCGTTCTAGTCTTACTTAGCCTTACTTGAGAAGGGACAGATGCATTGGTATTAATAGAAATTAATTGAATTGAATTCGAAGTGGCTGCCACTTGGCGCCTGAGTCTGAGTGGTTCCATGCCTATAAATGGCAGTAGTATAGGGAGAGTTTGTTCTTGTCCCACTTAGCTTTTCTTGTGGAGATGGACTCTACCGATCCCCCGCCTTGGCAAGACGCTTTCCTCTTGGTTGTCGATCTCCTCTTCGAAGAAGCTTTGGTGGTGAAGTCCTTCAAAAGACTGAGGTGTGCCTGGGTTTGGATTTATTGCCAACCCACGCTCTGTCGAAGCGCCCGCACGTTGATTTGCTCTGACTATGCACGGTGTTCCTTTGCCGCAAGGAGTTCCTTTGTTCGACGTATTCCATTGGTCCGACGATGCACGGTGGTAAAGTCCTTCAGAAGACTGAGATGTGCCTGGGTTTGGATTTATTGCCAACCCACGCTATGTCGAAGCGCCCGCACGTTGATTCGCTCGGACTATGCACGGTGTTCCTTTGTCGCAAGGAGTTCCTTTGTTCGACGTATTCTATTAGTCCGACGATGCACGACAAAGTGATTTGCCTTAAGGAATTCCTTTTCCTGAGGGCGTTCCATTGCTCGGAAGAATGCAATATGAAGTAAATTCCTTTGCAGGTCCTTTGCCTCAAGGAAAGAGTCTTGCCAAGGTGGGGGATCGGTAGAGTGCATCTCCAGGATGAAGAAGGATGCCTTTGCACGGTGCTCTGCCTCAAGGAATTCTTTTGCCTCAGTGAGTTCCTTTGCTCGGACGATGCACGATGAAGTAATTTTCCTCAAGGTGTCATCCAACGGTCTCTATGCTCTGATGAAGCACGATGAAGTAATTTGGCTCAAGAAATTCCTTTGCCTCAAAGCGTTCCATTGCTTTGACGATGCACGATGAACTGAATTCACTTCATTGTGCATCGTCAGAGGAATAGAACTCCTTGAGGCAAAGGAATTCCTTGAGGTAAATCACTTCATCGTGTTTCGTCAGAGCATAGGAACCTTTGGATGACTCCTTGAGGCAAATCACTTTATCGTGCATCCTCAGAGCAAGAGCAAGATGAATTCCTTGAGGCACAGGAACATAAGCAAAGGAATTCCTTGAGAGCAAAGGACCTTGCAAAGGAATTCCTTGAGGTAGATCACCTTGCAAAGGCATCCTTCTTCATCCTGGAGATGCACTCTACCGATCTCCCACCTTGGAAAGACTCTTTCCTTTTGGTTACTGGAAGAGCCGCAGGGTTTGGGTTGATTGCCAACCAATACTTTGTCGAAGCGCTCGCACTTTGATTCGCTCTGACTATGCACGGAGTTCCTTTGTTCATGGAGTTCCATTGCTCCGACTATGCACGGAGTTCCTTTGTTCAGGGAGTTGCATTGCTCTGACGATGAACGATGAAGTGATTTGCCTCAAGAAATTCCTTTGCCTCAAGGAGTTCTATTGCTCTGCGATGCCCGCACGCAGCTCACATTCAACTTTTTTCTTGATAGTAGGATTTTATGTAGTAGTTCAGACTTTCATATGTAAATAAAAGTAACTTTTCGTGGTTTTCACAATATAAATGTAACTCAAAAATGATTTTATTATAAAAGACAGAGCAGAGCAGACATTATAAAAGACAGAAGTTCCTTGCCCATTACATAATTACGTTATTGTTTTACAATGTTATTGCTAGGTTGGTGGTGTTACATATTCTCTTGAAAGCAAATTCTTAGCCCATACCAACCTCATCATTGTAGTCTTCTTAGCCCATACCAACCTCGTCATATTCTTATCAAGCTCATCTTCATTCTCCTTTTCAAACTAAAAGGAGAATAACATTCTCCGTTTCAAAAGACACGGAGAACGTCATTCTCCGTTTAAATAAAAACGGAGAATGAACATTTTAATGTATTTTACCACTAGGAATGTTATTCTCTGTTTCAAGACAGACGGAGAATGTTATTATTTGTTCCGAAATAAACGGTGAATATAATCCTCAAATGATTTAATTTAAATAGGAAAGTTATTCTCCGTTTCAAGTAAACGGAGAATGCCATTCTCCGTTCCAAATAAAACGGAGAATATAATCCGAAGGGGCAGATTTATTGGACTCTACCGATCCCCCGGCTTGGCAAGACTCTTTCATGTTGGTTCACTTCAAATGACACGGAGAATAGAATTCTCCGTCTTATTCAACTTTTTCTTGGTTGTACGATTTTATGTAGTAGTTCAGACTTTCATATGTAAATAAAAGTCAAACTTTTTGTGGTTTTGACAATGTAAATGTAATTCAAAAATGATTTTATTATAAAAGCAGAGCTTATAAAAGGCAGAAGTTTCTTGCCCAATTACATAATTACATTGTTGTTTTACAATGTCATTGTATGTTTCGTGTTACATATTTGCTTGAAAGCAACTTCTTAGCCCATACCAACCTCATCATTGTAATCTTCTGGTGAGTTTCTTCGTCATTTCCTTCCGATATTTCGAAGGGAGTAGTCGTCAACATATTCATATAATACGCCGTGTACAAGAGGCAGTTGGGTGCCCGTTGTTGTGGGCAATTTGGAGAATAATTCAGCACTTTGCTCTCATACTCCATCTTCGCCGGGCATCTCTCCCTCATCATATCAACTTTTCTCTTGACTATAGGCTCTAAGGTGTTCTTCATTAATTCTGCATCCACCTTGTACTTTTCGTACGTGGTTTGCCTCAAGGAGTTGTAGTGTGTCCAGTCGTAGGAGATAAAGTTGAATGTGAGCAGAGTATAGTATCTCATGGATGAATTAAAGAGTGGGATGAATAGCAACTCTATGTCGTCCTCCAAACCCATGACAAAGTCTACTACATCTGTTTGGATGTCTTGAAGGGCGCCGACTTTTGCGTCTTATTCATTGGCACGTTCAACGATGGTCTGTTTCCTAAAAACAAAACACAATATCATGAGTAATTTAATTCTGTCATTTTTCATCGGTGTACACAAGAATATGGATTTTTCTGTTTGAATTCTTACCAATGTGTGGGCCATCATGAATGCAGACCACTTATGTGATTGGGGCGCCGACTTTTCCTTCTGGATCAATGGCACGTCCTTTGAACTAGACGGGGCACACCTTCTTTTTATGCCTTGAATTTCTCTCAGCTTCCTTATTATTAGGTTCAGTATGCCAGCCTCCATGTCGTCATAGTTGAGTATGTCTTGCAGGTCTATTGTCGACAGCTCGACTGAAACTCTATTTTTACCCTCTTTCGGCAAAAATAAGTATACAATATCACTGCACATAAATTTAGTTTAGATTAAATTAATAAAGATAGATTCTCATTACATAATTGTGAAAAAAGTCTAGGAAAAACAAAAGAAAAAAAGAGTTCAGAATACATACTTTGGTCACTTCTTTTTGGGAATTACGATGTTGATGTATTGCTTCTTCAGCTCTTCATCCGCATCTTTCCAAAGTAAGAGTTCATCGCATTCCCTTAGTATGACACGGTTCCTCTTTAATTCAGCCATTTTGGCGTAATCTCCGAATTTCGGAGCAGCATTAATCTTCCACTTTTTATTAGCCTCTCTAACTGTATTCTTTTCTAAGGGAGTAACATCTTTAATGATTAACGGTGCTAATGGTTTTCTTAACCTCTTTCCCCCCGATCCTCCTCTTCTTTTGGCTTCTTTTGGAGCAGCAAGTTCAGCAGCTGCTTCAATCTCCTGACGCTGCAATGCTACAACCATGGCTTCGAGATTAACGATTTTCCCATCCTTTTCAGTGGCTTCAATATTGAACGATTCAACTTTATTTTGAAGCTCCCTTTTCTCCTCAACGAGCCTTTTATTTGTTTCTCTGAGTTGCTCGATTGTTCGCACTGAAATAAAACAAACAACAATAAAATGTATGATATGAATCTAACACGAAGAATGACATTCTCCGTGTAATATAATACGAAGAATAGCATTCTCCGTTTGGAATTATACGGAGAATAACCTTTCCAGTATCGAAATGATAGAGAATAGCAATTATCCGTTTCAAATAACACGGAGAATGCCATTCTCCGTGTTATAATCCACGAAGAATAGCCATTCTCCTAGAAGATTACAAATAAGAAATTTGAAATAGAAAGATTTTACCTTGTGCATGTACATCTGCAATAAGAATAGAATTCTGCTTTCTCAAATCCTCCAGTTCATGCACAGAGCCCTCCATCACAACGTTGACTGCACGTTGTTGTGCTTCTTCTGTCTCGAGCTCTTTCAGCTTTTCTTTGAGTATGGCATTCTCAAGGTTGGCTGCACGTAACTGCGCTCCTTGTGCCTCTATCTCTTTTAACTTTTCTTTGAGTTCTTCATTCTGTACAAGAATATCAGAATGATGTCTTCTCAAATCCTCCAGTTCACGCACAGAGCCCTCCATCACAACGTTGACTGCACATTGTTGTGCTTCTTCTTCATCGAGCGCTTTCAGCTTTTCTTTCAGTATGGCATTCTCAAGGTTGGCTGCACGTAACTGCGCTCCTTGTGCCTCTATCTCTTTTAACTTTTCTTTGAGTTCTTCATTCTGTACAAGAATATCAGAATGATGTCTTCTCAAATCCTCCAATTCCTTTGCTGAGTCGTCCATCACAGCGCCTATTTCTTGATCCTGTGGTATCCGTTGTTTATCAAAATTATCCCCACTTGCTTCTTGGTGTTCTTCCCCTCCCTCTTTTTTAACTTCTTCTATAGGTGGCTCATTTTCTTTGTGCCCTTCTTCTTCACCAACAGGTATAACCAAATCTTTCAATATCATCTCCGATCTCATTTTGTTGTGATATTCGGCCTTGAGAAAGTTTGAGATTTCGTACCCATTCCATATGAAAAATCTTGGATAATCAGGAATTGGGGCGAACTTCCTTTCCATAAATTTACTATATTCTGCAAACCAATAGAGAAAGTATATTATGCAACCTTCCAATTTGTGGAAAGCCATTGAGTAATCCCCCCGTTCAGTTTTGCTTCTACTCTTTTTTATGCTATCTATTACATATGCTTGGATTAACCTTGGCCAACATATACTGTTGATGACGTCCACACTGTCTACCAAGGCCAAAAATCTGTACGGCAAATTTGAACCGCCTGACTTTGTGAAGAATACTGTTTGGCACAAGTGGAAGATTATTAGCTTGGCCAAATCATCTGGATTAACAGCGTTATCTCCGCCACGAAGCCGTCGTAACAATTCAAAGAACTTGTCTCTCACTTCCTTATTCATGACTTCTGAGTGTTTGCCCTTAGTATTAGCCAGCAATCTTGTGAAGTGATCTCTACACAGGCTCAATGATGCTGGTGGTGTGGGCTGTTGTTGTTTTTCTTTTATCAATATTCTGTAAGAAACATCATCATCGCTTTCTTCATTCAGCGGTAGATCGAATATGACTGCCATATCGTCGACACTTGACGCGATTTTAACAGTGGTGCTCAATTCAAAGCACCCGACGCCATCTTCTTCTTTTGTGTAACTTGCCATTAAATTCTTAAGCCCTTCCGTTACCTTGGCCACTTCGGAGACGTGGACTCTGTTTTGGTAGAAAATCTCGACAAAATTCTACAAACCGGTATTCTTCAAGGAAGCAATAACTGGCTCAGGTAAACGGCCAACATCTTGATTGATCTCCTCCATAAGATTTAGCATTGGCTTGAAGGTAGAACGGAAAAGTCTTGAATCCTTATTCCTGACAGATTTTTTTCTACAAAACAAAAAAACAAAAAATTAGGTTGGAGAATGGCCATTCTTATGGGTTTTAACACTGGGAACGACATTCTCCGTGTAAACTAACACGAAGAATGTCATTCTTCGTTTCAAATGACACGGAGAGTGTCATTTTCCGTTTAAAATAAAACGGAGAATGAACATTCTAATGTGTTTTAACACTGGGAATGTTATTCTCCGTTTCAAGTTAGACGGAGAACGCCATTCTCCATTCCAAATTAAATGGCGAAGAGAATTTAACATTCAAATGCGTTTTATGACGGAGAATGTCATTTTTCTTGTAATATATGCAAAATTTGCGAACATAAAATCAAAGTTATAACTTCTATTTGCACTTCTTCTTGCACTTCTTTTTGTTTAGCAACTTTTTCCTTTCTCTTTTGTGCAACTTTCTTAGAATAGGGTTTCGGTTGTTCTCCGTCTATCGCTTTTGGATTTTCTGTAACTGGTGCATCTTCTCTAATTGGTGATACTGCCGGTGATGATTCTGCCGCTGATGCCGACATGGTGTGAAGATTGCGAATAGGGAGGAAGGTTTGAAGATTTTGGAGCAGAATGACCTAGGTTTGAGTACAGAGTGGAGTATGGAAGAAGAGGAAGAATCGAAACAGTTTTCTTTTTTTTTTTTTAATAAAAGGGTTCGGGGGTGTTTTGAATTAATTAGAAGGACAAAAATGTCATTCGATGGAAGGGCAAAAGTCTCATTTCTGCTTAATTATATTAATTTGAAGGGCAAAAATGATTCTGCTTAATCAAAAAGAATCGAAGTCGTTTGGCAAAAATGTCATTACAACTCAACAAAACAAATGAACATAATACATTAGGGGTTTCCATACATTAGATATAAAAGAAAAAGAAAAAAAATCATCGTCTTCCATATTCAATCATTTCAGATTGGACTTCTTTTAGCTCTTCATTGTGCTCTGAAGTTGTAATCCATTCAGCAGCTTTGCGACTTTCCATTCCCGCATCAAACTGCATATAACAAACATAACATCAAAAATATTGCTCTAAAAAGTGTAAGTTTTTCACGACATATTTTCAGATTTACATCGAGAGAACGGTAGTCTAGACTACATCGGTCTTTCATGAATGCAATTACAAAAATTCCACAATCAACAGAATTGCCTTGGCGGGGAACATAAGAAGGACGTTTTATTGCAAAAGTAGAAAAGCTGAACCTGGCATCTCTCAACTTCAAAATCTCTTCTTCGAGAAAGAGATCCAAATTTGAAAACTACAATTACCAAAATACAATATGTATTAGTATACCGCGTATCTTGTATCCAATTCATAAAAATTGACGAATATGAGCTTACTATTTCTTTTATGACTGTTTTGTTTTGAATCGGATCATCTTTAGATGCAAGTGAGTCCCAAATTTCAATAGTCCTTTTTTTAACCAGAACTCTTGCAAGTGTATAGTGTCCGTCCAAATGAATGGATATGTATATCTGAATCAGGATTAATAAGGTAAAACAAATTAGTAAATTTTCAGAAAATTAGGATTAATATTTAAACAGAAATACATTAATACCTCGTTACAAGTGCTTAAAGATCCCATATAATCCTGAAAATATTCGTACTTCTTCCATATTTCATGAAGCTTTTTGTCGGATGGAGGTAACGTTTCTTTCTACATACACATCAACTAATATATTACGAAGGACAAAA
Organism: Iris pallida; assembly: GCA_029216955.1. Taxonomy (NCBI): domain Eukaryota; kingdom Viridiplantae; phylum Streptophyta; class Magnoliopsida; order Asparagales; family Iridaceae; genus Iris; species Iris pallida. The sequence continues at coordinate 3,595,128 of JANAVB010020398.1, read as the reverse complement.
AAACGAGAAAATTGTTAATGCATATGCATTGAAGAATAAAATGCTCACTCACCGATATCTTTATTGGTAAAGACCATACATTAGCTTTATTGGAGGTTCTTTTCCGTTCCTCCGCGGTGAGAAGAGCAGAGACAATGCCTACAATCTGAATAAATCATTAAAAATATAAGCGATGGAATCGAAGTAAACATAGATGGCATCTAAGAAGAAATATACTCTCTATACATATCCTATTTCCAATTCTCGTTAAAGGAGCTAAGGTATTCATCTAAAACCGAGACACATAGATTTTGTTGCAAGATGATATTATTTCTCTAAGAAAAGAAACGAACAAATTAGGAGAAAAAACTGTTGGAATTAAATCAAAACTCATATTACTTACTCGTCAGGTCTATCATCGGCTAAAATATAGTCGTAATAACTCGAAGAACCACAAGTACAATTGCTAGGCTTCGAGGTTGAACCCCTTGTTAAACTTTTCGATGGTGTGACCGGATCTAAATTTCCACGCATTCTTTTAGAAGAACTGCTAAAGTTAGTTTCTTCTGTAGGGGACAATGAGAGAATTCGGTCTAATGCTTTACTACGAGACTGTAGCTCCACGTCCTCCTCATCGAAAGAAGATTCAACGGAAACCACCTTCACATTATTAAATGCTCCAGATGAAGATGCCTTCTTCAAAGCTGGAGATTCTTCAATCTTCTCAAAACGCCGAGATAAATTCATTTGTTCAATTTCTAATAAAAAAAGCTTAGAATTGATCTTTACAACTTCAGCTGAAATCGTCGACAGATGTTCTTCAATCTTGCGCAACATACGCGGAATGAAGGTTTTATTTGGAGTTGGTAGCCAATCTTCTACATCTGCTACATTTTCCACCACACGAGTAGACATCTTGAGAACAAAAAAACTATTGTATTTCAGAAAACTATTCTATGTATTTCATAATGAATAATAGTACTATGAAACAAGAAAACTATTGTATATATAGCAAGAGAGAAGTACAAAAAGTGAGGAAGATGGAAAGACAAATAAATTTTGAGACTAGCAAACAATCTACTAGCCGTTTGATTGAGGCGGGCACGAGGAAGATTCTACTAGCCGTTTGATTGAGGAGGGCTCGAGGAAGATTCTACTAGCCGTTTGAAATATATAAAAGGTTATCATGATCAAATTCAATTAAGGAACTCTATAAGAGGTTTAATTCCGCTTGATTGAGGAACTCGACGAAGTCCGCCGCGAATCGGAACTTCTTCTTCTTTCCTTCTTCATCTCCGTTTCTCCTTCCACCACCACCACCATAGCCTGTAGCTTTATCACAAAAAAATAAAATTGTTAGATGAAACAAAAAAACTAATTACGGAAATATTACTAAATCAAAATCAAACAGAACACGTATTCAAAGAAAACATGAGATTAAAGATGAAAGTGTCACAGAAGCAACACCACAATTTTACAACAACTAAGCAGACTCTGCTAAGCAATAACTAAAATTAGGGATTGTGTCCTCCTTGGATTTAATTTACACAAAGAAGAGATTTGAGAGTACGAGCTTTTATCGGCTTTCTAAATGTACCATTCTCCGTCCTAAATGTACCATTCTCCGTCCTAAATGTACCATTTATCGTCGGTGTCCTCATCTAGATCGCCAGTGGAGGTGGTGTCGTCTATATCGCCTATAGACCTGGCCACACTGTGTCCTTAGGGATTGTGTCCTCCTTGGATTTAATTTACACAAAAAAAAAGATTTGAGAGAACGAGCTTTTATTGGCTTCCTAAATGTACCATTCTCCGTCTAAATATACCATTCTCCATCCTAAATGTACCATTCTTCTTCCTAAATGTACCATTCTCCATCCCAAATGTACCATTCTTCGTCCTAAATGTACCATTCGTCGTCGGTGTCCTCATCTAGATCGCCTGCGGCGATGGTATCGTCTACATCACCTGCAGACCTGGACACACTGTGTCCTTAGGGATTGTGTCCTCCTTGGATTTAATTTACACAAAGAAGAGATTTGAGAGAACGAGCTTTTATCTCCTTCCTAAATGTACCATTCTCCGTCCAAAATGTATCATTCTCCGTCCTAAATGTACCATTCGTCGTCGGTGTCCTCATCTAGATCGCCAGCGGCGGTGGTGTCGTCTACATCGCCTATAGACCTGGACACACTGTGTCCTTAGAGACTGTGTCCTCCTTGGATTTAATTTACACAAAGAAGAGATTTGAGAGAACGAGCTTTTATCAGCTTCCTAAATGTACCATTCTCCATCCTAAATGTACCATTCGTCGTCGGTGTCACCATCTAGATCGCCAGCGGCGGTGGTGAAGTCGTCTACATAGCCTACATACCTGGAAACACTGTGTCCTTCCTTTCCGACCTACACACAATTATTGTTTTATATACGTAGTTGCACAAAATATTAAATTACTTGGACGAAAGAGAAAGTAAATATGAGTTAATTTGGGACGTTCATTGAAAAATTGCATTGAAGAATGACCTGCTATAGCAAGTTAACAAGAGGTCAAAAGTCAAAAACAACATTAAATGATGTCTCCTATATTATTTCATCTGAATTTAATCTGAACCGTTGGATTAACATCCAACGGTCCAGATTTCGGATGTATCAATACATCCAAAATGGGTGGATGTGTTGTAGAATTTTTCTATATATATATATATAGAAATATATATATATATATATATATATATATATATATATATATATATATATAACTCTCTCTCTCACTCCTTACACATACACATCCCCCCTCCCCTCTCTCTACCAGCACACATCCCCCTCCCCATTCTCAGCCAACTTCTTCCCCCTCCCTCTTCAAATAATATCTCTCTCTCTATTCTAACACTCTCTCCCTCGTTCTATATATATTAACATATATACACACACACATAAATTTAACTCTCCTCCTTATCCCTCCACAGCACACATCACCATTCCCACCTTCATCAACACCCCCCCATGTTAGCCGAGCAACACCACCACCATTAACCACCACCCTCACATTCTTCATCTCTCCATCTCCTCCTACATTAACCATCTTCACCACCATCACCATTATTATCATCACCACCATCACAATCATTATTATCAACACCATCTCACTACCAACACTACCACCTCCACCCCATCGCACGCCGTTGCGCCGCGGTAACCACCGACGGCGACCGCCGCCACCGCGCATGCGCCAGACCAGTGCAGCCCCTCCCCGCGGCCAACAAACGTAGCAGCAGCAGCTAGCTGCGACAGCAGCTGCCACGGCAGCAGCTGTACGCCGCCGCGCGCCGTCGCCACCAGCATGTCCCTCCCGGCCATGCGCGCGCACCCCCGGCGAACTCCCCCAGGCCACCTCCCACCTTCCCCGACGTGCCACGTAGGCGATTCGTGCATTTTCGTCGAAATCTCGTCGTGACGCGCGAGTTTTGAACTCGAAAATGGCGTTCCGTCGTAGCAACTTTGCGTACATTTTTCGAGAGATCTGTCCATTGGATCGGTGAACTGTTTGCTCCGTCACAATCTTAGTATATAGATCTTCACTCCCCTCAAGTTTCGTCCGTTAATTTTGTCGTTTGATACCTCAAAACTGGCCACCAAGTTGACACTTTAAATTGTACTATTTTTGGACAGTTTTGTGGAGCCGACTTCGTCAGCTCGTAACTCCGCCGTCGCAGCTCTGGTTGGCATGCTACCAGTTCCTCTGCACATCTGGTATAACCCTCTTCCTTCCCCTTAAGTTTCGTTTCATTGTGAACACGTTTGGTTGGTCGAATTTGACGCCAATGTTGGCCGTCCGAATTCTTTGATTTGTACTTGTTAAATTCTATTTTTGAAACTGGGACTCCAAATTCAATTTTTGACACCACCAGTAGACTCGTGGTGTCGTTCTAGCACGTTTTCATATAAAGTTTGCTAGATTTGGAAAACGTGGGCCCTGACACGCATTTCAGTGTAAAGCGGGTCCCACATTCCGAGTTAACGGGTCATTTTGAGATCAGCTAATCGAAATCCAATTCTGGATATACCGTTGAGTTCGTATCGTCATTCTAGACTCGTTGACATATAATTTGCTGAGTTTTGAAGACATTTGCTCTGGCACGCATTTCGGTGCAAACCGGATTCCAAATGTCCGTGTCAACATGTCATTTTGAGATCGGCTCATCGGAATCCAATTTCGGATATACCGTTGGGTTCGTGTCGTCATTCTGGACTCGTTGACATATACTTTGTTTGATTTAGTGAACTTTGGCTCCGGTACGCTTTTTCGTGCAAATCGGATACCAATATCCAGGTCAACAGACCATTTTGTGATCGGGTCATCGGAATTCCATTTTGGACATACCGTTGGGTTCGTATCATCATTCTGAATTCGTGGATATATAATTTGCTAGGTTTTGTAGACTTCTATCCTGACACATTTTTGGTACAAAGTGTGTCCAACGGCAGACATCATTTTGATCCAAAATTACCATTTTGCCCCTGTATCCAAATTAGACTTATGGGTAGACTATCTTAGCTAATTTAACCATTCTGGACACGTCGGTGATATTTATTTTATCATCCGACAACATTTATAGATTTTGCTTATGTGCCATCCTTAATTTGTATTTAATTATTATTAATAGTGTATATATTTATATGTTTGGTCTTTGTAAAACTCTAAAATGATCTTTATGTTTATAAGGGTTCTAATGGTTGGTTATAGGCTTAGGGTCACCCCAAATTGATTTTCTATGCTAGGACATCCCTTAGCTTGTATCCAGTTAGGAGTTGTGTCACACCACTAGTGTAATCTTAATCATAACTTAGATGCTGAGTTTGTATATCATTATTGACAGGACACTGGACATCTGTATCTTCCTATTCTTATTCTTGCTTTGTTCGAGGCAAGTACCCCTACAAGCTAATTTACTACGTATGAAAATAAACTGTGATTAAATCAAGTTAAAATACGGCTTTCTGGATAACTGCAAGTCATATCTTCACATGCTTCTTACTGGTTCTCAGTACATGTCATGCTTTATACTGCTCTGCGTATCCACTATGTTTTATACTGCTCTCAGTACCTACCATACTTATACTGCTCCCAGTATCTTTTACATGTTTTATACTGTTCTCGTATCACTCACATGTTAATAAAAATGGGTTAAGGGAAAACTGTTAGTAGAGTACGTGATCATGCCCCATTCTCTGTATGTATTTACCGCACACGGTAACATTCTATATGTAACTTTGTCGTAGGTTCTGATCCCGTATTTGTGTATAGATATACACCGATGCCGTTCGTGCACGTATGTGCATGCCAGAAAAAAATTGATATGTACCACTGTACATCCTATTTACCTATTGACCGATCACGTACATGCTTCAGCTTTAAACTTTAAAACGAATATGTATTACCTTGATGAAATGTATCTAAAACTAAATAAATCAAGATATGCCATGATTATGTTATTTCATCTTTTTCTATCACATGATCAGTATTATATGTTTGTAGTACAAGTACTTGCTCCCGTCCTGACAGGATAATGTTGTAGGTTCACTTTCCGAGGAGGAAATGCTATGTGATACATATTATGGCACTGATTTTGAGGACCTGGCCTTAGCTCCAGAAGAGACCCCAGCGGGGAATCTTGCTTAGATATCTTTCATATGTTTTGAGACTTAGACTTTGGTTTGAACTTATATTTGGATACTGGACTTTGTCTCCGGTTAGATACTTTGGAAGTGTATTATTAAGTCTGTGCTTATTTTACTTTCACTTATAGATGTTGTGTTGTGATGAACCTTTAAATATGATATTAGAACTGTTAGCATCTTAGATCCTTTATTGTCTATTCTTAGAACAGCTTACTACGCTTTAACCAAGCGTAGGATGGACATGGCTCGGCCCGGCCCAACAATTTGGGGTAACGGGTCGTGACATGTTTTTAGTGGCGGCCCATGCAGGTCCAGACTTAAGTTATTTGGTTACATTATTGTACCAAGCATGTCTGCAATTATGATCTTAGGACAACTAGATAACACTAGGGACAACAATTAGAACACATAGATGATATCTAGGATTGCAACATAGGAAAACTCATCACAGCATAGGACCGTTAACTATATTTAGCCTCTTGCTTGAAATTCAGCGGGTTACAATTTTGACCAATTTAGTACCCTTGGGATGACCCCTGAGGATCTCACTCTAATCTTACCTAGAAATCTGTTTTCACTTATTTCCATTTGCTCTTCCTTAAATTCATTGTTGGATTTAATTTCTGATTTTTGTTGTTGGCTTCGGTCTTGCATCGTGATAAATTTTATGGATTGAATTGTGATATATCCTGATAAGGTAAATGTCTGCTTTATTTATGGAGTTTAGAATTTATCGCAACCATATTAGCTGGTATGACAAAAACATAGAGCTTGATTTTGGGTATACTTATCTTATTTATAAAATTTAGATTTTCTCGCAGCTATACCGGTTGGCGTGGCAATGATTCTAGATAACATGACTATAGGGTATATACCATAGTTATGACTCTATCGTTTATTGCATCTAAGCTTACTGGTGTGGCAAAAATTCTGGCAACATAATTTCAGGAAGACGCGTATGGTTATCAGATCATATCTCAACTTGGTTCACTTTGTTATGACCGAATGAGCAAGAATAAATTCTTATTATCATTCTTCCCCGTCTTGATTAACTCTGTCCTATCTACATCTACAACTAGCATTATAGGTTCTCTAGGACTCTCCAACAGGATTGCTCTCATGTTATCTTTTTGGACATAATTATTTTTGTGTTCCATCTTTTCCATGACTTGACTAAACTCTTCTTCATTAACCGCTTAGGTAATTCTTCTCGTCCTTTTCGGTAATTATTGGAAATGCCTTATAGATTGATCCAAGAAAGGTTCAAAAAATTATATTTTAACCTTGTATTACGAAATCGAGAGTTTTGCAGCCAGAGAAATACTGGCGAGGCAGGACTTCAGATGACGATATCATGGTTACATATGTTTCACGGATCTTACTTGAACCATACAATGTGTATGCATCTCATTGTCTTCGTACCATTCTTGGAGATATTCTGACGAACTTTCCTGTCTTGCTTGACCTTTAACTTGTTTGGACACTATTATGGATTGCTTGACCCAGTCTTAGGCCTTGTTACCATCTACTTGATAGACAACTGAAATAGCCAAACCTTGTTAACTGATTCTATAGTATAATTATAAATGTATTGTGTGATTGTGATAAATACTTTTCCTAGGGATTGGTTAGATTAAGCTTATAGGACAGGTATGGGTGACTGACTATAGTAGACTTGGAAACCATTAAGAACGATTGTATTGATAGTATGACTTGATGATAGGGTATCTAAGATGGAGAAATGAAATATTATATTGTTGTGACTATGGATTGAGGATTAGAATCTTGTGCTTAGAGTTTGAGGATTGAGCATTCGTAGGACTTTGATGACCAAGTGATTATTGGTTATCTACAAGCTAATTACATGTGATTAGAGGGTAGATCGATATGTGGAACGATATAGAATAAGTTAGAATGAGTTATCGTATTGCGTACGAGATCGGGAAGATATCAGTTAAAATGATAAGAAAAAAAAGGTAAGGATATATGTACATTGGTAATTAATAAATCGGGAGTTTTGAAATTGAGGATTTATATTCGGAGGACTTGTTAAGTAAAATGAAGAAGGCTCTACGCCAAGGATAAGTATTGAACGTATAATTTCAAGGAGAAACTGTAGGAAAGGATAGACGACAAATGATGCTAAGGACATGTGGATTGATAGAATATGGATACTTAGGATACGATAAGGAAATCCAGTATTTACAATTGAGGTTGAAAATATGGTTGATGATTAAGCATTTTAGGCTTATAAACATACCCAGAGAATGACCTATAGTTTAGGGTATACATAAATGTTCCATGTTAGTATGGAAGATTTTAATGGTATATGACATAGTTTATGATTGAAGGACATTGTTGAACATGAACCAAAAAGATTGTAAAGAGAAACTAAAGAGATGATCAGAAGGGTAGCAGATTTAGTATCGTAGCCAGAGCAGCTACATGTTTTAGTTTGACCTATTGGGTGATTTCTAATTTCGAGGACGAAATTCTTGTAAGGTGGGTAGGATGTAAGCCCCCTGAATTTCAGGGTTTATTTTAAATTTTCTAAATAAACTATTTTCGATAAATATTTTATTATTTAATTATTTTGATCATTAATGTACTTTTTCGTGACTTTGCCTTCTGGAGCGTCACGGATGTCAATCTCTGTAAACTCTCTTCATGGGTTTTGAAGTAGACAAGATTATCTTCGTTTTGATATATTATGTCCCACTTAAACTCGTACCATTGTGCTCTTTTTGTATCGAGCAACTTCGGGTCAACTTAGATCAATTAATCGCTGAATAATTATTCCCACTTTTATCTTCGATCATCGTTTGCACGTTACCGTAACTTTTAATTTAGGAGCACAAGACCAGTCGTTTTCTCGGAACCAACTTCTCATGAATGATCTGCTCGAGACGCTCTACACCCATGACCTTCGTGTCCCACTCAGACACTCCATTTTGTGCTTCATTTGCTTCGCACAATTTTCTGGTCAATTTAGGCCAATTAATTATCTACCGTAAAACCTGATTTAATTTCAAATTTAATTTTGGGACCCGACATCGATCCAACCTGTCAACCCAAAGTATGGACATGGGCCATATGAAGCCTACTACCCACATGATACTTGTGTCCCATTTATTTGAGTCCCTACATGTTACTTATTTACCCCTGATTATAAATACCATTTAAATTCAAATATTGCCTCCTGTCCGATTTTGACCCGACCAGGCTCGACCGAATCGGAACCCAAGCTCCATGTTGTCCTCTTATGACTACCCAAATATCCCACACAATTTCTTTTTTTCCCTATTTTAAATATCCCTTCCTCTCTCTACTTTATTAAATATCTTAAATATCTCTTATATATATATATATATATATATATTTATTTATATATATATATATATAATATATATATATATATATATATATATATATATATATATTTTATATATAACTCTCTTCTTACACATACACATCACCCCCCCTCCCCTCTCTCTACCAGCACACACCCCCTCCCCATTCTCAGCCGACTTCACCCCCCTCTCTCTTCAAATAATATCTCTCTCTGTCTGTCACGACCCGCACCCTAGAGTAAGGGCACGAGAAGTGGGTACGTCCAGCCTACGCCGCAGTGTCGGCGGTAGAACGCTGTCCTAGGTCAAACATCTAACAATATAAAGGTACCTGTACAATATATACACTCCGAATAGAGGTGACATAGCAATACAGTTTCAATCACATCTAAGGTAGAGCATGATAAGGATAGATAAAACATGAAATCCAAAAGAGATACAGCAGAGAGAAGTCTAAGTGTCTAAGATACACAAACCCAGAAATATATCTCAAATCTCAAATACAGTAATCCGTAAGTAAATACAACTCAAGACAACTGAAAATAAGCTATAAGAAAACCCTAGCTATCTATGCAACCTCTACTGTGTCTCCTCTAGGCTAGCAGGCAACCTCCAAGCTATCTGTAAAATTTATCAACAGGTCCAGTCAGGACAGGAGCGAGCACAAAATATCTCACGCAGTTCATACAAAGTTAGGAAATATAAAGCATGCAATAGAGTAAGGTACATGAAACACTGAAAGACGAATGTATATGAAAAACAGTAGAGATTTGATAACAAAAAATATCTATATATGATAAGTAAGAACTATAAGCCAAATGTGATTTAGAGTACAATATGGTTATGTAAACGGTCTAGGACAATGCAATGGTAACTCCATTGTACGTGGGTGTACAATAGACATATACAATAGTTATACATTGTTGTACAATAGAATTTGAGTACATAACCAATTCTACTCCCCCTCCCCAATCAATACACAAGGATCCACTCCAGTTACGTTATCTTATATAATAGTGTACAATGTTATACAATGGATGTACAATATTATACAATAGATGTACAATGTTATACAATAGTTGTACAATGTTATACAATAGTGTACAATGGTCTATTCCTGGAACTCATGTGATAATGAGAGTACAACATGCAAAATGAGTATACAAGGATATGGGTATTCAATAAATACAATATGTAAGTGAAACGCACATCACAATATGTATTTAGTGAATACAAGGGGATAACATCTCAAAAGAAGATCCATATAGTACCAATCCGTGATAACGATCGTGTCAGCATCAAGTACAGTAATCTAGAGCAAGAATGTAAATCCAGACAAGTATGAAACGATCAGAGAATGTACTCGCCTGATATCCTGAACAGCTGATATGAAAAGATGGCCAACTGGAGTCACAGAGTCCTAGTTATAGCAACATAGGTTATAAAGAGTTCAATTTATATGGTAATTGAAATTATAATACAATCTACATGATTCTAAGTCAATCTAGGTCAAAGTCAACTTTGCTCAACTATAAAGTCAAACTAGGTCAACTCTAGTCAACTGTGGTCAAACTAGCTAGGGTTGGGTCGACAATGGTCAACTAGTCTAGTTAGTCAATTCTAGGTCTAAACAAACTAAGTATATACAAATCAAGTATCCAAGATAGCTACTAACTCATAGCCTAAGTCACTTACTAAACCAAGCACAAAACTAAACCATAAGCTAACAAGGCACACAAACTTAGTCATATAATGTATATATATTATTCACATTCACATATTCATATACATAGATATATATAGAAAAGCTATATATATAGGCACATACATATATATATATAGAGAGAGAAAGAGAGGTAAAAGAGTAAGTGATTATGTGTGTGTTTGGCATGTGTGAAAGGATATGTGTTAATGTTCTAAAATTTAGTGATAGGTAGGTGTATATGATATGGGATACATGATGTCAAAGGGTGTATGAATGAATGTGTGAAAAATGTTATAGGTTAAGTCAGTTTATAGAAATACATACATACATACATACATACTTACATTGTATACATACATACATACATATCATGTATATTACATTACATGATACATACATGTATACTTGTATTATATTATACTTACATTCATGCATATTAGATACTTGTATTTATATTAACATATTGCAAACATTCATTTCATTCATGCATCTATGCATTACCTACATATTTTATACATATGCATACATTGTATATTCTTATCATTTTATACATTAACATAGAGACATACAAACATGCACACATCATATGTTTCATACCTTGCATTACCTTACATATCATGTTATATATTATCATTCATTCCTTTCATATATTACATTATCTTTAAGTTGAATACATCATATATGGATACAATACATAATCTTGCATGCTTGCATTCATATATTACATTCTATATTACCTATATACATGTATTTCCTCCATTCATTCATGCTTGCATCATATACTCTACATTACCATACATGTTATCATTATATATTGTATTACAATATGTATACATTATGCATTCATATCTATCAATACATATATATTTTGTATTCATATCTAGCATTCATTATATACTTTCATGCATTACATACTCTATATTCATTTAATATCCATACTGCATAGGCTCATAGGTTACACAAAATGCATATATCGTATAGTCACTCTTCTACTTAAAATCAATACTGTACCAATTGGGCATTTACTAAATTTTAGGATTAAAGTATGTTGTAGCTCTTCGTGTTAGCTTTCCGAAACTTTAAACGGATCGCATTTTCGTGTCCGGAAGCTCCCGAAATCACAAAAATACCGAAACGCGTTCGTCTTTCGTACAGCTGACACTCAAACAATTCTACAGAAAGTTCTACAATAAATTTGGCTTATTAAAATATATATTTGGCAAGCTAACTTCGATACGCTTCTTTTAAAAAAAACGAGAGGTTAATTGGAGTTATGAGCTAAAAGTTATGGCATTTCTAAGTTGCTCTAGCTACTAAAAACGTGGATAAAAATTATGACGAATTTGGGTTGTTTGGACAAAAACAGATGTAGGCCAAAATACTTGGATACCAACATTGCTATCTAAATAAAACATATTTTAACCATCCTAAATAAGATCAATCTACTCTCTAACCATCTAACCACACACACAAATAAATATATATATGCACACAAGTGTCCAAAATAGAGGTTTTTTCCACTAGGACACAATCACAACACAAAGGACACTCCTATGACCTCCAAATGGACACGCAATAGACACAAATGGAGATACAACCATGGGGTCATTCCTATGGGTTCAAAATATTCCTATATGCATGTAGGGGTGGTTTAGAGGAGAGATTATACCTTCCGGGATAGAGATTCAAAGAAAAAGCCTTCCGACACGGCACCGACACGTAGAGATTCCAAAAGGACACGAACGAGCTCCGAATCCTTCCAAACTTGGCTAGCACCCTCTAACCATGGAGTAGAAGAGAAATAAAGAAGATTTGATGGAAGAAGGGGTTGATTTGGAGATGAAATCAATGGAGGTTCATCTCTAAATTAATTTGGGGAAGAACAAGAGAGAGAAAGTGGATGAAAACAAATGAATGAAGGAGTGACTCACTCCTTATCCCCCCCCATAGGTGGCTGCCCAAAAAGGGTGAGGTGTCCCCTATTTGAATGTCCAAAATGCCCTCCACTAATCTATTTGATTTAAATTAGGAATGGGTTAATGGTTGAGGTAAATTTAGTCTAGTTTTAAGTCTCTAATTAAACTAAACCTATCCATAAATAATTAGTCTAACTACTAACTAAAATTAATATCATGTGGACTAAAATTAATATCATGTGGGCCATGCATAACTAGTGTGTGGGTCCCACTAGAGTCAAACTACCCCCCGGGTCCCCGTTTCAAGTCGGATTGAGTTGAAATTCGAACCCGACTCAAATAACCCCAAAACAATGTCATAAATAATAAAATAAATTTCAACCCCAAAATAATATCATAAATAATAAAATAAATTTTAAAAATATTCAAAAATATAAAATGACGAAAATACCCCTATTTCTAAAACTTTGGGGTGATAAATCTATCCACCTTAAAAAAATTTCGTCCTCGAAATTAAAATATTCATACTCCTTCTAGGTCAAACCCCATAATCAAAGTCCCAGAACTTAAACAAATCATATGATTTAAAATGACGACATACAGGATCATGGCATACGGTGGTAGTGAAGTCTCATCTAGGTATACTAGTCATGCTAACCAAAACGAACATAGGGTATCAAAACACACAAACAATCTAGGGTGCTAAACTAGAAAAGATACAGAAATAATAATCATCAAAACTGTAAGGCAGTCTACCATCCTATATGAAACTGGTACTTATCAAAAATAAATAAAGATGACTACCAATTATCTATAAAGGGGTACTATTCAAAGAAAATCACAATCAAAAGTTAAAGAATGAAAGTCAATTGCATTAAAATCCAATCACAATATATATATATAGAGAGAGTGTTAGAGAAGGAAAAGCTAGCATTATGTAAGGTTATGTGGTTCGTGTGTGTATGGGTGTATGTGGACATGTTCATATGGTTAGATAGTAGGCATGTATGTAATTGAAATATACATGAAGATTATAGGAGGATTTGGATTTCGAAACAATAGCTATCCAGTTACACTACTCATGGCATATTGGTTAAACAATCTACAACACACAACCTATTTACTCATAACATGCATGGCTAACCATATACATATATATATACATATATATATATATAAAGAGGTAGAGATTTAGTTATGTATCTATATACATTATAACATGTATGCATAAACTCTATATATATCTATATAGATATATAACATAATATAGAGAGGAAGGGTTAGGTTTACATGGCAGTGTATACTAAGTTAGGGTATGTGTGTCCTTGTACAGGGTTATAGCTTAATATTGAAAGGTTAAATCCAGTTTTAGTTCAGCTTTTACATACAAAATCATAAAATAATCTAACACTTAAACCAGTGTAATATTAACATAATGCAGTTTCAGATTTTAGGGTTTGAAACATCACAACTAACTCAATGCTCCCAACACATCCTAACATGATAGAGATGAAACCCTAATATACTATCCATACATTTAGCTATGCATACAGTTCAATATTACATATTAAATCTAAAATTGAACTAAACATTTGAAATCAATGTAAAAATGTTAACATGTATTCAGTTTTAGGATTTGGAGAAATTCGAACATCAACCAACCCAATGTTTATCACAACCTAACATGTAAGAATATGAAACCAAAATTTATATCCCTACATACCACAATGTATATAGCTCAAAATATTACATTTAAAACAACAAATTGAACTAACATTTAAAATCCAATATTAAGGGTTAATATGCACACAGTCTTAGATTTGACAATTTCAAACACAAAACTCAACCAATTTTTTTGAATTGAAACCCTATGTATAACATACATGTGCAGTGATGTAAACATAACTAATAACATGAAATTTATATTTAATTTATGAATTTAAACTGGAAAAACAGAGAACCAGTTTATGATACTGTAGTGTATCAGAAATATTGGGGTTTTGAGAATTTAAACGTCAACAACATATTAATATGTATTTATATAGGTGGGAAATCAAAGTGTAGCATGCATACATATAAGGCAAGGGTCTGTGTCCACTATATATTCTCATGTCCCAATATAAAAATCAATTTCTACATCAAGACCAACATTTAGTTTCCTACAAAGATTGCAAAGTAGGTGATTGATGTAATCAAGACAGTTTTATTATTATTATTATTATTTAATACAATAATAACAGCAAGAAAGAAATAACGATAAAATCTGTTCTGCTTATCTGTTTTAAGGAAGGAACCATTTTGAAACCCAGAGCTAAAATATCAATCCAACATAAGGTCTAGCAAAATCATCGATTCATTATATTATGAAAAACTCATAGCAAGAAGTTACACAAGGTTTAAAAAAATAGCTAAAGCTACTCCTAAGTTAAATAATGAGAAGCAAAACAAAACAAAACAAATAATAATTCTTTTTTTGAAGGACTGCAACAAAAGTAGAGAAAACATGTTAAAAAAACATTTAAGGTACAATCTGATAATCATATGCGTCTATCCAAAATTATGGTACTCTAAATCCTCGTCATACTAGTAAGAAAGGCTACGATAATCACAGAGTCCTCAACTTAGGCACATACCTCTAGAATCATGGTATTTAACATTTTCGCGATGCCGCTAGCTTGGCTGCGAAAACCTTAAATTCCCACACCCGAGAAATATATCCAAGTCAGACTATATACCCTCACCATGCTGGCTAATGTGACTGTAGAAGACTAGATTCCATAACTTAGATGACCTAGCCCATATAATTTCATCTTGACAAAAATTAAATTAAATCAACAATGGATACCCAAAAATCAAATTTATCAACGAACATCAAGATTCATAAATGAAAAAAATCTATCAAATCATATAAATACAAACTCGGATGCAACAGCTAACATCAAGATTCAAAATTCAACAATTATCCATCAAAATTAATAAATACAAACTCAAATTCAACAATAGAAGTAAAGATAAATCAAATCAAGGGAAGAAGAGTTTTCAAATCGAAGTTAAAATAAGATTCTCAAGGGCCGTCACAGGAATCTCCCAAGGGATCCTAACTGTGATTGAGTACCTTCAAAAAAAAAATATCCTAATCCTACTACAGGCTGTAGTGGTACTCTAGTTCGAATACCACTACACAAACTCGACCTGCATGGGCCACCACTAAAAATGTGTCACGACCCACACCCTAGAGTAAGGGCACGAGAAGTGGGTACGTCCAGCCTACGCCACAGTGTCGGCGGTAGAACGCTGTCCTAGGTCAAACATCTAACAATATAAAGGTACCTGTACAGTATATACACTCCGAATAGAGGTGACATAGCAATACAGTTTCAATCACATCTAAGGTAGAACATGATAAGGATAGATAAAACATGAAATCCAAAAGAGATACAGCAGAGAGAAGTCTAAGTGTCTAAGATACACAAACCCAGAAATACATCTCAAATCTCAAATACAGTAATCCGTAAGTAAATACAACTCAAGACAACTGAAAATAAGCTATAAAAAAATCCTAGCTATCTATACAACCTCTACTGTGTCTCCTCTAGGCTAGCAGGCAACCTCCAAGCTATCTATAAAATTTATCAACAGGTCCAGTCAGGACAGGAGCGAGCACAAAACATCTCACGCAGTTTATATCAAGTTAGGAAATATAAAGCATGCAATAGAGTAAGGTACATAAAACGCTGAAAGAAGAATGTATATAAAAAACAGTGGAGATTTGATAACAAAAAATATCTATATATGATAAGTAAGAACTGTAAGCCAACTGTGATTTAGAGTACAATATGGTTATGTAAACGGTCTAGGACAATGCAATGGTAACTCCATTGTACGTGGATGTACAATAGACATATACAATAGTTATACAATGTTGTACAATACGATTTGAGTACATAACCAATTCTACTCCCCCTCTCCAATCAATACACAAGGATCCACTCCAGTTACGTTATCTTATACAATAGTGTACAATGTTATACAATGGATGTACAATATTATACAATAGATGTACAATGTTATACAATAGTTGTACAATGTTATACAATAGTTTACAATGGTCTATCCCTGGAACTCATGTGATAAAGAGAGTACAATATGCACAATGAGTATACAAGGATATGGGTATTCAATAAATACAATATGTAAGTGAAACACACATCATAATATGTATTTAGTAAATACAAGGGGATAACATCTCAAAAGAAGATCCATATAGTACCAATCCGTGATAACGATCGTGTCAGCATCAAGTACAGTAATCTAGAACAAGAATGTAAATTCAGACAAGTATGAAACGGTCAGAGAATGTACTCGCCTGATACCCTGAACAGCTGATATGAAAAGATGGCCAACTGGAGTCACAGAGTCCTAGTTATAGCAACATAGGTTATAAAGAGTTCAATTTATATGGTAATTGAAATTATAATACAATCTACATGATTCTAAGTTAATCTAGGTCAAAGTCAACTTTGCTCAACTATAAAGTCAAACTAGGTCAACTCTAGTCAACTGTGGTCAAACTAGCTAGGGTTGGGTCAACAATGGTCAACTAGTCTAGTTAGTCAATTCTAGGTCTAAACAAACTAAGTATATACAAATTAAGTATCCAAGATAGCTACTAACTCATAGCCTAAGTCACTTACTAAACCAAGCACAAAACTAAACCATAAGCTAACAAGGCACACAAACTTAGTCATATAATATATATATATTATTCACATTCACATATTCATATACATAGATATATATAGGAAAGCTATATATATAGGCACGTATATATATATATAGAGAGAGAAAGAGAGGTAAAAGAGTAAGTGATTATGTGTGTGTTTGGCATGTGTGAAAGGATATGTGTTAATGTTCTAAAATTTAGTGATAGGTAGGTGTATGTGACATGGGATACATGATGTCAAAGGGTGTATGAATGAATATGTGAAAAATGTTATAGGTTAAGTCAGTTTATAGAAATGCATACATACATACATACATACTTACATTGTATACATGCATAGATACATATCATGTATATTACATTACATGATACATACATGTATACTTGTATTATATTATACTTACATTCATGTATATTAGATACTTGTATTTATATTAACATATTGCAAACATTCATTTCATTGATGCATCTATGCATTACCTACATGTTTTATACATATGCATACATTGTATATTCTTATCATTTTATACATTAATATAGAGACATACAAACATGCACACATCATATGTTTCATACCTTGCATTATCTTACATATCATGTTATATATTATCATTCATTCCTTTCATATATTACATTATCTTTAAGTTGAATACATCATATATGGATACAATACATAATCTTGCATGTTTGTATTCATATATTACATTCTATATTACCTATATACATGTATTTCCTCCATTCTTTCATGCTTGCATCATATACTCTACATTACCATACATGTTATTATTATATATTGTATTACAATATGTATACATTATGCATTCATATCTATCATTACATATATATTTTGCATTCATATCTAGCATTCATTATATACTTTCATGCATTACATACTCTATATTCATTTAATATCCATACTGCATAGGCTCATATGTTACACAAAATGCATATATCGTATAGTCACTCTTCTACTTAAAATCAATACTGTACAATTTGGGCATTCACTAAATTTTAGGATTAAAGTATGTTGTAGCTCTTCGTGTTAGCTTTCTAAAACTTTAAACGGATCACATTTTCGTGTCCGAAAGCTCCCGGAATCACAAAAATACCGAAACACATTCGTCTTTCGTATA
The DNA here is from genome assembly GCA_029216955.1 of Iris pallida. NCBI lineage: Eukaryota > Viridiplantae > Streptophyta > Magnoliopsida > Asparagales > Iridaceae > Iris > Iris pallida. Next base: position 3,576,643 of record JANAVB010020398.1, on the reverse strand, counting down.
GCTGACACTCAAACAATTCTACAGAAAGTTCTAGAATGAATTTGGCTTATTAAAATATATATTTGGAAAGCTAACTTCGATACGCTTCTTTTAAAAAAAATGGGAGGTTAATTGGAGTTATGAGCTAAACGTTATGGCATTTCTAAGTTGCTCTAGCTACTAAAAACGTGGATAAAAATTATGACGAATTTGGGTTGTTTGGACAAAAAACACATGTAGGCCAAAATACTTGGATACCAACATAGCTATCTAAATAAAACTTATTTTAACCATCCTAAATAAGATCAATCCACTCTCTACCCATCTAACCACACACACAAATAAATATATATATGCACACAAGTGTCCAAAATAGAGGTTTTTCCCACTAGGACACAATCACAACACAAAGGACACTCCTATGACCTCCAAATGGACACGAAATGGACACAAATGGAGATACAACCATGGGGTCATTCCTATGGGTTCAAAATATTCCTATATGCATTTAGGAGTGGTTTAGAGGAGAGATTATACCTTCCGGGATAGAGATTTAAAGGAAAAGCCTTCCGACACGGCACCGACACGTAGAGATTCCAAAAGGACACGAACGAGCTCCGAATCCTCCCAAACTTGGCTAGCACCCTCTAACCATGGAGTAGAAGAGAAATAAAGAAGATTTGATGGAAGAAGGGGTTGATTTGGAGATGAAATCAATGGAGGTTCATCTCTAAATTAATTTGGGGAAGAACAAGAGAGAGAAAGTGGATGAAAACAAATGAATGAAGGAGTGACTCACTCCTTATCCCCCCCCCATAGGTGGCTGCCCAAAAAGGGTGAGGTGTCCCCTATTTGAATGTCCAAAATGCCCTCCACTAATCTATTTGATTTAAATTAGGAATGGGTTAAATATTGAGGTCAATTTAGTCTAGTTTTAAGTCTCTAATTAAACTAAACCTATCCATAAATAATTAGTCTAACTACTAACTAAAATTAATATCATGTGGACTAAAATTAATATCATGTGGGCCATGCCTAACTAGTGTGTGGGTCCCACTAGAGTCAAACTACCCCACGGGTCCACGTTTCAAGTCAGATTGAGTTAAAATTCGAACCCGACTCAAATAACCCCAAAACAATATCATAAATAATAAAATAAATTTCAACCCCAAAATAATATCATAAATAATAAAATAAATTTTAAAAATATTCAAAAATATAAAATGACAAAAATACCCCTATTTCTGAAAACTTGGGGAGACACTGTCTCTCTATTCTAACACTCTCTCTCACTCTTTCTATATATATTAACATATACACACACACACACACATAAATTTCACTCTCCTCATTATCCCTCCATAACACACATCACCATCACCACCTTCATCAACACCCCCCCATGTTAGCCGAGCAACACCACCACCATTAACCACCACCCTCACATTCTTCATCTCCCCATCTCCTCCTCCATTAACCATCTTCACCACCATCACCATTATTATCATCACTACCATCACCATCATTATCATCACCACCATCTCACCACCAACACCACCACCTCCACCCCCGCCGTACGCCGTCGCGTCGCGGCCACCACCGCCGGCGACCGTCGCCGCCGTGCGTACGCCAGACCAGCGCAGCCCCTCCCCGCGGCCAACAAACGCAATAGCAGCAGCTAGCTGCGGCAGCAGCTACTACGGCAGTAGTCGCACACCGTCGTGCGCCGGCGCCGCCGGCATGTCCCCTCGGCCGTATGTGCGTACCCCCGGCGAACTCCCCCAGGCCACCGCCCACCTTCCCCGACGTGCCACGTAGGAGATTTGTGCATTTACATCGAAATCCCGTCGTGGCGCACGAGTTTTAAACTCGAAAATGGCATTCCATCGCAGCAACTTCGTACACATTTTTCGACAGATTCGACCATTGGATCGGCGAACTCTTTGCTCCGTCACAATCTCAGTATATAGCTCTTCAGTCCCCTCAAGTTTCGTCCATTAATTTTATCGTTTGATACCTCAAAACTGGCCACCAAGTTAACACTTTAAATTATACTATTTTTGGACAGTTTTATGGAGCCGACTTCGTCAGCTCGTAACTCCGCCTTCGCAGCTCCGGTTGGCACGCTACTAGTTAATGTGCGCAGCTGGTATAACCCTGTTCCTGCCCCTAAAGTTTCATTTTATTGTGAACACGTTTGGTTGGTCGAATTCGACGCCAAAGTTGGCCGTCTGAATTCTTTAATTTGTACTTGTTAAATTCTATTTTTGAACTCGGGACTCTGAATTCAATTTTTGACACCACCAGTAGACTCGTTGTGACGTTCTAGCACGTTTTCATATAAAATTTGCTTGATTTGGAGAAAGTGGGCCATAGCACGTATTTTGGTACAAAACGGGTCTCACATTCCGAGCCAACGGGTCACTTTGAGATCGGCTCATCGGAATCCAATTTTGGATATACCGTTGAGTTTGTATCATCCATTCTGGACTTGTTAACTATAATTTGTTGAGTTTTGAAGACATTTGCTCCGACACGTATTTCGGTGTAAACCGGATTCCAAATGTCCGTGTCAACGTGTCATTTTGAGATCGGCTCATCGGAATCTAATTCCAGATATATCGTTGAATTTGTGTCATCATTCTGGACTCGTTGATATATACTTTGTTAGATTTAGTGGACTTTAGCTCCGGTACGCTTTTTCGTGCAAATCGGATATCAATATCCAGGTCAACGGACCATTTTGTGATCGGGTCATCGGAATTCCATTTTGGACATATCGTTGGGTTCGTATCATCATTCTGGATTCTTGGACATATAATTTTCTAAGTTTTGTAGACTACTATCCTGATACGTTTTTCGGTACAAAGTGTGTCCAACGGCGAACATCATTTTGACCCAAAATTACCATTTTGCCCCTGTATCCAAATTGGACTTATGGGTAGGCTATCCTAGCTAATTTGACCATTCTGGACACTTTGGTGATATTTATTTAATCATCCCACGACATCTATAGATTTTGCTTATGTGCCATCCTTAATTTGTATTTAATTATTATTATTAGTGTATATATTTATATGTTTGGTCTTTGTAAAACTCTAAAATGATCTTTGTGTTTCTAAGGGTTCTAATGGTTGGTTATAGGCTTAGTATCACCCAAAATTGATTTTCTAGGCTAGGACATCCCTTAGCTAGTATCCAGTTAGAAGTTGTGTCACATCACTAGTGTAATCTTAATCATAACTTAGATGCTGAATTTTTATATATCATTATTGACAGGACACTGGACATCTGTATCTTCCTATTCTTATTCTTGCTTTGTTCCAGGCAAGTACCCCTACAAGCTAATTTACTATGTATAAAAATAAACTGTGATTAAATCAAGTTAAAATATGGCTTTCTGGATAACTGCAAGTCATATCTTCACATGCTTCTTACTGGTTCTCAGTACATGTCATGCTTTATACTGCTCTGCGTATCCACTATGTTTTATACTGATCTCAGTACCTACCATGCTTATACTGCTCCCAGCATCTTTCACATGTTTTATACTGTTCTCGTATCACTCACATGTTAATAAAAACGGGTTAAGGGAAAACTGTTAGTAGAGTACGTGATCATGTCCCCCTTCTTCGTATGTATTTATCGCGCACGATAACATTCTATATGTAACTTTACCATAGGTTCTGATCTCGCGTTTGTGTATGGATATACACCGATGCCGTTCGTGCACGTATGTGCATGCCAGAAAAAAATTGATATGTACCACTGTACATCTTATTTACCTATTGACCGATTACGTACATGCTTCAGTTTTAAACTTTAAAACGAATATGTATTGCCATGATAAAATGTATCTAAAACTGAATAAATCAAGATATGCCATGATTATGTTATTTCATCTTTTTCTATCACATGATCAGTATTATATGTTTGTAGTACAAGTACTTCCTCCCGTCTTGACAGGATAACGTTGTAGGTTCACTTTTCGAGGAGGAAATGCTATGTGATACATATTATGGCACTGATTTTGAGGACCTGGCCTTAGCTCCAGAAGAGACCCCAGCGGAGAACCTTGCTTAGATATATTTTATGTGTTTTGAGACTTAGACTTTGGTTTGAACTTATATTTGGATACTGGACTTTGTCTCCGGTTAGATACTTTGGAAGTATATTATTAATTCTGTGCTTATATTACTTTCGCTTGTAGATGCTGTGTTGTGATGAACCTTTAAATGTGATATTAGAACTGTTAGCAGCTTAGATCCTTTATTGTCTATTCTTAGAACAACTTACTATGCTTTAACCAAGTGTAGGCTGGACATGGCTCGGCCCGGCCCAATAATTTAGGGTAACGGGTCATGACACTAGGTGTTTGATATTATAGGATAGAGTGCCTTTGGGTGTAATTGTTTAGTGATGGTGATAATTTGATATAGGTATATCAATGTGTAATTGTTTAGGGATAGTGATGATTAGATATAGGTATATCAATGTATTAGAAATGTGTTAAGTGAGGCAAGGCTGTGTACTACCTCTTAAATATGTGAGTATTTTTATGAGTGGTGAGTTGTGAGTGAGTGATAGGAAGGGGATCCAGGTCTGATTACTCATACGATAGAAAGATATGGCAGAGAGTGAGGAGAGTACAGCAGCTATTATCCAGGTGGATTGGCTCAGGACACCAGCTATCTGCACAGTCCTAACAATGCTTGAGCAATATGCCAGGTAGCAGCAAGCTAGTTGCTTGCCTGCCCAAAAGCTTGTTTGCATAGGAAAGTGGAAGCCAAAGCAGCAGCCTTACTGCCTGGGCTTTGGAGGATGGAGTAGCAGTAGCAACTACAGAGGGAGCCATTTATATATCAGTTAAATTGATATGTAGGAGGCTCGGGTTTTAGCCTAAATTCTTATGTATTAGTTAAATAAAAAAGGGGGATTCGACAAAAAATCAAGTGTGCAGTAGGAAATATGTATTAGTTGTATAGGAAGTAGGTTCAGAATTTGTTTATCAGTCCTATATCTCATCCATGTACCAGTAGAGGGTTAGTATCAGTTGGTATAAATGTATCAGTTAACTGAGTTAGGAAGGGGAGGCTTGATACACATTTGTATCAGTTATGAGTCACTTATGCCTATCAATACTAGGACAGTAGGCTCGGGTATGGTCCAAATGCTAGTATAGGGCTCGGGTACGTAAAGACCAAGACAATATGAACTAATGTGTATGGTTTAGTGGATAATAGTTGAGTGAAGGCCCTAGTTGTGTGTCCTGTTTAATAGCAGTGGGGGAAAAGACAGAAATGAAGACAGGTTTGAGCATAGGCCAATGGATGGCCTGTGCATTAGGTAATAAAGGAATGGAGGAAATTGGCCAATGTCCAATGTCAAAGGTGTGAGTAAGAGAGTGTGGTGCTAATAGGGTAGAGAGATTAGAGAGGGTGACAGGGCTTGTGAGAGGGGCGATCCTAATCCCTATCTCCCACAGATAAGTGTGATGGGAAATAGAGGGTGGACTGCTATTGTTAAATATGTGTCAGTTATGAACTTGATTAGAGTATCAGTTAACTGAGACAGATATGAGTTAAGGGTGTTCATTTTATAACTATATGTGTGTGTCCTATATTAGAGAGCAATATGTGTGAGTGAATAGGTGATCGAGTGAAGTGCAGGGACCTAGAGCATATAAGAAGATTTGAGTAAGTGTGTGTGTATAGTAGGTTAATCCCACATGTAGGTAATGTTAGGAGATGACAATAGATATGAGGATATGGATTGGGATATGTAGGTAATAGTTGTGCCATTATACCCTTGCCTATTTATTTACCTACCTATCTAATTATTTATCTATTTACCTAGTTGCCTATCTATTTATCTATCTATTTATCTACCTATTTATCTACCTATATATCTATCTAATTACCTATCTATCTAACTATATATCTAAGTATCTATCTATCTATTTTTTTTATCTATGTAAGTATCTATCTATCTTTCTTTCTTTTTATCCCTACTATATAATAATATATATATATATATATATATATATATACAGTTATGAACTCCTTCCTGGACGAGGTTCCCCACCTTATTAGCGACATAGATAATCTTCAGCTCAAACAACCCCCCTCTGAGGAAGAGGTGAAAGAAGTAGTCTGGGCCCTCGACGAACATAGTGCGCCAGGGCCAGATAGATTTTTGGGGATTTTTTTTGCTCATGCTGGAACATCATCAAGGTTGACATCCACAACGCGGTCTCCGCTTTCCTCCAGGGAGCTAGTTATCCCAGAGCCATCTCGAGCACCAACCTTATCCTCATCCCGAAGAAAGACAACCCAGAGATATTTCGTGACTTTTGCCCAATTAGTCTCTGTACCTTTACCAACAAGATTATATCCAAGATCATCGCCACCCGCATGGCAGGCCTTCTCCCCAAGAATATCTCGGAGGAGCAGAGTAGCTTTGTTCGGGGGAGAAATATTCAAGATAACATTATGTTGGCCGAAGAGTTAGTCACCTGCATGAAGCTCCCAGCAAGAGGGGACAACATAGCTAGAAAATTGGACATGGAGAAAGCCTACGACAGACTAGATTGGCAATTCATGATCTGGGTCTTCAGAGCCTTCGGCTTCTCCGAAACCTGGACCAACGTCGTGTGGAGATCGATCAGCAACTCATGGTTCTCCATGGTTATTAACGGTTGTGGACACACACAAAAAGAAGAAGAAATGCTATCTTTTCTTTATTGGCGCAAGGTACCACAAATCGAGTACGTCTGAGAGATCCTGCACTAAGGATCCCCGAGTACAAAAAAGAATTATGGGGAATGGGACGATGGAGATCGAGCGGCAGTTGCTCCTCTACTCCGTTGACACTCTGATTACAAAAGTGGAAGAAAATTTAAGAAAATTGCTAACTCTCGGCTCACTGGCAAGAAGTACAGCAATTTAGCTCTTGAAAATGCTCTCCGTTCTGTGTTTTGAAGAGGGATGAGACCCCTTTTTATAGTCGTTCTTGAGCTGGAATGATGTTATGTGCCCATATGAGGAAAAGACACTAGTTTTTATGTTGGCGTATAGCCCTGCCTTGGGCGCATAGGGTGTAGGCGCATATAGGCTATGAGATCGTGGGTTGGTCGTGGTATTGACGTGGCCGCATGCTTCGGTGCACGACTGTTCGTGGAGACTAACGTGGCCGTGCGCTTTGGTGCATATTTTGATCATGGCTTTGACCGAGTCAGGCTTTGGCGCATAGCCCTATTTCAGGCTATGTGCCCTCCTTCACAGGGGGTGGCTTGGGCACGTAGAGCTTCACAGGCTTGGGCGCATAGAGCTTCACAGGATGATGGGTGCATAGGAGCTTCATAGGGTGACTTGAACACATAGGAGCTTCACTTGGGCGCATATGTCCTCTTTTGGCTTGGGCGCATAAGGCTTTATTTGCTGAAATTTTTATGCTTCTACAAGACCCCCTTCAAAGTTTTTGAAACTTGAACGAGTTCGAAATACTTTGAAAGAAGCATGGACTGTCTTCTCGTGATGCAATGGGCGCATAGCACGGCTCTCTCTTTTGGACGCATAGTATTTGGCCAGCCTGTCAGAGAGATACGACTATTGAGATCTTTCTCGAAATCTGAACTGACAGATTCATCGTGGTGGAATTTGAAGAGGTCCATCCTTCGTACATCGTCCACGTCAGCAAGTGGCAGTCGTATAGTATACAAGAGGCTGGATCTTTACGTGGGTGCATAGGCCATTGTAGGTGCATACTGCACAATAGGCGCATAGGCGCATAAGGACAGTAGGTGCATAGGGAGTGGTATGTGCCTATAGATAGGCTGTGAAGGGGAGAGAAAGCTCATTATTCTCCTCTTTTAGAATTCTTCAGAAACTCTTCATCTTTTTTCTTTGAGAACCATGTATCCCAAGGTCGCTAAGAGATCCACGAAGGGCAAGGGGGCTGCGCCGAGTAGCTCTTCTCCTGCGGCGGCTTCTTCGACAGTCCAGGACCCAATTCTGGGTGAGGGCATGCTTCAAAAATAAAGTCTTGAGCATTAATTTGCGACGCTCAGACTTTTCTTCTACCTGGGCGCATGCGCCTAAGGCAACATACTTCTGTGAATATCATTATGCGTCCACAGAAGTCATGTGCCAACACTGTGGTGTGCTATACGCCCACATATTGCCAAGTTATGTGCCTACATGCTATGACATGTTATGCGCCCACGTACTGTTCGTGTGTTATGCGCCCACTTGTTTTGGGCGCATATCCCTTTGGGTGCATAGTCCTTTGAGCACATAGGAGTCTTCCTGCACTTAGCTTTTCTTGCAGATTTCTGAGTCTGACTTTCTCTTCTGTCTTTTGACTCTTGCAGCATCTATGCCGAAGGCTGAGACCGTTGTGAAGGAGGATATGCTGCCTCCTTTCATCAAATGAGAGTCACCATTCGTTAAGGAGGAGGTGATACCAAAAATCGAAGAAGAAGCAGAGCTGGCGCCCATCGGGGAGGGAATTACTCCCAAGATTGAAGCTGCTGTAAAGGAGGAGCACAAGTGTGAGGGTCGTAGCACTGGGAGTTCTGACCTTCCTGCCCCTACCGAGGACCTTGATCAAATAGATCCTTCGTATGCGAAATGGTTGAGGGAATGGTATATGCCTAACCACAACTAGGATTCGTGGGTTCCCATAAATGTCCATATTTTGTCTTGGTATTTTTATCTGTCTTTAGCTTTAGTTTATGTTTCGCTCCTTTTGGATATCATTGTAATCCTTTACTTCTTATCCAGAGGAAGAGATAAAAAAACTTTTTGGTTTGCTCATGAGATGTAGTCCTATGAATGTAACTACTTTTGAATAAATAGAATACATTTATTTTGTTCTTTGCTTGTGGTATCTATGGTGCTTGTATTAGAGGGCCTAATACAGCATTTATGTAAAGGGTATCCCGCTGGGAGTCTTTTGATCTGGACCTATTATCCGTTTTATATTCAAGTTATTCGAATATAGATAATAAGTTGAACAAAGCTGCTATTAGAGGTAATATGGACGTAATAGCAGAGGATATTCTATATCTGACCAGAGATAATATGCACATGGAAAGATATATAACATTAGGTGGGAGTAGATAATTCAGAGGTAATATGGACATGATTATCCTTGATGAATGCTTTTCTCAGAGGTTATATGGACATGGCAAAACATAATCATTTCACTGGAGAAATAATTATCGAAAAACAATTCAGAGGTAATAGGGACGTGACTTGTTTTCGTCAAGTCGAGTTTGGACAGAGTCAAAAACGGGAATGATTCTACTGGAGAAATTATTATCGAAAAACAATTCAGAGGTAATAGGGACGTGACTTGTTTTCGTCAAACCGAGTTTGGACAGAGTCAAAAACGAGAATGATTCTACGAGGGAAATTTTTAGAGGACCTATTATCCAGGACATATTCAAGACTCTTAAAATACGGATAATAGTTAGATAATTTTTCGAATCATATAAATATCATACTGTACATTTACATGACTGAACATATGTGAACATTACGTAAAAAGGTTACACATAGTATTTCTTCAGGAACTTGCCGTTGATAGGCAACATGAGTAAGTCACCATCGGGCTTGGTTAGTCAGTACGCACCATTAGAATACACTGATTCTATGATGAAAGGACCTTCCCATTTAGGCTAGAATTTTACTTTTTTTTGTGCGTCCTGACCATTGGTCTTCTCACTGCTAAGACTAGGTCGTCGACTTGGAAGATTCTTTCCTTTACTTTTTATTGAAGGCTCTGGAAAGGCGTGCTTGGTATAGCTTAATGCGCTGCTGAGCTAACAAGCATTTTTCGTCTAGCGCTTCGAGCTCCTGGAGTCGCAGACGGTAGCTTTCTTCGGTAGTCAACTCGCTGGCTAAGGCTACTCGAAGAGAAGGAATCCGGATTTCTAGAAGAAGAACTGCTTCGCTTCTATAAACCAGAAAGAATGGCGTACTGCCTATTGGAGTCCAGACCTTTGTACGATAGGCCCATAGACATTCACCGAGATTCTTGTTCTAATCGTGCTTGTTTGAAGACATGAACTTCTTGAGAAGTTTTATGATGGTTTTATTGAAGGCTTCTACTAGCCCGTTAGCCGCTGGATTGTAGGCAGTAGAGGCTACGTTCTGGATTCAATTCCTATCGCAGAATCGATAGAATGCATGGCTTGCGAACTGTGGACCATTATCATGGATGATCCTACGAGATAGGCTGAAGCGATAGATGACGTGATGTTTGATGAAACTGATCACGTTCGATGCCTTCACTTCGGTGAGCGGTATAGCTTTCCCCCATTTGGAGAAGTAATCGGTTATGGCTAGGATGAACTGATGTCCTTTGGAGGATGGCTGGCTGATTGGTCCTATGACATCCATGCCCCAGGCTTCAAACGGTCAAGATGCTACCGTCGGGTGTAGAAACTCCGAAGGTTGATGAATAAAATCGATATGGAACTGACACACTCTACACTTCTTTGCATATTCAACAGCATCTGCTTTCATTGTGGACCAGTAATAATCCATTCGTTTGAGGCGATCTTATAATTTGGGACCTGGTTGATATGCACCACAAACTCCATCGTAAGCCTCCCGGAGTGCATGTTTGGCTTCTGTGTCTGATAAACATCGTAACAGTAGCCTGTCATAAGAGCGTCGGTACAATATCTTGGTAGCTGTATCGTAGTAAAATCTAAGGGATCGCCTTTGGATAGACACTGCTTTCTTCGGGTCCTTCGGGACGATTCCATAGACAGCGTAGTCTATGAAAGGGAATCTCCAGTCTTTAATATCGACGTTTGTTTCCGTTGTATAACTGTGATGAATATGCAAGGCATCTTTCACACAGAATAGCTCTCGACCAGACACTGTGATCGACTGCTGAGTATTGGTAGGAACAGTCAAGGAAGCAGCGAGACCGGCTAGAGCATCAACTTCTATATTCTGTAGTCGAGGTACGTGCTCGATGAAGAATCCAGCGAAAGTAGACGCCAACTCGATTGTTTCTCTGTGATAGGGGATGAGATCTTCGTGACGAACTTCATAATCTCCTCGGACTTGACTAATTATTAGCTTGGAATCGTCGTACGCTTCTAGATAGTCAACTCCCAGTTGTTTTGCCAGTTGCAGGTCGATTAATAGGGCATTATATTCGGCCACGTTGTTGGTTCATGGTTCCACAAGAGAATATGCACGACGTATAGCCAGATGATCAGGTGACACGAGCACGACACCTACTCCGGCCACAATATTTCCTTTGGGTCATGTTCTTGATGCACCGTCGAAGAACATTCGCTAAATGGGAATTTCTTCAGTTGCAGTGTTAGACTCTACTACTTCATCGGGGATTTCGTCGTAGAGTTTGGAAGATTCTGGCACCGAATGAGCTGCCAGGAAGTCAGCTAATGCTTGGCCTTTTACTGCCTTATGAGGAAAGAAGAGCAAATCATACGGAGTCAATAGCATTGCCCATGTAGCTAAACGGGAATTGAGAGAACCCGGTTTAGTCATGAGTATTCTGAGAGGATTGACTTTAGATATGATGTGGATAGTCTTCCCAGACACATAGTGGCGTGTCTTCTGAATGGCAAATACTAGTGCAAGGCATTCCTTCTCCACTGGTGTGTATCTGTGCTCGGCACCCACCATTGTGCGGCTGAGGTAGTAGATTACCTGTTCATGGCTGCCTTCATTCTTCTGAGCTAGGAGGGCGCCAAGAGAATGGTCCATAGCATGGACATATAGTAAGAAAGGCTTCCCCATTATTAGAGCTACCAATACTGGAGGGCTTGTGAGATACGCCCTGATATCGTCGAACGCACGTTGACATTGTTCAGCCCAGACGAAAGATACGCCTTTCTTCATGAGCTGAGTGAATGGTTGACACCTTCCAGAGAGGTTCGAAATGAATCGTCTGATGTAGGCTAGCCTTCCTTGTAGTCCGCATAGCTCTTTGAGGTTTCTTGGATGATGCATATCGAGGATAGCCTGCACTTTCTTCGGGTCCAGATGTATACCCTTTGAAGTGATGACGAAACCAAGGAACTTGCTGCTGGAGACTCCCAGAAAAGACTTGGTTGGATTTATCTTGAGTTGGTGTGCACGCATTAGTTCGAACACCATTCTCAAGTCTTGGAAGTGGTTGCCCTTGAGACGACTTTTAACTGTGATATCGTCTACGTAGCACTCTACTGTTTTACGCAAATGATCGCAAAAAATTATGTTCATAGCTCGCTGGTATGTCGCTCCTGCATTTTTAATCCGAAGGGCATCACCGTATAGTAGTATACCTCCAACGGTGTTCAAAAATATGTGTGCTTCTCATCGTCGGGGAACACCTTGATCTGGTTGTAGCCTGAGAACCCATCCATGAAGGACATCCGTTCGAAGCCGCAAGTATTGTCGATCATTACGTCGGTGATCGGTAGAAGGAACTAGTCCGTCGGGCAAAAGAGTGCAAATTACGGTAATCGATACAGACTCGAACTTTACCGTTCTTTTTTATGACTGGAACAATGTTGGCAACCCAGTCAGGGTGTTGTTCTTCGCGAATGAATCCACTGGAAATGAGCTTCTTGACTTCATTTTTGATGGCCTCCATGACATCTGGTCGGAATCGTCATTGTTGCTGCTTCACTGGCTTAGCTTTAGACGAAATATTCAGGCGGTGCATGGCGACTTTAGGATCCAGACCTAGCATGTCTTCATAGCTCCATGCGAAGACGTCGATGTATTCTCTTATAAGCTGCATAAGAGATTGGCGTTCCTCGTCAGATAGACTTTTGCTGATGAAGATTGTTTTAAAAGACGATTCATCTCCTAAATTGACTTGGATGACTTCGTCTTCGGTAGGTGGTTCACGTTGTTCGAAGCACAGCTCCCACCTAGTGTCCATCTTTTGAGCCTATTGTTCGAGCTCGATCGATTGGACATCGTCTGCAATTTGGTCAACAGAAACCATTTTGACGGACAGAGTGCTTTGAATATATCGCCAATGCCGGAGTCTGAGTCCCAGAGGGAGGAGTCAGGAGAATGAGAACAACGATCTACTTTATCATCTAATTTTTCGAGAGTTGTTGGAGGAGTGACATAGCCCAAACCAACACCGTTTTGTTGATAGTAGTTCTCCGGTTTACCGGGAGGAGCAAAGTGTCGTATTGGCAATCGTCGTCCCCGGCCGTAATTTAGCCCCTGGTCGCTTCTGATGTCATATCCCATGTTCTGGATGATATTCTTGGTCTGCCAACTATATTAGAAAAATTACATTTTTTCAGAGTCATAGTCAGCTTCCGTGTTGTTCTTGGAAGAGGTAGAGTCTGGAACGAACTTTCTCTCGCCAATTATACGACCGAAGATGATTAGTTCTTCATCCTTCTTTCTGGCTGGAACGATGAAGTAGTGAATATCTTCTGGGTAAACTTTTTCCCGTAGGTGAGACGTCGTGACCGACATACAGAGGTGTGGTCCTATGCCGTGCTCCAGAGTGTATATCGTATCTATGTAGTGGTTTACAGATTGATAGACATCGGAGTAATTCAAAGATAAACCTTTACTAAAGAAATACGCAAGTTCTTCTTCAGGGATAACATCATCCGATGAAGGTACATTATTATGAGTATTGATATACTCATTTAGAGGATCATCATCTAAAAGAGGAGCCACAGTCTTGGCCGAGTTCACCACGTAGGGTAATTCTTCAGGATTGAGAGGACGGGCATCAGTAGGTTCCTCCCGGGGTGTTTTTCTGAGAGTGATGGTCAATGGTTTGACCTTGTCAGGTGTAGGTCCTAAAAATCAAGTTGCACCCATCAACAAAGTCATAAAAATCAAATTATACATCCTTCAAGTGAACTGCGCAGAAGACAGATTGCGCAACAATTCTATTGCGTAGGCTGAAATGCGCACTCATCCAAGTGCGCATGCTGACATGGCCGCGTCATCATTACCTGACAGAGAATCAGATCTTCTGACAGCTGACAGTACGGAGAACGAGGAAACTGTTCGTTTATCGTGTAGCACAGCGCTCGAGGACAGCTATACATGCAGCGCAATCTGCCTGTAGCGCAATCTGCCTGCAGCGCAATCCAGTCCAGCACGGTCCATCCTAGCACAATCCGAAGCCAGCGTAATTCAGGTGGCGCATTCCATCACTACAACTGACCAAGTACACGTGGCTTTCATGCCATCAATGACTCATTACGTGGTAACCGTCTGTACACGATCATGCGTATTTCAATCAAATAATGCCATGTGTCCAATACAGTTGGACCACGATCAGATAACTGCCAGCGCAGTCTGGTGTCTGCGCGGTCCAATGCAGCACAATCCAACTTGCGCAATCCAGAATAACTAAAAAGTAGTTATTTCCAGAACTCTATAAATAGAGTTTCAAGTCCTTCCTAAAGGGGATCATACAGACACACAGAGATCAGAGATCATCACCAGAGATCAGGAGTTCTTGCCAAAGTGCTGCTGCAATCTTCAGAGGCTACCGTCTTCAAAGTTCACATCGTCCAAGGGATAAAGCGATCGTCTTCAGATCGGATTCCTATAGTTGTACTTTTCCAGAATTTTTGTAATCTTTTTTACAAAGTTTGTTGAAATAAAGATCAACTTTTATTTTTACAAACAAAATGGCGACTCTGCTGGGGACGACTTTCTCCTCCGACAAGGAAGTGACAACTCAATGTGACGTTGCGTCTATCGGAAAGACGCAGAAGACGCTGGTTGTGAAGGTCAACCAGACGGCCTATGAAGCCATGATCAACTCCAGGACCACCCCTCGCACTGCGACAACTTCTGCCACGAGCAAAGTACGCCCAGTGTGGGTCCCCAAGACTGCTGCGCAGTCTGTTGATTCTCCCACCAAGACTGCTGCGCAGTCTAAAGTCTCTGCTACTAAGACTGTTGCACAATCTGTTGTCTCTGCTGTTGCACAATCTACCTCTACTACTCATGCGTAGTCTGCTGTTGCCAGTGCACAAACTACTTTCTATACTGCTCTGTCAAGGTACAAGACTCCTATTCCTCTGGCGCAATTGGCTGCCACTTTGCCTGTGCAATCTACTACTCCAGCAACCAGAATACAACCCAAGCACTCTGGCAACAAGACTCCTGCTGTGCAAGCCACTGTGACTGAGGCCAGAAGACTTTCTGCCAGAGTTACTCCTGCACAACCTGCCAGTGCGCCATCAATCCATGCGCAAGCTATGCCTGCACAATCCAAAAGAGACAGCCCTTTGGCTAATCTTTCTTCTTCCCACAGCAAGGAGAAAAGTTCTACTCTTCCTCTCAAGCACCCTGTTGCTCATGCGCAATCCACAGGGGGTAGTCTTTTGGCTATTCCTCCTCCTCCCCAGATCAAAGAAAAAGGCCCGTTGGTCGTTTCTCAAACTTCCTCGTCCCATGACTTGGAAGACAACAGAAGGAAACGCTCTTTAGCTAACCCTTCTTTACAAAACAAAGGAAAAGGCCCTTTGGTCTTTTCTCAGTCTTCCTCGATTTTTACCGTAGAAGATCAATCTAAATGTGCTCCGGCACTAGTCAGTACAAGAACTCTTTCTCACAAAGGTTCTTCTTCCCTCCTTGCTAAAGGAAAGTGTACTAATCAGAGGGGTATTCTGCCTACTCCGGTAGCAGAGTTCCAAGATCTCCCAACTCTCAAGATATCCCGTTCAAGACAGGGAAAATTATTAGTGTCTCAGACAGAAACACCTGGGGGTGAGTTTACTGATCTAAGAACTTATCTCAATCGATCAACTTCGGTGAAACGCAAACAACCAATGCCGAAGACCAACCAGCATCAGAAGCAAACTTCTAGGATCAAGAATCCGGACACCTATGCCAATGAAATGAGTACTTCCTTGTACACTCAGAGGACAAAACATTTGAAGAATCGGAACCATGTTTCGAATATTATCAAAGAACATGTCCCTCGAACTTCTTCTCATCCCGTTGCTGTTTCCGATCTCCGAGAACACCTCAAGCAAAAATGGAACAACATCTCAACATCCCCAGTGCACTAATTGGACACCATTGCAATCACAAGGTTGTCATCAAGTGTTGTTGTCAGACAACAAGATAATCTGTCTTCGATCGTCTGAACTTTTCAAACTCTGAACCTATGTCGGAAGATGAAGACGAGGTTTTGTACGCTTCTGTCAACATGACTTCCAGAGACACTGGAGGTAGGAAGTGCTCCAAGCACGGCAAGCCTCGCAATCCAAGCCAGCGGTATTTGGATCTACTCCAAGAATCTTCTGAAGGAGTATTCTAACATACCCGATCCCGAAACCGAGACACAATCGGTCAAAGGAATCTTCAAGATCCTTCCGGTCATCTTCCTCTTTCTCACTCGGGAGATGATTCTTTCTCCGACTATGATGCATACAGTGAAAGCTCAGAACAGACAGTATCCTCTAATGTACCCAAAGAAGTGACAGCTTATGTTGTCACTGAAGATCCTGATGCTTTCAGTTCAGCTAGTCAAGAACAACGAATAGCTGCATTAAAAGACAAGCTAAAGACCATGACCGAGATGGTAGCAAGTATGCATTCTATCATTGTGGCCCAGGATACAGTACCACCGACCGTACCTCCTACAAATCCTGAAATCATAGCATTGTCGGTGCCTGTCAATACAGGACTGGGGGTAGCATCTCTTCCAGTACCTCCTGTACAAATCCAATCTACACCCAGTCAATCAGGTGCTGGGGGTAGTGCTTACCACGCTGTTCCTCCCCCTAACACTGTGACTCAGCCTGCTCCTTCTACATCAGTGGAAGATGCCAATGAAGCTGTCAAGCTCCTACGTACTCAGTTCGAGGCCTTCAAGGAGAATGACAACTTGCAGAGGTTGGGGATCAAGCAACCCTATCCAGTTGAATGGAAGGAAGTCCCATTTCCCGCTAAGTACAAAATCCCAACAATCTCGCTGTTCGATGGCAGCACCTCTCACAGTCAGTTCATTAACCACTTTGAGGTTATGACTGTCCAACTTCAACCAAATGACGCTCTTCTTACCAGAGTATTCGTTGGCTGTTTAGCTAGCGTAGCATACGATTGATACAGAAGCTTGCCCGATGGTTATATCACCTCCTTCTCTGGTCTAAAACAAATCTTCTTGGAACGATTCTATGAGGGGATCAACGACATGACTATGTCAGCCCTCAATAAAATCAAACAAAGACACAATGAAACTGCTGAGAGTTTCATTGAAAGGTTCCGCCGGAAAGCTTTGAAAATATCTCTTGGAACTCCAGCCGCTGTCACCATAGACACCTGTAAGGCAAATCTTTTGCCTATCATCAGCATGTGGACGTGGTCTACTCAGTTCCAAGACTGGCCATCTTTCATTGTCAACGCTAAAGCAGCTGAAGTTAGCGCTGACAAATTCAAGCAACTAGGGGTACAAATGTCTAACCCCGACCGGGATGAGCACCAGACATCGGGTGGTGGCAATCGCCAAAACAACCGCAAGGAAAAAGAAACTTTGAATATCAACTTGACGAATAAGAACAAAGAATCTCTGGCAGTCAACGTAGCTCCCCCTATGTCCACTTCTACTCCTTCAGCACCTCCACCAAGGGAACCTCGTCCGAAAGTGGAGTACTCTTTTGACGAGAATGACACAGTGAGCATCTTTCATTGCTTGATCAAAAGCAATAAGCTCCAGCTCCCAGATCCCAAGAAGCCCGATGAAGTCGGTAAGACTGATCTTCCTAAGTACTGTGTTTATCACAGGTTCATTGGGCATCCCACTCGAGCATGTTATGTGCTCAAAGGCAAAATTCAAGAGCTGGTCAATGCTGGTGTTCTCACTTTACAGCAAGACGAGAAGACTGTTACCGCAAATATGGTCTCAGTTCAATTTGGTGACTTCCCTCCGCAGATGGTATAACATGGTGTCATTCCTATCCCCAAAGGTACTCTTGAGATCGAGAATCTCCCTCCTCCACGTGGTGAAGGTCTCGTCCCCTTGTCTTTTGACAATGGCAAGATTATGTGGATTCATCCGGATCTTACTTCAGAATTCGAACTTCCCACTTCCTTCAAGAAAAAAGACAGCTCCAAGGACAAGACAAAGATTTGCAATATGGTGTCTTTTGACTCCATAGTTGATGAAGAAATCTTGTTGGGCACCAGATCAGGGAAAGCCTATCTAAAGGATTACCCCGAAGCTTAAGAGAATCCTGCTTCTTCTTCTAAGTCTGCTCCAGTGCAGCATGCTTCCACTGAGGATATTCCTACTGTGTCCTCACCGGTTGTAGAGTCTACTCCTCCTAAGCCAACAGTTGCTGACAAAGGCAAAAAACAAGTCCGCTTTGACAAACCTTTGAAGAAGTCATCTCCCTTCGGACTTGAAAAGCCTTACAACTTTGATATCTTGGCACAGTTAGCTAATACACCGGCCCGGTTGTCCATCTTCGAGCTCTTGCGTCTCTCCAAAGAGACTCGGGAAACTCTGAACGAGGCTCTCATGCAAGCTGAAACTTGTCTAGCCCTTCTGAAGAAGCCGAAAGCAGAACCAGTCTCTTGCCTCCATTGTCGTAGTGTGTTGGAATTAATTCCGAACATAACTTTCATACAGGATGACATGTTGATGGAAGACAACAGGCACAACCGTCCTCTCTACTATACAGGATATGTCGACTCGATGAAAGTCGATCGCATTCTGATAGATCCAGGGTCTGCTCTCTGTATCATGCCGAAGACAATGTTGGATGTGCTGAAGATCCCAGTGCATAGTCTTTCCAGTACAATCACCACTATCCTCGGGTTCAACCAGGGAAGGAGTGAGCCTCTGGGCAAGATTCGATTAAAACTTCAAATAGACAATCTTCGCACAAAGGTGACCTTCTACATCATTGATAATCATGGTTGTTCTTACAATGCTTTGTTGGGAAGACCATTCTTGTATGAGCATAACATTGTTCCTTCGACTCTCCATCAATGTTTTAAATATGTCGATGACAATGGAGAGGTACAAAAAGAGGTTGCTGATCTCTATCCTTTCAAAGGCGTCGAAGCATACTACAACGATGCTCGTATGTACAAGGATGAATTCATGAAGGTTGTCCTATCTCTGGACACTGAAGAAGAGCAAGAAATAGTGCCCAATGATACCCTTATCATACCTGTCAAAGGGCGTGTTTCTCGTCCTCAGTCTTCCAAGCCACTGGCTATCCACTTTCCAGTCCAGAAGCAACCAACTGATGATGATCAGGATCAAAGGGAGCTCACCTCTTCTGAGCCACTTGTTATTGACTTACGTCGTAACAAAGAAAAAAGGCAGCTCACCTTTTCTGAGCCACTTGTTATTGATCTATCTCATAATAAGGAAAAAAGGGAGCTCACCTCCTCTGAGCCGCTTGTTATCGACCTCCGTCGTAACAAGGCCAATCCTCCTCCACGTTCTTCTTCTCCCCCTCTTGTAATCAATCTGACCAAGCCTGCTAAGGCTAAAGGTCCTGCTGTAAATACGGATGTACAAATTAATGAAAAAGCATCTACTTTCTAGTATACTGATGTCATTTATCATGCTAAGTGCTATTTGGATATGTTAGATAGCTTTCAATCATTTACAATGGGAGTTGTACAATCTCTTCAAACAGAAGTCTCATTTGAACACCCAAAGGATTCATATCGGATTGTTCCCGCTCGTAAGAAAGGCGAGAGTTCAATACTTTTTAGTAAAGGACCGGAACAACAATTTAGCTATACGGATGTAGCAAAAATAATGATACGGGGTATCTTCAATTCCGTCGTTACAGTCAGCAATCAAAAGATATCATCCGAAAGATGGGTTATGACTTCAAGAGTGGCCTTAACTACGGTAAAGGTAGAAGAACTCCTATCCGTACGGCTGTGCCAAAAGGAAAATCAGAGATGTACTACAGCAGGACCAAAAGAGGTCTCGGATATGCTTCTCCTTCGATATTATCCCCAGTAGGCTCTGAATCTGATAGTGAGGAGCGTTCTAACTCTTCTGATTCCAGATCATGGGATTCTGACACCAGCATCGGTCAAGTTCATCAACTGACTGTGTCTTCTAACATGGTCTCCGTCGAACTTCCAGAAGGCTATGACGAGGATATTGAAGAAAACCCCGAAACAGATCTTTGGGCTCAACGAATGGATACCCAATGGGAACTCCGATTCGAACAAAGAGAACCTCCTACTGAAGATTAATTAGTTCAAGTTGATGTAGGAGAGAGCAGGTCACCTCGTCCAATATTCATCAGCAAGAACCTCCCAGAGGCAGATAAGTAAGAATTAATTCTTCTGATTAAAGAATACATTGATGTCTTTGTCTGGAGCTATGAAGACATGCCAGGTCTAGATCCTAAAGTTGCTTCTCACAAACTGAACATCTTATCGAATGCAAAATCGGTCAAACAGCAACAACGGCATTTCAAGCCAGAAATGATGGACGTAATCGATGATGAAGTCAAGAAGCTCATCGCTTGTGGCTTTATTCGAGAAGAACAGTATCCTGATTGGGTAGCCAATGTCATCCCAGTTCTAAAAAAAAACTGGCAAAGTTCGAGTCTGCATCGACTTTCGGGATCTTAATGAAGCATGTCCAAAAGATGAATTTCCTCTCCCTATCACGGACGTCATGATCGACAACACTTGTGGGTTCGAAAGAATATCTTTCATGGACGGATTCTCCGGATACAACCAGATTCGGATGAATCCTGAAGATGAAAAGCATACTTCTTTCCGCACTCTTCGCGGAGTTTACTGCTATACTGTCATGCCATTTGGTCTCAAGAACGCTGGTGCAACATACCAATGAGCCATGAGTACCATATTTCGAGATCATCTGTGTAAGACTGTCGAATGCTACGTCGACGATATTGCCGTCAAAAGTCGTCTAAAGGAAGATCACATCCAAGACTTGAGAACTATCTTCAACCTCATGCGCCAACATCAACTCAAAATGAATCCCACCAAGTCATTCTTGGGTGTCTCTAGTGGCAAATTTCTCGGCTTCGTCATTACCTCTAAGGGTATACACGTGGATCCCGAGAAGATCAAAGCCATTCAAGAGATACGTCCTCCACGCAACCTAAAAGAGCTACGAGGATTCCAAGGTCGACTTGCGTACATCAGGAGGTTCATTTCGAATCTGTCTGGACGCTGCAGACCATTTATTTAACTAATGAAGAAGGGTGTATCTTTCGTTTGGATCGAAGAATGTCAACGAGCATTCGATGACATAAAGCGGTATCTCAAGAACCCGCCAGTCTAGGTGCCGCCAATCTCTGGCATACCATTCTTAATGTATGTCCGTGCTATGGATCATTCATTGGGTGCTTTACTCGCCCAAAAGAACAAAGAAGGCCACGAACAAGCTATCTATTACCTCAGTCGTACTATGATTGGTGCTGAACACCGTTATAGTCCGGTCGAAAAGGAATGCCTAGCTCTTATGTTTGCTGTTCAAAAGACTCGGCATTACATCATTGGCCAAACTATTCATGTCATATCCAGAGTTAATCCTCTTCGGGTACTGATGAAAAAGCCTAGCACACTCAATTCTCGGCTAGCTACATGGGCCATTCTGCTAGCCCAATATGACATGGTATATGTTCCTCAAAAATCTGTCAAAGGTCAAGCACTGGCGGATTTCTTAGCAGCTCATCCTGTGCCAGAGACGTCCAAGCTCTACGATGAAATTCTAGACGAGACTTTGGAATCTAATGCAGTCTCCGAAGAATTTCCTACTTGGCGTCTATTCTTTGACGGTGAATCCAGGATTGGACCCAATGGTGCCATTGTCGTAGGAGTTGGAGTTGTCCTTATTTCTCCAGACGGGTCAGCTATTCAAAGAGCATACTCCTTAGATGAGCCTTGCTCTAACAACGTGGCAGAGTACAATGCTCTACTCATTGGCCTTCAGCTAGCCAAACAACTTGACGTCGAGTATCTTGAAGTCTATGGTGACTCTAAGCTGGTTGTTAATCAGGTTAGAGGGACTTATGAAGTTCGCCATCCAGATCTAGTGCCTTACTATGAAGTGGCAATCAACATGGCTACATCGTTCAAAGCCTTCTTCATTGAATATGTACGCCGATCTTGCAATACTGAGGCAGATGCTTTGGCCAATCTTGCAGCAATTTTAGCCATCTCTATCAAAAGACAGCAGGTGGTGGTCATCTCTAATCGGGAACTATTCTGCGTCGAAAACAATCGTAATATTGAGTTCAGTAATCTTACTAAAGTCAATGTTATCAATAAAGATTGGAGAACTCCTTTCATCGACTTTGGGGTCCATGACATACTCCCTGAAGATCCTAAGGAGGCTACGAGTATTCGTCGGCGGTCTCTGCGATTCTACTACAATCAGACCACCAAAACTCTCTTCCGGCAAACTTATGACGGCCTACTCTTGCGCTGTCTTGCCAGTGATGAAGCAAAGCAAGTACTGTGTGAAGCTCACGACGGTGTCTGCGGAGCACATCAACCCGGTCCTAAGCTACAGGATCGCATCCGACGCATGGGTTACTACTGGCCCTCTATGGTATCTGATGCCATCGAATATGCGAGGAAATATCGAGCTTGTCAAATCCATGCAGATTTCATTCATCAACCATCGGAATTCCTTCATCCGACTGCTGCTTCCTGGCCTTTTGAAGCTTGGGGCATGGATATCATCTGTCCCATCAATCCTCCTTCTTCTAGAGGACATCGGTTCATACTGGCAATAACCGATTACTTCTCTAAATGGGCCGAAGCTATACCGTTGGCTGAAGTTAAGACCAGCAGCGTCATCAACTTCGTCAAACACCATGTCATCTATCGATTTGGTGTACCTCGAAGGATCATCCATGACAATGGACCTCAGTTCATCAACCAAAAGTTCACAAGGTTCTGTGACGATCATCGGATTGACAACGTCGCTTCGACAGCCTACAATCCTGCTGCTAATGGCTTAGCTGAAGCTTTCAACAAGACTATCATCAAGCTCCTCAAGAAGTTTGTGTCTACTAACAAACGAAACTGTAGTGAAAAGCTTAGAGAATGTCTTTGGGCTTACCGTACCACGATCTGCAACCCTACAGGCTGTACACCCTTTTCTTTGGTATACGGCTGTAAAGCAGTCCTACCCCTGGAACTCCAAATTCCGTCTTTGAGGATTACCATCGCCAACGAGCTCACTACCGAGAATAACGATCTTCTCCGACTTCAAGAATTAGAAGCGTTCGATGAGAAGCGGCTATTGGCTCAACAGCATATTGAGTTATACCAAGCGCGCATCTCAAAGACTTTCAACCGCAAAGTCAAGGTCAGAGCCTTTCAGAAAGGAGAGCTTGTTCTAATCGTCAGACGTCCTATGACTATGACTCAATCGAGCAAAGGCAAGTTCGATGCAAAGTGGAAAGGGCCATACAGTATAAACAAAGTCTTTTCAAATGGAGCCTATCAACTCACAGAGCTAGACGGTCGAGTTGCAATGATACCTATCAATGGCAAGTTCCTCAAAAAGTATTATGTATAAATGTAACAGACATTGCTTGTAATTATCAGACAAGTTCATAAATAAAATTTAGTTTTATTTCACCTTGAAAAATAGTACATAATATCAAGAAAGGTCACTATCATCCTTCTCAAATTTGGGACGCGGGCCACTACCGTCCTTATCAAAAATATGATCAACGAAAGAGTCAAGAACATTCCTGCTGGAACCCACCAAGAACTTGCAAGTCGCTATCCTCATGGCTTCTTCTTCTTCAGTCTTCCCTGGTTCAAGAAGGAAGTCCAAGATATCCTTTGGCGGCTTGGGGGCAGATGAACCTTCGCCCGTTGCTATCTGCTTTGATTGAGCCGGCTAGACTGGACGTTCTTCAGTACCCGCTTCCACCTTCAAGGCGATCTCAGCCTTCTTGGATGCATCTCCAGACGACATCTTTATGTTGAAAAGTGAAAGTGAACATCCCATCTGATTTTCTGTTCTATTTATAGACAGAAAGTCGTAAGACTATGAAGCAACACATTCATCTGACGGTTCATCCGTTCATAAAGTCCATCCAACGGTTCGTCCATTCATCACATTTATTTGACGGTTCGTCCGTTCATCATATCCCTTCGACGGTCCGTCCGTTCATTACTTTCATTTGACGGTTTACCCGTTCACACATTCATCTGACGGTTCGCCCGTTCATTATCCGACGGTTTACCCGTTCATTCCACAATTATCCGACGGTTTACCCGTTCATTCATCATATTCATCTGACGGTTCATCCGTTCATAACGTTCATCATCCGACGGTTCGTCCGTTCACACATCCACTTGACGGTTCGCCCGTTCATCATCCGACGGCTCGTCCGTTCATTACATTCATCCGACGATTCATTTCGTTCATTTGTTTTGACGAATCATCCAGTTTATTTCAGCAACTTGTCATCTTTGATTAAGTTGTCTATTGAAATAATGATATTCAATAAATTATATTTGCCACGTCCATATTACCTCTGAGCAGATATAATTGAATATGATTATTTTACAGAATTAAGAAATATATCATGTCTTGTACCTCTGAATAAATTTTCTATATCTATTATTTATATCTGAATAAGATATGCAACAAGTAATAGAGCCACAAAAATGCCTTTTTATTGATCAAAGATGAAAGACGTTACAAAGACACATATCATGAAAAACAAGAAGATACAAAAGATCCTTCTACTCAGCCGGTGGTGTCATCAAATTGGTCATCTGCTGCTTCAAAATTTGTAGTCGCTCTTCACGAGATTCTATCACTCGTTTCCTAGCTTCTTCCATCCCAGATTTACCATCGAAGGTTGGCAGGGTTACTAGTCTGCGAGTGATCAGCATATTCATCTCTCTCTTGAGTCAGAACATCAAGTTGTTGAATTGCAGTTTGATGTTGGGTAGCCTCATCTTCCAGAGTTAATTGAGCAAGTCTCAGTTCTTCCTGAAGACGGGCAATTTTCGTTTGTAATTCAGCAACTTTTATTTCTTTCTCTTCAGCAATAGATGCCACTGTTTCTACTTTGGAGTTGTATTCAGCGGACTTGGCAGTGAAAGTATCCAAGAGAACTTGGAAATTAACTTTCTCAACCGCTGCCTCTTGAGACATCCGTTCAAATTCAGCTTGCACCAGAGGCTCTACCTCTCCCTTTTTTAGCTCTTTGTAGCTCTTAACTGAAGTCTCTAACTCATCTAATATATGATCAAGAAAAGTAGCCTGAGCTTCATCACCTTGGCTGCGGATGGCATTAATCAAGTAAGAGGTTGGACCTCTAACTGTAGAAAAATTAGCCTCTTCCTTCTCTATCACCCTATCTATTAAGGGTCCCAAAGAGTTAAAGAAGAAGTTGGCGAAAGAGCTGATGACAAATTGGTTGGTGGCCAAAGCACCAGGAGTAGCAGCGACTCCTATTGATGATGAAGCAGTAGGACGTTCAGCCACTTGGACAGGAGGCTCTTTAAATAAGGGAGCTAAAGTAGAGCTGGTTGCTCCTCCCGGTTGTTCCTCTGTAAAAACAGATAAACTTTATTATTTTGTCTGTCATTTGCAGCTATTGAAAAGATCAAAAGTAAAAGCAGTCTTTCCATGGCTTGGTTCAGTGATGATTCGGTCATTTGCTGGCACAGATTCTAATCTAACAGAAGTAGCCTCAGACATTACTGCCTGGCTACTGCCTGCCTCGGAGCCACCTGACAAATGACGACTGCTGCTAGCTATCGTCGTTACAGGTATAATATTCGTGCACAATGGAGGAGCTGGGGAAGATTCGATTTCTGTATGGATCAAAAGATAGAGATGTTAGCTATTAATCTATGAAAAAAAGATTGATAATTTTATTTTATACCTTTGGGATCAACAGTAGGAGTTTCCTCCAGGGTCACTTCCTCATTTGTAATCTTTTCGGGAGATACCTGCACCTCAACATCATTTTCAGCATCCAAGGTGTCATTAGCAGCTTTGGGAGATATATGGACTTCAATGTCCTCTTCAGGATTCTGTGTATCATCCACAGCCTCTGATGATGTACTCTCCTCACTTTCATTATCCTCAGGAGCTTCCTCGCTGGCAGTTGCAACGGCATGATCAACGTCATCTTGTAGACCGAAGTCGCAATCATTTAATGCCTCAATCATTAGACGATCCTTCTCTTCGTGGACTGTTCCTGGTGTGACAGAAAGCTGAGTAGTTTCTACCGCTGGTGAAAGAGATCGTAAAGCTTCATCTTCCCTAGGCTCTACAGCCTCCTCTCTCTGTTCAGCCTCCTCTCTCTGTGCAGCCTCCTCTCTTTGTTCAGTCTCCTCTCTCTGCTCTGGACTAGGCTCAGAGGCAGGAGTAGGAGATGACATAGTAATTCCAGCAGCAGCATTCACCACCACCGAGGACAGGCTCGCTTTCTTTCTCTTTCTAATAGCCAGCTTCTTTCTATGAAGAGGCCTTTCTGGGCTCTCCACATCTACTACATCAACCGGCTTTGGAATAGAAGTCGGCGTGGTTGCCTCTTCTCGTTGAATTGACTCGGCCAGCTGCCGAGATTGTGATCTAGTTGTAACTTTCTCTGGTTGATCCAGAATAAGTTTCTTCTTTGCAGCTGGGGAAGACGGTTCGTCAATCCTTCTTTTCCTCTCTCTCGCCGAAGATTTAACAACTTTCAGAGAAATTCTCAGTGGTTGATTTACTTTCTCAGGGAAGTTAGCATCCCTAGAGGCTTCCAAGGGATCATCTACTGGTTCATGTTGCTCATCATTTGTTGGAGCTAGCATAGCAGTTGCTCCTTTCCTCAGACGTGTCGCTGTTGCGAAGCTATCAATAAGACTAAAGTTCTCAGCAAAAGTATTTGCAGCTGTATAAAACAGTGAATATGTATATAACATTCTAGGGCCATTATCATTCTTGTTTGGCATCGAGAACACTGTCCTAGTGTCTCGAGTGTTGTAGTAGGCCCACGCTCTGGCACCATCAATTAGATACCACTTTCCTTGTAGGCAAGTTATAGCGTTGCCTACATAGAACTGGTCGTAACCAAATTGACGGGCGAAGTGACTCGACAGATATGGTTCCAGATAGCACTCCCCTTCAAATCTGTACACCAAATGCGATAGTCTGATCGCCTTCAGCCAGTCAAAAGCTGCTCGACCCAGCGGTTGCCTCCCAAGGTCAGCCAGATTTGTTGCCATGAATTCATAACCCTACTTGCTCCGGCAGTAAAAATTCTATCCCTTTCCAAGGTTCAGGGCACGTCTGCAGTCCTTCAGACTAATGTACACCTACTTGCTTCGGGAGAATCTTCGAAGAAAGCTACCGCCGACTGCTCCCATGTCGGGGTTCATCAAAGATGGATGGTGCAGCAGCAACCATCCGAATAGATAGGTGTAAGGCAACTCCAATCGAGGGAAGTTCCCCTTCTCACCCTTCCATTTGATCATGGAGTCAACATACAGACAAAGACCTGCATTTATTCTACAGGTCATCGCTGAAAGCAAATCCATCCGGTAGCCGAAGACTAACCGGACGGCAGCAAAAAGTACGCCGCGGTGGAAGCGGTCCACGGCGCTTGCTCCTGGTACAACGAATCGACGGAGCCAGTTTGTCAGGAATCCCGCCAGCTGGGCTTCTCGTGACATAGACCTGTAGCCCATTCTTATAAAGCTTTAAACAAAGTCTCCGGGCTTGAGCGGAGGGTATTGGTGCTCATCATTAACTCTGATATCCATCTTCTTTTTCTCTTCCATCAGTTTTATTACTTCACTGTGGCTGAGGGATTGGAAGAAAGTTGGGTTGCATGTGTCATGATTTTTGGTCTTTTTTTCAATGATATGATTAAGAAAAAGATACGGCAACCACTTCGATGAATAACAGGTGCCAGAAGAGCCGCTCTTGTAGTACAGGGAGCATATGTTGTAATGGCACAATAGTTCGTCGAAGACAGCCACCATTTCTGCATTTTCCCGACGTGGTCTATCTAACTCGTCGTTTGTGGGAACATACTCCTCATAAGGGAAGTCTCCCGTTGGTAGGCATGAGATATACTTTATCTCATGGAGGGCTAATCCCATCTCCCCGTAGGGCGTCATGAACGTCCTTGTCCTATAATTATACCTCTCTGCCAGGGCCAGAAACAGATGAGGGTTTGGGTGGAAGCCATACACGGTAGCATATACCGCATTATAAAGCTCGATCTCTTTAAGTTTGTCTTCAAACTGAGCCAATACCTAGTTGGCTATGCAGTTCCACCTCCTGTTCTCCGGGTTTACTAGACCGGTCAGCCAGATGTCCTGATCCGGATATCTGCCCTCAGCCTTTGCATACTCATTAGCAAAGATTTGTGTCCTCATCGACAGCAGTAAAGAAGAGTTCTCTGGAGGGATACAGCCTGGCTTCAACCCTCTGAGTAAAGTGCTGTGTCGCTCAGAAGAGCTATAGAATATGTCTCTATTGTTTGGGCCTTTCTTGACACAAATCTTTCCTGTCCGTGCCTGCTGAAGGGGAGTAATGTCCCAGTCCATCCTCCTGGGATGGGTTGCATGAGCATATCGTGCTAGAGGGAGGCATCTAGCAATGTCTGGTAACAGGATCAATTTCTCCTTCCTTTGAAAAGTTCTCTGTTCAACATGGGACCTTGGCTGAGAACTCTTGTCGATGGCTTCGCCAAATAAAAACATGGGTTTCTTGTGGGTGATGGCGTCAGCAGACTGCAAGGGCTGCCCATTCATCAAACTTAACAAAGTCTCATTGTTTTGAGCTATCAAGATAGCTTGGCGGGAGGATGGCAGAGCATATTGTGGGAAGAGCACATGGGATAAATCTTTTTTAAATTCTGGCTCAGCAAGGGAACCTGCAAATATTTCATACTCAGGATCCTCTCTGATGTTAACTGTACAAGTAAAATCAAAGATTCTGTCAGCAGATTGCGCAAGCATCAGATTGTACAAGCATCAGATTGTGCAACCATCAGATTGCGCAACAATAGTTTCTATGCACAAACTATCCAGTGGCGCCAACTCATCCACTTGTGCAAGCCATCAGATTGTGCTGAATAACTTGCGCAAAGTATCAGTTTGCGCTGGACAGCCTTGTGCAAATCAGCAGACTGTGCTGACTTTTGCCAGCACGTTCTAACCGATTGCGCAAGAAAATAGTCTTCATAAAAATGAAGATTATTGGATTTGTGCAACCAAAACCCTAAAAAGGGCGGCGCAACGTAACCAAATCTCTAAAAAGAGATCGGTTTGAAGGTGCAGCAATGACGAAGAACCCTAAAAAGGGTTTTCGATCGGATGTCTACCTTGCAGTGCTGGATGAGCCACCTCATGTCGAGAAGGGCGCGATGCAGCACCAGCCGAAGACTCGGCGGGGGCCTTGCCTTTCTCAGCGACGGAGCGCTTTGGAGCCATGGAGATCGATGAAGAAGAAGAAGGAGAGTCGGGAGAGCTCAGAAAATTCTTTCTTTCAGATGATTAGAAGCAAGTAAAGAATGGCAGTGAGAGAACGGAGAACTATTTATAGTTTTCCAGAATAAACAAACTCCTCAGATTGCACCGCATAAACAGGGGCTAATTCCTCCGATTGCGCAGACAGGTCATCATATGCGCAACTTGATTTTCAAATCAAAATTCAAAGTATTTCGAAGCTATGACTATCTTCAAACTTCGAAAACTTTGAAGGGGGTCTTGTAGGTCCTAAAAATTAAGTTGCACCCATCAACAAAGTCATAAAAAACAAATTATACATCCTTCAAGTGAACTGCACAGAGGACAGATTATGCAACAATTCGATTGTGCAGGCTGAACTGCACACTCATCCAAGTGCGCATGCTGACGTGGCCTCGTCATCATTACCTGACAGAGAATCAGATCTTCTGACAGCTGACAACACGAAGAACGAGGAAACTGTTCGTTTATCGTACAGCACAGCGCTCGAAGACAGCTGTACATGCAGCGCAATCTGCCTGCAGCACAATCCAGCCCAGCGCGGTCCATCTTAGCATAATTTAGGTGGCACATTCCATCACTACAACTGACAAAGTACACGTGGCTTTCATGCCATCAATGACTCATTACGTGGTAACCGTCTGTACACGATCATGCGTATTTTAATCAAATAATGCCATGTGTCCAATACAGTCAGATAACTGCCAGCGCAGTCTGGTGTCTGCGCGGTCCAATGCAGCGCAGTCCAACTTGCACAGTCCAGAATAACTAAAAAGTAGTTATTTCCAGAACTCTATAAATAGAGTTTCAAGTCCTTCCTAAAATTCTTGTAATCTTCTTTACAAAGTTTGTTGAAATAAAGATCAACTTTTGTTTTTGCAAACATCAGGGTTCTTCTTTTTTATCCAAATTGTGAGAGGCTTCGGAGTACTTTTTGGAGTAGTACATCTTTTGACTCGTATGAACAGGGGACCATCATTGGAGGATGAACTTGCTTCAGCTTCATTGTCAGCTTCGTTGCCATCATCTTTCGGGGGCTGAGATTGGTAAAGTACCGAATCTCCATAGTAAGCTTCGATGCTCTTAAAAGGATCAACATCGGCAAACTCCGTCTTCACGACACCGTCGCTATTGACGTACTTGAAGCACTGGTGAAGTGTGGAAGGAACGATTATGTTCTCGTGTATCCATAGACATCCCAACAAGACGTTATAGGATACATTAGCATCGATCACATAGCAGAAAACTTCCGTTCGGAGATCACCGATCTGGCACTTGAGACGGATCTTGTCCAGCGGGTGGCTTCGACCCGCATTGAAAGCCATGATAGTTGTGTTGGTTGCAGATAGCTTGTGCAGAGGGATTTCCAGAATTTAAAGCAAACTTATAGGAATGATGCTGAAGGAGGATCCTGGATCGATGTGCATGCGGTCCACCTTGATTGCCCCTATATACCCTGTATAGTACAGGGGTCTATCATGACGATTATTTTTGAGTAGCATGTCCTCCTGTGAAAAGGTGATATTGGGCACCACTTCCATAGTATTATGGCAGTGAGGACAGGAGACAGGGTCTTCAGCGAGGGCTTTGACTTCAGTGAGATAAGAGTCGACATGTAGTAAAGCTTCGCTTAAGGCCTTCCGCGTTTCTTTGGAGAGTCCCAACAGATCGAACAGAGACAACCTGGCAGGTGTATTGGCTAGCTGTGCCAGTATGTCAAAGTTGTAGGGCCGATCCATGCCTTCGGGAGTTGGCGCCTTCAGAGACTTATCAAACCGCGTCTCCTTCTGCTTGGCTTTGTCCGAAGTTGGAGGCTTAGACGGGCCAGCTTCTGAGCTTGTGGGGGCAGCAGGAGGTTGAGGAGGTACTGCTTCTTCTTGTGTGGGATCGCATGTCCGAAGATAAGTCTTCCCCGATCGCGTCTCGCCAGATAGAACCTCGTCGATGGGAGAGGATACCATATGGCATGACTTATATTTCTTACCCTTTTTCGCTTTGGGAGGTACCACCCCCTTTGTCACTTCTTGCACAAGGTCCGGATGGACCCACATGATCTCACCACGTTCAGTTGTGAGTGGCACCAAGGTTGAGTTGCGAGCTGGCGATAGGTTGACGACTTCTATTGTTGCCTTGGGAATCGGGACCACGCCATCTGGGACTTCTGTAGGAGGAAGGTCACCAAACTGAAGAGAGATCATGTTAGAAGATACGACCTTGTCTTTAGCTTTGAGGTTGATCACTTAGCTGTCGATAAGCTGTTGTATCTTTTTCTTCAGGACGATGCAGTCTTTGGTGGAATGATGCATGTACTGATGATAGAGACAGTACTTGGGATCGTTGAGCTGGCTTGCCTCAGCAGGACGTCGTGGTGTAGGCAGTGTCAGTTTATTATCCTTTGTCAATATATGAAAGACGGTAATGACATTGTCTTAATCAAAGGAGAAGGTCTCTTTAAGCTTATCGGAGGTGCCCTGAGAATTGGAAGCTCCTTTGGATGTGTCGACCTTCAGGACTTCTTTCCCTTTACCCCCGTGGACAGGAATAGTTTGAGGATTCTTGCCCTTGTCTTCGGATTTGGGTATTTTCAACCCCAGTAGTTCCAGGTTAGAAACGTTGTTTTCAGCAGCATCAGTGGCCCCAATGAAAGCGAGCCATGTATCATACTTATGTATACCCAGACAAAACTTTACCGTAGGAAGGAAGTTATGTCAACAAGTATCCATAAGTTCTGAGTCTGGTATACCAAAGGGCAACTTCAGTGCTAGCCGCCTGAAGCGTTCGATGAAGGCGATGACGGACTCGATCCTTCTTTGCTTGGTCTCGATGAGGGTGGACTAACATGCATGCCACTCTCGAAAAACCTGTTGAGGAACAACATCTCCAAGTCTTGAAATGAATTGATACATCCGTCAGGCAGACTACAGAACCATTCGAAACCTACCCCCTGTAAGGTGCTAATAAACAGCTTCGACAAGAACGGATCGTCTCTGGGCAAGTGTAGAGTCTGCATGTTGAAGTACGTCATGTGTTGACGAGGAGAAGTCAATCCGTCGAATGAATTCAGTGTCAGCGGCTTGTAGTTAGGAGGGCAAGAATCATTCTCCCATTCAGGGGATAAGGTTGAGATATCCCCTCTTCTGCAGCTCGTCTTTGTGTGAGATAGTGTCGAGAGGGGCGACTAGGGAAACAATTGCATCATGTTGATTGAGCAGGTGTTGGAAAACAACTGCTGAACGGTTGTCAGGCGTCGTTGGCGAAGGACCACCCCCAATCACTACACCAAAACAACCAATTTGTAACACTTATTTTTTTTAATTCGTAACGGTTATTACCGTTACAAGGTTGTCACGGTAATTACCGTGACAATAATTAAGTAAGTGTTACTAAATTAATATTTTCATATTTTATATTTGATGTATTTATTGTAACGAAAATGATAGTGACAAGGAAAAAAAAAGTGTGACAAAAATTTCAATTCCCTTTTCTAATTTCATATCCCTCCTTATTTCGTTCTCTCTCCTTATTTCCCATTCCAATCATCTCTCTCCTCACTCCCCCAACACCCTCCCATCTCAGCCATCCCGATCCAGCCCTCCGCCACCACCACCCTTACCGGCGCCATCATCGTTCCTGGCACCACTCTCTCAAACTGTTAATCTTCTCTAAATCCAAACCCTAACCCTAAAAAATTATGGAGAAGAATGGTTGATGAGAGAGACAAGGGTGAGATCATGGAGAAGGATGGTGTCGATTTGCCCAAGAAGAACGACTTGTGCTACATCTTTCTTGATGCTACCTGGGTAAAATCTATCCTCAATAATTTTTTTCTTTTTTTCCCCTTTTTTCCTTCTCCAAGCTTTTTGCGCCAGACATTAGAACTTGGATGTAGTTCTGGCAATTTCATTTTTTTGAGCCAGATCTATCCTCAATAATTTCTTGATACTACCTGGGTAAAATCTATCCTCAATAATTTTGTTTTGTAGTAAAGCTTCAATCGCCATCTTCTCGTTGAAAATTTCGAGTCGGCTCTGGTGTTCTTTTAGCTGCTACTCTTCCCGAGTTGGGAGAAATCAAACGATCCTCGTGGATGAACTTGTAACAATTCTAGAGTGGTAGAACTGTAAGTCCCCACTGCAAACTTATCATCTTCCCTTTACAACTCTGCTCTCTTGTTACGAAATCTCATTGCTGCAGGAAATTGTTCAACATGGCTCATTGAGTGGAAATATTGGAAGCCTTACATAACTTCGCACCCTGTATGTTCTTTCTTTTATAAGTACTGCAATTCTTTCACTGTAGAAAATAACATTACAGTTTTTAATTTAGGTATGTATTAATTTTACAATATAGATTTTCTACTAAGGAATGTAGGAAGATAGGATGCTAAATGTTAAGACTTGTCGTACAATAAAAAGTTCGGTGGTATGCTCACTCCCTAAATTTCATTATGTAACATATAATACAATGTACTGTCGAAAGTATTCAAATTTTAGAATACATAAGGTTGCGGCAACAGTTCTATTCATCTATAGTATTAAAAATTGAACGGAAAAGATGGAAGAATGTAAAAAAGAAAATGTCAACACAATGAGTCACTGAAGACATGATTCCTTATTGATAAATTGTATCCCTTACCATTTGTCGAAGTTGGATGTCTATATATACATAAATTCATCCATATTAATATTATTTCATTTAAAATAATTTATTATGGTTACACTGTGTCTAAAGGCAAATAAATAAACAATATTGCAAGTGCATATTATTTCATTTAAAACTAAGTTTAAACAACATATTATATCAATTTATGTGTAAATGTATCAATAATTTTAAGTTTTTCAAATATTTTTTGATATCATTTTTTACTTTCCGAAATAAAGAAGCCGATACTCTGATCCGAAACAGTCGAAAGTGTCGATACCAATACTCATAGGAAGGTTCGAAAATGATTCTGGTAACGATATTTCAAACCTTGGTTGAGACACTGGGAATGAACTGTAAAAAGATGTAATTTAGCTGCTGAGTTGTTGAGAGGATTTAGTGTCATGGTGATAATTTATTTGGAATTTGTCTACAAATCTATAGATTTATAAAAATAACCATACAACCATTATGATCGATCTAACTGATCCATGTTTTAGGCAACAAAAATAGGCAGAACTTGTCACCACAAGTAGTTGATCGGTTGGTTGAACTGTAATTCAGCTCGTACTTGTAACCTGCGAAGATTTGGCAATTGGGAAAGCTCCAGTAGTATTTTCTACTATCTTTTTTTTCTTTTTTTTTTCTTTTTTTGGGTGGGGTGGGGTGGGGTGGGGGATGTGTATGTGGCTGTGGGGGAGGAACTCCAGGATGAGATCTGAGTTTGACCCCACTAAAATTCTGTCCCTAATATTTGTTATGTTCATTCTTGGTTTACTACCAAATGTACTAGTACCTACCTGCAAATAGATGTAATTCAGCATGAGCCATCAGGGGAAAACGATTACTTGATAAGGTTGCATAACTAATATTGGCATAAAAGTTATAAAACATCAAGACAACATGACGACTTGGGTATGATTTAAATCAGTCCATTGCTGTCACAATTTGTAGGACGATTAGTGATGAGTGTTCTGCTGATCATAGTTTAGCAATTTAATTTTTTTTACATTCATATTTATTTATTGGCATGAATACTAGTTTACATTTTTCTTGTTTCTCCTTTGTTAGGGATGGATGGTAACTTGCCTATTTCTTTTATCCAAAAGTACCTCGTAAATAAACTTAATCCTCCAAGTGAAGCTGAGGTTAGTCTTAATTAATAAATTCTTCTTATCTGGATTGCACAATCAAATATCATATATGGTGAAATATAAATGATGCTTCATTTATGCTAAGTTCTATGAGTTGATGTTGATGGTCTTACATCTTGTATACTTTGGTTGTCGTAATGGAAGTGCTCGACAATATACTATAGCTACATAGCATATTTTCCATTTGCAATGAAAAATATATTAAACCAATTTCGTACAACTAGCAAAATGGTCTAGTTCCGCTTTATCCTAATGTAGAGAACAGAACAGGAACATTTCTGTATATGTGCACCATTACTTTCCTCTGTCCTGTATTTACATGAGAGTATATATGCATCTTTGTAGGTGATGATCTGAAACTTATATCTCGGTCTATTTTGCAAGGTTTGCTACACGAAGATGATCTAAAAGAGGTCACGAGGAAATATAAATTACGATAATGACAAAACAACAATCATACAATTTTCTAGAAGAGTTTGCAAGCCCAAAATGTCTACTTGGCTGTGTGAGCTGTGCGAGGATGAATTTCTTTGCTTATTTTTTCATCTGTTAAGTCGGGTCTAGTTTCCTTTGAAATTATAGCAGTTTCCCTTGAGATCGAGTATTTTGATCGGATCCAATGGTTCGGATTATTGTAAGATTAGGAAAGGGTATATGACTGAATCCTGACCCAATTTCAAAAAAATATAGAGGTGTGATAATTTCACAAGGAAGCCGTGTAACTTCGAGAAGAGGAATAAGGAATCAGGAGAGTTTGTGGATCGGTCCAGAGGAGATATTTCGGGAAGACCACATCGGTTTGTCTTCGAGTTCTCGACTTCGGTATTTTCGTTGCACTCTCAGTTATATTCTTTCTTTGTGAGTTATGGTGATCCATTGGTGGACCAATGGGAGAAGTTGGGGGAGCCGATGTATTTCTTTATTCTATTAGTGAAGTGTTTCCATGTTGGACTCTTATCGCCCCGTAGTTTTTCCTTCACTGGATTTTAAACAGAAAAAATTGTTGTCTGTTTAATTTGAATACTTCCTACAGGTTAGATATTAGAGTGATAGTTCCTGATTAAATGCCTGGCAAAGCTGGCCCTATATTGGAGCACCCGGGTTCCGATTAAAAACTGGGGATATCTATTCATCTGATTCTCCTTGTTCTTGGTAGGTGTTGCCCTCATAATGATCTCATATGGCCCAAATGACATCACTTTTAGTTTGTGCATCCTTCCTTCGAACTGCTTGTTGTACCCGTGTAAGTTGTTAGAAATCTGCCACATCATAATGTCCATATTATATGGTCCTGCTTTGGAATATCCTTGTCCAGGCTTCATAGTAATGAAGAATATCTTCAGTTTAAATGTGTATACTACTGCTAAACTGCTCATTTGATAATACTTGCAAGTTAATTTGTCTCATTTATTATGTAGCCTATACAAATTATACTTGCATTCTTCAGGTATTTGATGAGGCAGATATACTTCTATGTGGAAGTTTCCAAAACCAAATTATCCGTATCATAAATATGTTATGTTTTGATGAAAAACTTCTCTCTCGGATGGAGAGCTCTGCACAAAATAGTTCAATGGATACGAGTGGTTTCGAAGAAGAGGGAATGGAACAATTTGTAAGTTATCTTGAGGAGGAAATTAATAATAGGGATGTCCTTGAAATTCCTAAAAGTGAGAATGAAGTTGGGACTAGAATCAAGAAGGACTGAAGGAGGATTAGAGAAATTTACAAACATAGTAAGTAGTACATTTTTGTTGCTGCCACTCTTCCAGGAAGTGGCAAGAGAACTGCTGGTGGTGAGTTGAGACGAATGTTTCCAGATGCCATTTGGGTTAGTGGAAATTATCTTCATCGTCACAACCCTAGGTGTGCATTTCTCTTTTGTTAAATTGTATTTTTTTTCCAGGCTTGTTCCTATATGGTATTGAAATTTAGCCATCTTTTTGTCACATGATATTAAACACTAAGCCTGTTCTATGTGACTTACGATAATCCTATTTAAAACACCTAATTTAAATATCCACAAGCTATCGGTTAGGTCCAGGTCCTCTACATATAGAGGCCACGTCTTTGTTCACCATAAAGTTTAGATTGTATCCGTGTCAGGTCTTCCATTTGTTTAATAGGTATTAGGTAGTAAAGAGGATTTGTAGTGAATTGTTAGAATTAGGACTCCCATTTATTTAATTTACTAGAGCAAACCATGTTACCTGTGAAAGAAACTCATAATCAACTTACAATTTAAAAGTATCAGAAGCTAAGTGACAACATCTGCCATTGGTTCAACAATTTCCATACTCTTGTTGCCATCAGTCGATATTGTCAATAACAAGATTTTAGGACTGGCCGAAGATATTCGAGGTGCTCTAAAATTCATCAGCTCCAATGTAGATGATCTCAAGATCAGTATAGGATCCGTCAGTTTGAAGAGGAATGGTTCAAGTGTCAGGCAGCTGACACCAGAGGGTTCCAGTAGCCTCAAAATCGGGAAGCAGAAAGAACCAAGTTGGAAACTATTGCTGCTCCATCAGAGAACAATGCAATGTGCTTTTCTGAGTCGATTTCACCAAGGCCAAGGAGCGAACTAGAAGCAGCTGCGGTTAAGGTACAGAAAGTGTACATGAGTTATCGGACTAGAAGCAATCTTGCAGATTGTGCAGTTGTAGTGGAGGAACTTTGGTAATATGTTCATTCTTGACATTAATTCCTCACAGATATTTCTGTCAACTGCAAGTTTTGGTTAAATATCTAACAAATTTAACCTCATTTTTTCATGACTTCAGGTGGTAGGCAATGGATTTTGCATTACTAAAACAGAGTTCAGTATCGTTCTTCAATGGTGAAAAGTCAAAGATAGCAATTTCTCGTTGGGCAAGAGCTCGGACAAGAGCCACAAAGGTAATTAATTTTACGAAAACCTACTTGAAAGTGGAATATGAAGTCGATACTCTTATTATTCCTTCCATTTAATATGAAACCACCCGGTTGGTTATTGAGCAATTCGAAAAAAAAGTGCATTCAGTATGAAATAGTGGTAACAGCTTATGTCCTTTCTTTTGTAGGCAGGAAAGGGTTTGAGTAAAAGTAATAATGCGCAAAAGCTCGCTCTACGGCATTGGCTAGAAGCGGTATGTAGCAATTTTCACCCATAACTTCTCTAGTCAGTATATCATGTTTTTGATGTCCTATGAAAGGTTTATTTTCTGCATCGCATGATGTACAGATCGATCCACGCCATCGGTACGGGCATAATCTGCATCTGTACTATGTCCGGTTTAAGAGTGAGAGTGTACAGCCCTTCTTCTATATATATATATATATATATATATATATATATATATATATATATATATGTATATATATATATATATATGTATATATATATATATATACAACATCGATCGTTCTTCATTAGTAAACATTGAATATGTATCTCATTCTGGTTCTTACTGATAAAAGGTTCGACACTGGAGATGGAAAAGAAGTGAATCTTGGTAAATGTCCCAGGAACACTCTTCAGAACCCGAGCATCACGTACGTTGGGCCGGTAAATACCATTTAAACCGATTTCAAGATTTATCCTAAATAGTATCTTGTGTCAAACTATACATGCTTATTATTCCATAATATACTTTATTTCAAAATTATGCAGAACGAGAGGAAATCACATGAAGTCGTCATTATGAAGAATGGGAGGCTAGTATACAAACAAAGCCATATACTTCTGAACACACCTGAAGGTTCCAAATGGATATTTGTCCTCAGTACAATGAGCGCCTTATATGTCAGCAAGTTATATTTTTCTGGAAAACAAAGCCATTTACTTACCTGTGTTTGTCGGGCCATCGAGATCGGTCAAGACCCTGTTCAAGTGAGTATTTTCCTGTGTCTTGGTTTATGACAGTTACACGAACTACTATGAACTGTTCTTGTGTTCCTATTTCCTGCAGCTAGATTGCCCCTGAATAAGTCCTTGTCCAACTCGGAGGCCTGACCAAGGAGCAAGAGAGGAATGTTGGTGTATTATTTTACTTTTGTGTTGAGAAGAGAATTTGTGTTCATCTTGAGGGTTAGATCATGTAATGATATGTAGTGTTCAACTTTTGTAATGTGAATTTGAATTTATGTATAAATGTGCATATTGATAAGAGTTCATCTTTGACTATATTATGCTTTTGAAGCCTCAGGTTCGACAATTAATGGAAAATATATTGAAAATACATTTTTTTTCTAAAAAAAATATATTGGTAACAGTTATAACCGTTACAAAAGTAAAAAATAAGTAACATAATAGCACATTTTTGTAATGGTAATAACTGTTACGAAGATAAAATTAGTCACGGTAATAACTGTGACGAAAGGTGTTACAAAAATTTATTTTCGTAACGGTAATAACCGTGACGAAAAGTGTTACAAAAATTTGTCACGGTCAATTCGTCACGGTAATAACCGTGACAAAAATTATTTGTCACGGTAATAACCGTTGGCAATCACCTATTTTGGTGTAGTGAATATTTGTAATATTTGGAGGAGGCGTAATGGAATGATACTCTTTTTCTAGGGAAGGAGGGTTGTTGCTATGTGCCGGACTAGCGTGAGCCGAGACATTTTATTGAGGTAGAGGAACAGCTCCAGCAGCTTAAACCGCCGTGATACTGGTAAGCATATCAGTGATCTTGGCGAATGCTATTTCAAGACCCTCTAGCCGTTTGCTGGTCTGGTCGCTAGCTTCTTCAGGTCTTTCTCCATCCGACATGTATGTAGATAACATACAAGGATGAACAGAAGAAACAGTACAACTGGTGCTGATATTGTCTGTCTCTGAGTGGGCAAGTCCCTCGTCTTCGGATAGAGGAGGTAGATAGTCACCGTCAGACTCGGAAAGATTGTCGTCCTCTGAAAGGCAACCCTAGTGTGAGGGTCATCCGCTTCAGACCCTTAGGGAATACTACCTCCAGCTTGGGATTCTTCGTCTTCTGTAAGGAATCTCGTCTTTGACCGGGTGCCCATATAGACTCCTTCAGATGTGACAGCCTGTTGGCCATATGTTGGTATACTTCGTCTTCTTCTTCTCGCAGAACTGGAAGAGAAAGATGGGTTCGTGGTCCACCGTCTTTGATTGGGGCTTCCGTAAGGAGGACCCCATGAAGCCATGTTAGATGAGGCACATAGCAGCTTTTCATCGTCAGAGAAATACAGCTATCGAAATACGAACTTTTTCTGAGGCACTCTTGTTACTTTGGAGCAACAACAGTTGATAACAATACTGGTGCACGGATGTGCACTATGGATTGTTATGATCTCCCTCACTTTACGCTTATGATTTATCATGTCGTACAAGTCAGTGGAAGGGAGTTTTGCCTTACAACCCATGTTGCATGCATCGCCAAGCTTTGCATGCGGGTTCATAAGGAGAGTTGGCGCATCCAGACGTAGTTCACGTGCAGGGGCAACCCCCACACCTGAGTTTTGTGATGTCCTTGAAGACAGCCCCGTGCTATATGCGTTGGGGCCTGTCTTTTTGCTGTGGGCGCATAGGCCTTGGAGACTGGCCTTGGGCGCATGCTTCTTGACAGCATGTTTGAGTCTCCTTGATGTGGGCGCATAGTATGGATCCAATGAGCCTGGCCGCATAGCCTTGGGCGTAAGACCCTGGATGTCCAGTCTGTTGAAGACATAGGCATTCTGGTTGGGGTTATGCGTCCAAACATCCCCTTGGGCGCATGGCTTTGGACGCATGCTTGGTGGAGCAACGCTGCTTTCTCCCAGTTTCGTCTGCTTCGTTTGTGAGCCTTGCTGGGTTTGTCCAGAGTGTCGCACACCCCGATTCTTGGCATCGTAGTGTTTTTCTCTGCCAAGTCTCGAGTGTCGAACACTCTGTTGTTGGTTACACAGGAAAGAAGTCACTGGGCTAGTAGAGACCGGAACGGTGTGAGCCTTCTCCATTTGGGGAACTTCTATGGCAGAGTCATGCGCCCATATGATAGAGTCCTCCAGCTGCATATCTTCTATGACACTAGCAGGACATCCACAGCGAGCCTTCGAAAGTCAAGTCTTGCAAAACTTGTTTGGCTTCGCTAATTTTGAGGGTGTAGAGCCATCCCTCGAGACCATCTCTTCGAACGCCTGCTGATCGAATTCTACGATCAGCATCTTCTGAGTGCTCCCCACTTTGTTGGTATCGGATTGCATCACCACCTTCTTGTTAGAGAAAAAGATAGTCCCCAACAGAGTCGCCATTTTGTGGACACACACAAAAAGAAGAAGAAACACTATCTTTTCTTTATTGGCGCAAGGCACCACAAATCGAGTACGTCTGAGAAATCCTGCGCTGAGGATCCCCGAGTACAAAAAAGAATTCTGGGGAATAGAACGATGGAGATCGAGCGGCAGTTGCTCCTTTACTCTGTTGACACTCCGATTACAAAAGTGGAAGAAAACCTAAGAAAATTGCTAATCTCGGTTCACTGGCAAGAAGTGCAGCAATTTGGCTCTTGAAAATGCCATCCATTCTGTGTTTTAAAGAGGGATGGGACCCCTTTTTTTAGTCGTTCTTGAGGTGGAATGATGTTATGCGCCCATATGAGGAAAACACACTGGTTTTTATGTGGGCGCATAGCCCTGCCTTGAGCGCATAGGGTGTAGGCGCATGCAGGCTGTGCGATCGTGGATTGGTCGTAGTGTTGACATGGTCGCATGCTTCGGTGCACGACTGCTCGTGGAGACTAACGTTGTCGTACGCTTTGGTGCACGTTTTGATCATAGCTTTGGCCGAGTCAGGCTTGGGCACATAGCCCTGTTTCTGGCTATCCGCCCTCTTTCATAGGGGGTGGCTTGGGCGTATAGAGCTTCACAGGGTTGGGCACATAGGGCTTCACAGGATGATGGGCACATAGGAGCTTCACAGGGTGACTTGAACACATAGGAGCTTCACTTGGGCGCATATGTCCTCT
Organism: Iris pallida; assembly: GCA_029216955.1. Lineage (NCBI taxonomy): Eukaryota > Viridiplantae > Streptophyta > Magnoliopsida > Asparagales > Iridaceae > Iris > Iris pallida. The sequence goes on along the minus strand of JANAVB010020398.1, from coordinate 3,534,463 downwards.
TTTGGCTTGGGCGCATAAGGCTTTATTTGCTGAAATTTTCATGCTTCTACAACGGCCAAGCGGACGGTTTCTTCAAATCCATTCGTGGGGTTAGGCAAGGAGATCCACTATCTTCTACCATCTTCATCATTACGACGGATGTGTTGGGCAGAAACCTTAATAAGATGGCGAGCACCCCCAATTTCCAGCACTATCATACGGCCAGCGGCTGCCCGATCATCACCCACCTGGCCTTCGCTGACGATATCCTTATATTCTCATCTGAAGATGCCGGATCGGTGGAAGTCGTCCATAATACGCTCCAGAAATACGAAAGGTGCTCAGGACAGAAGATCAACTCGGATAAAAGTGTTATCTATATCCACCACAATATCAAGAGAGAGCAAGCGGCTAGCATATCAACCACCACCTTATTCTCCATCAAGCACCCTCCATTCCACTACCTTGGGTGCCCCCCGTGTACGGCAAATCCAATGCCGGGATCTTCGAGAACCTGACCACTCGTATCAGGAAGAAGCTCGAGGACTGGCACAACGCCACTCTATCCCCAGGAGGCAAGATTATCCTCATCAATCACATCCTCACTTCTATTCCAATCCACACCCTGGCAGCGTGCTCCCTCCCCCTAAGAAAGTTCTATCCTTCATTGAAAGCATCTTTAGCAACTTTCTCTGGGGACACAGCGGCGGTTATGAAAAGCACCATTGGGCCAGCTGGGACACCATGGCCCGTTCCACCGGAGAGGGGGACTGGGTTTCACTAAACTTTTCCATATTGTTAACGCTTTCTCGATAAAATTATGGTGGACGCTTCGCAAGAGTAAGAACTTATGGTCCAGGTTTATGAAGGCCAGATACTTTAAACACATCCACCCACGGCTATCGCTAACAGCAGATCCTCAGCGGCCTGGCAGCGCATTCTCATCGGGTGGTCCTTCGTCGAACCAGAGATTCGCCTTATGGTGGGCATTGGCGATGCTTCACCATTTTTGGAGCGCTGGGTCGGAGATTTCTTGCTTCCCAATACTTTTGCTGCCCCTAGGAATAGCACCATCAAAGACTTGTGGGACCCTCCTAATAACACCTGGAACTGGAACAAAGTCCGGTTACGGGCTGGGTCCGAGGCGGTCGATTTCATTTGTCGTAGCGGCTTGAGGATCGGACCGAATGCTAATAAGCTCGAGTGGTCGCCTGATGTTGTCGGCGCATTCTCGGTTAAGTCGGCCAAAAGAGTAATCCTAGGTATCACGACCACGTTCCCTACCGTTGCTTCATTTTGGCAGACTTGCATCCCCAAGAAACAGACTTGCATCCCCAAGAAGTGGTCTTTCCTCATCTGGAGAGCCCTACGCAATATCCTTCCCTCTAACGACACTCTCAACACAATCGGGTTCAGCCTTGCTTCAGCGTGCACATGATGCTCTGATCGACAATCGAAAGCAGTCAACCACATCCTCAGTCAGGAAGACCTACCGGTCAAGGTCTGGAGAGCTCTTTCCCAGTATTGCAGATTGCCTCATAGGGGCGACAACTTTCACGACCTTATGGCAACCTGGGGCTCAGCGTCCCATGGCTACCAGATCATCACTGCGGCCGCCACGTAGGTAATATAGAAAAATCGGAACAATACGAGATACGAAGGCCACCAGTACAGCACAGACCAGATTATTTGGGAGACCATTCGTCAGTGCCGCAAATGGAGACCCCTCTGTAAGCATGGCCGGGCGGTTTTCTGGAACTCTCTTCTATCCTCGGCTTAGCCATTTTGTTTCTAGTTAGCCTCTTCTTTTGTCAGTATACGTGTACAGGCATCGACATTTTGCGCCTTATGGTATACTTGTAAAGGTTCGGCATTTTCGGCCTTCATGAATAAAATGGGTGGTTGGTTCAAAATATATATATATATATATATATATATATATATATATATATATATATATATATATATATATATATATATATAGTAGGGATATTAGAGTGTGTATATATATATATATATAGTGAAATAAGTAATAGGGTAATAGATATTATTATAGTTACAGTTATATATATTGATACTTAGCCTAGATTTGACTCGATTGACCAAGGTTGACTAGTTTGACCCTGAAAGTTAACCTTTAAGTCAAATTGACCTAGTTTGACCCAGAAAGCCTAGTTTTGACTTAGTTTGACTAGCCTTGACCTAGTTTGACTTCCATGACCTAGAAAGGGCCTAGAAGCATATAATTAATATACTAAAATATATTGTTTACTCTAGAACACTAAGTAACTCTGTATATCTCATATATAGGTTTGTGTGGCTTTATTTTGGACGTCGATCCTCATTTACTGCTCAGGACGATAAGTGAGAACATTCTCTGATAGTTTTCATTATCTGATGATTATTATGATTCAGCTTCTAGTATAATACTACCTGGTTCTCTGACATAACACGGATTGGTATTTGTGGATTTATTTCTTGTGACACATGTATTATATTTGTCTGGCCTCTATTTCTGGAATCACTTACTGGAACCACCTACTGGAATTACCTACTGGCAATACTTAATTTCTGGCTAGACTTGTACTTGTTTTACGTATAGGGATATGGATTTACTTGTACTAGTCAGGGCGAAGAAATACTCGAATAGACATGTAAATATTTCCAATCATGCTGGAATCACCCATATTGGTCTAATCTGGAATGATAGCAGTCACACACTTGCCAAGTGTGTGATGTGTCATATTTTTCCCCAGTCGTTTACATGTTGAAAGCGGTATTTCAAAACACACTAGTTTAGTTCTTTCTACTGGGTTATTTACTGGACTCACATTATACTGGCTGGACTCACATCACATCTGTTCTGGTCTAGTTATCTTTATTTACAGCCTTTATTGCCATATTCTTCTGGTTTACCATATTTACTTTCCTTATACTTTAGTTAGCTATTGTTCTATTTTATTTTCTGACTCATTCTTTCCATGTTCATCAAATATTACTTACTATAACTGTTTTATAGTCTTTGTCATTTAATTGTAATTGCTAGAGGAGATGTGCTCGTTATATCCTGAGTGGATATATTTTTCAGATGACTGCTCAGGGAACTTGTGTCCCACATTCTACGGATCCGGAGAGGGGATAGAAACCATAGGTCCTGATACTCAGGAGTGATCACCGAGGGGTTTAGTTACTATTATAGCTTTTTGATAGATTCACAGATAGAAATCTTAACATGTATATATAATGGAGATTTTATAATTATATTTGAGATTTGGATATGGATATTGTATTTAAAAGTTGTTGATGTTAGACTTTGTAGTTTACTAGACTTCTTTGATATCTTATCATGCTTTAGATTTTGATTAAGTATTCAGTGTTATCATTTATACTTGTCCTCCATTTGGAGTTGAGATCTACGACAGGTACATTATATCATTGTGTGAATTAATAGTTAGTGATCTAGACAGCGTTCTACCGTCGATGCTGTGGCATAGGCTGGACGTACCACGGCCTCGTGCTCCTATACCGGGTGCGGGTCGTGACAATAACCTAGTCGAGCCCTTCTACATGTATACCATTCATGTCCCACTCAAACACGTCTCCTTGTGCTTCAATTTAATAGCGACCTTCACATATAAAATTACGATTTATAACGTATATTCTTTATTTATTTTTAATTGGCATCTTCGACGTAGCTTCGACATCTGGAGCACAAGACTAGCCGTTAACTTCCAAAGAACTTTGCCACCATGATTTAGACACGTCACTCTACGCTCATGACATTCGTGTCTTACAAAAATATGCCTTCTTGTGCTGCATTTTAATCACACAACATTTAGGACTCTATGATCATGAACTACCCTAAGTCTATTATCATGAACTACCCTAACTCTATGATCATGAACTACCCTAAGTCTACAATACCCATGCCTTCTTGTGCTGCATTTTAATCACACAACATTTAGGACTCTATGATTATGAACTAACCCATGCCATGCACCTGTGTCCATTCCAATCGAAGTTGGTCAACCTGTTCCCTTCGATCGATCATATGATCATGAACTACCCTAAGTCTACAATACCTATGACACTTGTATCCCACCAAATTGGACCCCCTACATGCTCCCTACACATCCATGATCACTCTGGCACTTTTCATAGACTTAATAACCACTCAACCTACACTTAACCTAAACTAGACAAAATACCTAACCCAAACCTGCATACAGACCACCATGTCTCATACATAACACACTACACTAATTTTTTCCCTCAAATTTGTATTTTTTTCGGTTAAATAGAGTATATATAATTTTTATTTTCTTTGGTATATTTTTATACTTTATATACACCGGTGATCTTAAAATATTTTATATGTATGTTTTTTAGAAATTATTATTATTATTATTATTATTATTATTATTATTATTATCTAGTTAATTATTTAGCCATTTTTAGTAAATAATAGTACAAGCATATGTCTATATCTATATATGTAATTATATATGTATGAAATTCATGTATGGTTATTTTCCTAACCCAAGCCAAAATACCTCTATTATGACTCATGTTACTCCCCCCTATACAATACCAAACACCAAGTTATATGTCCCACATAAAACACACAACACCAAACCTACACGTACTACAAAACTCCAATTCTCCTCACACCAAAATCTCCATCTCCTAGAGAAAACCACACCAGCATACCTACTCCCCTATGATCCCATGTCGAGCCTTCTCTCATTATAAACTAGCCAGCAATCCCTCTCTTTCACCCATTCCTCTCCTAACTGCACTTCTTCTAATACAGCCACCACCTTATTCTTCTTCTTCCTGAATCATTCTTCTCCTTCTCCTTCCCCATCCATGCTCAGCCAACCGCCTTTCTGCCGGCCAAGTGTCACGACCCGCACCCTGTATAGGGACACGAGAAGTGGGTACGTCCAGCCTACGCCGCAGTGTCGGCGGTAGAACGCTGTCCTAGGTCAATCATCTAACAATATAAAAGTATCTGTACAGTTTATACTCTCCGAATGGAGGTGATAAACAGAATACAATCTCAATCACATCTAGGTAGAAGAATGAAAGATAGATAGATAGACAATAACTCAAAGAGAACAGTAGAATAGATGAAATAAGTCTAAGTGTCTAGGATACATAACATCCAGAATGTCAACTCATAATACAATAAGTCTAAGAGTCTATATATCTCAACATCTCAAAATACAACTCAGAATGTGAGACAAAAAGATAATATGAAAAAGACTGTCTAGCTAAGCTAGCCTAGACTACTGGGGCAACATCCTCGGCTGCAGGTGGATCCTGCTGAGGGTCCACAACATAAGTATCATCTAGTCCTGCTCCATAATAGGTAGACACCAGGGCCTCATCCTCATCCTATGTAATATTTTCAACAGGTCCAGTCAGGACAGGAACGAGCACAATACATCTCACACAGTTCATATCAGGTTAGAAAATACGATACAGGCAATAGAGTAAAATACAGGAAGTGCTGAAAGGAAATATATGTTGTAAAAGAGAGAGCTTGTAAAGGAAATATCTACTGTATATAGAGAACTGTAAGTGGCTAGTGATGTAGAGTACAAGATAGGCATGTGAATGGCTAGAATTTATACATGATTACACTACTGAGTTTATACATGATTACACTACTTTGGAATTATTCACATGTCTACTTCTACTCCCCCGTTTCCCCAATCAATACACAAGGATCTAGACAAGTTACATTATTATACATGATTTACTTCACATGAGGCTCATAAATGAGTATACGTGAAGTTATACATGAGGGCTCAATGAACATGAGAGTACATGATCACATGAGTATACATGCATGATAGAAGCACAGGAGTACATGATGAAAGTAAAACACACGTAACATGAAGTACCCGATGAAACCGAGGGGGATAACATCTCAAGTAAAGATCCATATAGTACCAATCTGTGTTACCAACGTGACAACATCAAGTAAAGTAATCTAGAGCGAGAAGTAAAGCCTGAACAAGTATGAAACGGTCAGAGAATGTACTCGCCTGATAACTGAATGTCTGAAGAGGATATACTGCCTGAGGAGAGGTATCTGGCTCCTAATCAGAGCAATTCAAGTCATAATGTATCCAAAATGGTAAAAATAGAGTATACAATGCATACTACATGATTCTAGGTCAATCTGGTCAAAAGTCAACTCTTGGTCAACTCTAATAGTCAAACTAGGTCACAGGAAGTCATACTAGGTCACAGGAAATCAAACTAAGTTAAATAAAGTCAAACAAGGTCAAATAAGGTCAAACTAGTCTAATCTAGGTTAAGGTCAACTCTTGGTCAACATTCTAGTCAAACTAGTCAAGTTATCTAGGGTTTAGTCAATCAATGATCAGACTAGTCAAATACTAGTCAATATGGTCAAGCTAGGTCAAGTCTAGGTCAATCTAGACTATCTAAGGTATTACACCACCAGGTTAAGGTATAACCAATACCTATACAAGTATACCACATATAAATACATATATATATATATATATAATACCAACCTTAATCCTATATTCAAGCTAATCCCATATTCCAATCTCAAGTCATGACTCAACTCTAAGTATCTAACTTAACCCCATACATATCTTAATCTACATAAGTCTTTCCACAAAACCCAAGTCACAATAATATACTTATATATAGGTCAAATCTAAACCAACTAGTTAATAGCCTAGGGTTTAGTCAAATCTTAGTCAAATAATCCTTTTAAAACTATCCAAGTCAATTCCATGTCAATTTGGTCAAGTTTGACCCATGGTTGACTTTGGTCAACAATGGTCAACATTTTGGTCAACCTAGGTCTAGTAGGCCTAATGGTCTATCCTAACTCATTGGCCATAGGCCATAGGCTAGTAACTAGGTTCCATAGGCTAATACCATATAGGTATCTACCTTATACAATATATATATATGACTTACATACATATATATAATATACTACTTAGGCCTATAGGCTATGTGTCATAGGTTTCTATATAAACCTATATCTAGAAGGTCATTTATATATATACATATCTATATATATAGATATACAAAAGTCTATCTACTACATATATATATATATATCAATATATGTATACCCTATATATATAATACCAATCATTCTCACATATATACATAATATATATAACACTATGTATAATCTAATACAATATATATCAATATATGCATATATATATATATATATATATATATATATATATATATATATATATATATATATATATATATATAAATATATATATATATAACATATATGTGATTCATATATATATAGAGAGGGAAGTGAGAGAGAGACTTAGAGTGAGGGAGATATAGAAAACAGAGAGAGAGAGAGACTGAACAGGAAGAAAGGGGACGGGGTTCCAGTTTTCTTGGAACAGGAATGGTCCCTAAACACACACACACAGTTACATATATACATATATATGTATATATATACACAACTACATATACACACAACTATACATCCTCAAACCTCACCTACACACACACATACATATATACTACGTATTCATATACTAAAAACACACTAATACATGTATCAATCATATTAAAATTAGATTTGAAATTCACTTTTGCAAAACTGGGAATAACCCAAATTCTGGAAAATAATGGACTGTGCACAGGAAACAGTGTAAACCCGATTTCACACGAAAAACCGATCTAAAGCTCGAATCCATTGGTTGGTAACTGAGTCCCACAGTGTACCCTAGTGTCCTAGGTGCCTGACACGACACCATGACACGGTTTGAAGTGTCCAAACACTCAAAAACCCAATCGGGTAAATCCTGATACGCACACGCGTACACAGCGTCGTGCACGCGGTTGCACGTCTCGTGCTCGTGACACAGGACACGACACATCTCGTGGTCGTGTCCTCGTGTTCGCCACTTGAAGGGCTATACGCTCGTGTCACCACGAGGTGTCCTCGACTCGTGTCCACGCGACACGAAGGCCGTGTCTAAGTCGAATTTTCGACTGAAATGCGCGCGTGCACAGCAGTGCGTGTCCAGTGCGAGTGAGATTTCTCACTCGACACGACATGAGAAGTTGTGAGATTTTGGGGGCATGTTCGCAGACATTGCCCCCTCGTGTCCACCAATTTTGGCGTGTACACGTGCTCTGTGCAGTGAGCACGAAGGGTGTGGTAGCAGGGCATGCACGCGTGCGCTCGTGCAGTGAGTTCGTATCTATTTTGGACACGGACACAGCACGAAAACGTGCTCAGTCAACTAGGTATGTAACCTACAAGTCTAGGGCTACATGAATATGTAATTTGTTTTGGAAAAACACAAAAACCAATCCTTTGTGGTATTTCATCAAACAAGGGTTTTCAAATACAGATACGTGTCCGATACGGACACCAAACCAATCCTAAATTTCACCAAACTTAGCCTACTGTTGGGGTATACCTATATTCATGCATTTATGAAGAAAAATCAGGGTATTAACTAGGTTTATGGGTATTTACCTATTTGAGTGAAAACTCAAGAAAACACCAAGTAGGGGGGGCGTCCTCTTCTCTTGGTGATGCCCAAAGCTCCACAAATCCTTGATAGCAGGCCCTAACTAGTATCCTCTAGTGTAGGGGAGTCCAATGCAAGAAACTAGAGATGATTTGGATCAAAAATGATCAAGTTGTGTAGGTTTGAAGGAATGGGATTTTTCTAGGATTAAAATTCATGTAAAAATGTTCATGAATGATTTGATGGGATTATATAGGATGTGTGGCTGCTAGGGAGGGTGTCTTGGCCGGCCATGGCAAGGGGGGGTGTCCTTGGGTTTCTTCTAGGTTAAGGCAAAGACTTTGGTGTAAAAGTCTTGATATTTTGAGTAATTCAAGCAAAATATCCATAAAGGCATCCTAAGATATTTATACCACTTTAACCCATGACTAATTATCCATCCTAAAGCTTCTAGGTTAGTAGCTAACCTCTAGATTAGTGCTAAACTAGGTTAGGGACTAACATGACACTAATCAATAATTAAATAATAATAAAAACACATAAATCCAAATAATTCCAATAAATCCTAGAAAATTACCAAAATACCCTTTAGGCTAAAAAGCCCTAATTTGATGTTCTAAACCTATGGCTAGGATCACATGATCATGGTTAGTCTCTAGGTTATGAAATCTCTAGGGTTTTGTCACGCCCCAGAACAAGAATACTGGAGAGCGGGGGCAGACATAGCCAACTACGTATATGGAAATGGAAACCACTTCGATATACGGTCACGGCTGTCTAGATATATGAGGGTTTACTACAAGCCAACAGTCTCTTAAGGTCATGAACATGCCTAATGTCTCAATCACAGCAAGTAAGTAAAGTCACAAGATGTATGATCATTAAATATACAATAATAAGGCGTCCCAAATATCACATATTCAGCTGATCATGAAGCTAGTCGTTACAAAATGTTAGGACTAGCAAGAGTTTAGTTATACATGATCAACCCTAGGATTTGTTAATCATGTTTACAGCCCGTAGGCAGACAGTAAGTAAAAGTGCATCGAGCTAACAGGTGTTCGTCGGCTAAACGCCTCAAAAGAATAATTTTTACAATAGAGTGAGCGAAACAAAATAGAAAACCCACTCGTAGCCCGGATTCCGTCTAGTGTTCACCATTGGGCTGGAAGCTTGGTAGATCCTCGGAAGCTGCTCCGAAATCTGGCCACACAAAACCAGTTGGGTCAACCCCAGAAAGAGCAAGTGCCACAAGGGGGCCACAAAATAAGAACAAAAGCCAGCAATCAGCACAAGAAAATCTAATATTAGAATTAAAATTTACGAAAACATGGCAGGGTGATATACGACGAGATAACCATAGGACTATTCCGATAACCAGGTTACAACCCGTAAACCAAACAAGGACCGGGGTTGTAACCCTTCATCTGAACAGAGCTTGGTTTCCTACCATTTATCGACATGATAAGTAATGTAAGAAATCAAGACAGAAAGCAACCTTATACTGGATCAAGACATGGCTAAACTGGTTATACTTCATTCAATCAATCACGGCCAAGCAGATACTACGGCTTACTACTTTAACTAACTAGGGTTATCATAGACCTAATTACTAACAAGATGCAGTGAGATTGTTTCGCAGCCACAAGCCCTACAGACCATCCAGGCTACCTAGGTCAAAAATTAGGGGTTTAATTCAGGTGGGTACATCGCCCGGGAGACAAATGTACCCTTAGGTGACTTAGAAGGTGCAACACTCGACGGTGCGCTGGAAATGTGCCATACTCGACGGCAGTCTACAGATCCCAAGAGCGCCCAGGTAACGGGATTGCCTGTAGCTCTGTCATCTCTTCATGACTACTGTGTTATTCTAGTTATTAACCTTAATCCATTTTAGTAGGTATTCCTGACCGTGGTACTCAGGAGTCCCATCCTAGATATGATGCAAGACAGGACAAGTGGATTAACAAGCAAGCAAGAAAGAACCACCCACGGTGTCAAGGCAGGTCAAGCTAGGTTATCAAGTCATGTCAAGTCAGGAGTGCTCCGCCACGGGCCACTATCAAGTTATCAAGATAAATTATGTCAGGGTACTTGTCAGGAGTACTCCACTACGGGTCACTGTCATGTCATGCTAGTTTCTTGCCATACTATGCCATGTACAATAGTCATTCCAAACATATTAAGTAAAATCAAGTTTATGACAAAAGGCGTAAGGATATAAAATGGACATAAAATATCTAATAAAATATCAATATATAGGACAATAGAAGAGCCAAGCTTAAAGAAATAAGACCAAACTCCAAGAGCCAATGGGTTAAGCAAGGGGTCAGGGGAGCAGCGTACGAAAAAGTCACGCACGCTGAGAGCAGCGTAGGTGAAAAGTCACACACGCTACAGAGAGCAGCGTAGGTGAAAGTCACGCACGCTACAGGGAGCAGCTGCGTGAAAAGTCACGCACGCTTAAGGGAGGAGCAGCGTGAAAAGTCACGCACGCTCAAGGGAGGAGCTGCGTGAAAAGTCACGCACGCTCAAGGGAGCAGCTGCGTGAAAAGTCACGCACGCTCAAGGGAGGAGCAGCGTGAAAAGTCACGCACGCTCAAGGGAGGAGCAGCGTGAAAAGTCACGCACGCTCAAGGGAGCAGCTGCGTGAAAAAGTCACGCACGCTCAAGGGAGGAGCAGCGTGAAAAGTCACGCACGCTCAAGGGAGGAGCAGCGTGAAAAGTCACGCACGCTCAAGGGAGCAGCTGCATGAAAAAGTCACGCACGCTCAAGGGAGCAGCTGCGTGAAAAATCACGCAAGCAGAGAGACACGCTTCCAACAGGAAGCGTACTCAAGTCTGCATACGCAGCGCTAAAGAGCGTGCGTAGCTCAGTATGCGTAAGCTAAACAGCTATGCACACTGCTCACTGTCTTCTCCAAACAGCAAGAACACATGGCTGAAACCAAAACTTCAAAAGTTCATAACTTGGCCATCCGAACTCCAAATCCGGATTTCCAAAGTTCCAACTTGGGTGAAACTGAAAGCTCTTCCACATGGAAACATCGGAACTCAAAAAAAACCAACCAAAATGGATCAAAACATGTAAAATCTGAAAATAACAATAACTTAGATCTACATCAACAGAGACTCCAAATCATAAAAATCTAAGAACTAATGTTGATCTCCATGTCCTAAACTAGCAAATGGACAAAGAAAAGAGGGTCCTCAAGTAGTGGCAAGATGCACTTGCCTAGGGTTAGGAGAGTTGTGGAGGAAGGAGAAGAAAAAGAAGAAGGAAATTAATGGTGGTGTTATGAGGAGAGAGAGTGGTAGGTGGTGTTATAAAGAGGGGGAGTTATGGTGGGGATGAGGGGTAGCATAGGGCTAGGGTGTTCCAACACATAAAACCGAACCAAACCGAACCATCCCCAATAAAACCGAGCCAAGCCAAAACCCAAAATACGAGAAATATCGAAATTTCACAAGTCGAGAAAAATAAAATACATGCCAAAATCCAGATACGAGTATAAATACGAAATACGAGAAATACGGAAAATGAGGGTTATAACTCTACCAACCTTAAAAGAATTCTGTCCTTGGAATTTAATCAAGGAGCTAGAGATTGTCACGACAAGCTATACTAAGCACAGGCAAGCTACACTAAGCAGTTCAATCATACAATCATACAATGCAAGCAAGGAAGGGATAACGTAAGGCATAAGAAAGACATTATACCTCACTAGTCAAACAGGTAGGGGTATCACGATCGGATGTCGTCCTCACGCTCCCACGTTGACTCACCCAGAGAGTGATGATCCCAAGCAACACGGACTAATTTAATAGTCTTGTTCTTGAGTATCTTTTCTCTCCGGTCCAAAATAGACACGGGTTTCTCCTCATACGAAAGGTTGGTACCAACAACCAATTCTGAATGGTCTAGGATGTGGCTCGGGTCCGGAATATACCGTCGTAATTGGGACACATGGAATACATTATGTACCTCACTTAGCGACGGCGGAAGAGCGAGACGATAGGATACATCTCCTACTCGCTCTAGAATATCGAACGGCCCTATATACCTAGGACTAAGCTTTCCCCGCACGCCGAAGCGAATGACGCCGCAGTTAGGCGAGATCCTAAGGAATACATGGTCGCCGACAGCAAATTCTAGGGGACGTCGATGAGCATCGGCCCAATGGCGTTGGCGGTCCTGGGCAACTCGGAGGTGATCTCTGACCTTCCTGACCACTTCAACCATCTGGGAAATCAACTCGGGTCCGAGCATCTGCCTCTCCCCGACATCGTCCCATGCTAGCGGGGATCTGCACTTCCTGCCATAAAGAGCCTCGAAGGGTGCCATCTGGATACTGGCCTGATAACTGTTGTTGTACGAGAATTCTACCAGGCGCAGATGATTCTCCCACGAACCACCGAAGTCAAGGGTGCAAGATCTCAACATATCTTCAAGAGTCTGGATTGTGCGCTCTGACTGACCATCCGTCTGCGGGTGATGAGCTGAGCTGAACTGAAGGCGAGTCCCCAAACTCTTCTGTAAGCTGCGCCAAAAGTGTAAGGTGAATCTTGAATCCCTGTCGGAGGTGATGCTGACTGGCACACCGTGAAGCCTGACGATCTGCCTGAGATACATCTCTGCTAACTGAGCCGTCGACTGTCCAACTCTAAATGGGAGAAAGTGTGCCACCTTGGTAAGCCTATCCACAATCACCCAAATAGCATCTCTGCCGGCCGGAGATCTGGGCAATCCGGTCACGAAATCTATGGTTATATGTTCCCATTTCCATTCTGGGATTGGTAAAGGTTGAAGAAGTCCAGCGGGCCACTGATGTTCAGCTTTAACCTGTTGGCAAACCAAACACCGAGAGACAAATCAGGCTATCTCCCTCTTCATGCCATTCCACCAGAAATGCTGACGAATATCACGGTACATCTTTGTACCACCCGGATGAATAGAATATTGTGAACTGTGGGCTTCTGCCATGACTTCTTGTCTGATATCTCCACTGGGTACACAAAGACGAGTGCCGTGCCGAAGGGTACCATCTTCATGGATACATAACTCTGGCCTTCTTCCTGCTTCACACTCTGCTCTGAGTCGCTGGATCTTGGAATCTGTTGATTGTGCCACCCGGATTCTCTCAACTATACTGGACTGAACCTGTAGACTGGCCATCAATGCCACACTGGTTGGAAGAACCACTTCAATTCCCATCTTCTGAAGATCTGCCAATAATTCTGGTTGCGCCGTCAGGAGATAAACTTCGGCTCTCCTGCTCAATGCATCTACTACAACGTTGGCCTTCCCGGGATGATACTGCAAATCCATATCATAATCCACTAGTAGCTCGAGCCATCTTCTCTGCCGCATATTAAGGTACTTCTGGGTAAAAATATACTTCAGGCTCTTATGATCAGTAAAGATCTCCACTCTATCTCCGTACAAGTAGTGTCTCCACAACTTTAAAGCAAACACTACCGCCACCAATTCCAAGTCGTGGGTCGGGTAATTCTTCTCATGATCACGTAGTTGACGTGACGCATAAGATATTACCTTCCCATGCTGCATCAGGACACACCCCAATCCTCTTCCTGAAGTGTCGCAATAAACTGTGAATCCTCCGGTCCCATCTGGAAGGGTGAGAATGGGAGTCGTTATCAAACCTTGCTTCAACTTCTCAAATAATTCCTGACACTCTGCTGTCCAAACAAATGGCACATCCTTGCGGGTCAACTGGGTCATCGGCGCTGAAATCCTTGCGAAATCTGAAACGAACCGCCGGTAGTAGCCGGCCAATCCAAGGAAGCTGCGAACCTCTGCCACTGAACTGGGTACCGGCTATGACTCGATAGCCACAATCTTCTGGGGATCCACTTCCACTCCTCCTCTAGTAATGATGTGACCCAAGTACGAAATACGATCGAGCCAGAACTCGTATTTACTGAACTTGGCGTACAACTGATGCTCCCTAAGCGTCTGAAGGACGACTCTGAGATGCTGCTCATGCTCTGCTTCACTCTTGCTGTAGACCAGGATGTCATCTAGGAACACGATCATGGACTGATCCAAGTAAGGCATGAAAATGCGATTCATGAGGTCCATGAATACTGCCGGCGCATTGGTCGCTTCAAAGGGCATAACAAGGAACTCCCAATGTCCATACCTCGATCTGAATGCTGTCTTCGGGATGTCCTGCTCTCTGACTCTGATCTGGTGGTATCCCGACCACAAATCGATCTTCGAGAACACTGAAGCCCCTCTGAGCTGATCAAACAAGTCATCTATCATCGGAAGAGGGTATCTGTTCTTGATTGTCACCGAATTTAAGGTACGATAATCAACACATAGCCTGGATGTACCATCCTTCTTTTTCACAAGAAGCATCGGGGCTCCCCAAGGCGATCCACTTGCACGGATAAATCCCTTGGTCCTCAGTTCTTCAATCATTTTGTATAAAATCTCCAACTCTGAAGGCGCCATCCTGTAAACTCGCTCTGATACGGGTGCTGCCCCGGGAATCAAGTCTATAGTGAACTCAATCTTCCGCTCTGACGGCATCCCTGGAAGCTCCTCTGGAAAGACATCTGGAAACTCTTCAACTATCCGGGGTAACTGCACTGCTGCTACTGCCATCCGCAATGCTGGGGAAGATGGCTCTACTGTGCCTCTGGAAAACGAAAACTCTGGCTCGCCGGGGATACTAAAGACAACTCTGCCAATATGGCAGTCTATCCTAGCATACTGGTTCCTCAACCAATCCATGCCTAGGACTATATCATAGTCTGCCATAGGAAACTCTATGAATCTAGCGGGGAACTCCCTACCGCTAACTACGATCCGACACGAGGAAAACACTCGATCTACTCCTACAAGACCATTACCAGTAAGTATATTGAGCCTCACTGATAATGACTCGGGTTCCAATCCTATCCACGTTGCGAATCGTGCAGACATGAATGAATGCGACGCACCAGAATCAAATAATACCGAAGCTGGAAAGGAGTTGACGAGAATAGTACCTGTCACTACCTCACCTGGTGCAACCTTCTCTTCCATAGCCATCATCATGGCCTGACCTTGTCCTCTGGCTGCTGGTCCCCTCTGCTGGAAACCTCTCTGCTATTCTGGGTCTGAGCTTGGGCTTGTGCATACTGCTGGGGGTGTTGTTGCTGGAATGCCTGAGACTGAGGCGGCAAGGGCCTCGAAGACTGATACTGCTGCTGCTGAACTGGTACTGGGGCCGGTCCTCTCACCGAAGAGCTAGAAGGGTTGGATGCTGACGAACCACCCCTATTCGGGCAAGCCCCTACCCTATGATCTGCTGCTCCACAAGCCAGGCACAATCTCTGTGCCCTGCGACAGTCTGCCACCACATGCCCTGGCTTCCCGTAATGAGAACATCCCATCGCAGAAGTTTGCTTCTGCTTCTGCTGCAGCGGGTACGTCGGGGTCGAATGCTGAATCGACGTTACTGAGGCCGCCCGCCTCGGAGTTCTAATGGTCAATCCCCTAGCTGCCGGGGCTGGTGCTGATGATTGGTGCATCTGACTGTGGGACCGCTTCCTACTTCCGGTCCTATCCACGATCCTCTGGGAGGTATACTCATGCCTCCTAGCTGCTCTCAAAACTGCATCGAACGTCTGGTGCTCGAACTGTTCAACCGCTAACAAGATCTCCAAATGTAGTCCCTGCTGGAACCGCTGGGCCCTATCAAACTCGGTCGCCACCATGGTGGGGGCAAACCTACTGAGCCTAGAAAACTTCGATGTATAACTGTCGACTGATCTGCCTCCTTTCTTCAAGTTGGTAAATATGGTCTGCAGATCGTACCGAGCCACAGCATCAAAGTACTTCGTCTGGAATCTCTTCCTGAACACTGCCCAAGCAATGGGTGCTACTAATCCCACGGCTTGCGCCGCCCACCAACTGCGAGCTAAATCCAACAACTGCAGGCGTACCACCGCCACCTTCTCATTCTCGGGTGTCCTGGCTGCTTCCAGAATCACCTCGGTATCCTGAAGTCATGCATCCGCGGCAATCGCATCCTCGGTGCCGTCGAAGAAAGGAGGGTTCAATCGCTTGAAGCTGTTCGCCGCCTGGTTCCCTGGATGTCCGCCTCGGTTCAAAACATCTTGAACTGTCTGGTGCAGGGCGTCGCTCCGACGATCCTGGGAAGCTATCAAAGTTCTGATGAGGCCTACTAAGGTACCATCATCTGGCTCTGCGGGGTGGACGGGCCGAACTGATGACTCTCCTCCAATAGGTACAACTCTGGAGGCTACTCCGGAATGCTGAGCTTGATCTCCGGGTTGCTGCTGATCCACGGGACGTGCTCCACCTCGCCGATCGGCAGGGTTAGGTACAGTGCCGCTGAAGAAGATGACACAGGGAATAATAAGGAAAGGACCAGGACAGATCAATGATATAAGCACAGGATCAGGACAAGAATTCAGGGATTCAGAAGATACGAACAGAGATCAAGGACGCGTACTGATTGAGACATCTATCTGGTAAACCCCCACATATTCTTGATTGACAAGACCTGCATGGGCCACCACTTAAACCATGTCACACCCCAGAACCAGAATACTGGAGAGCGGGGGCAGACATAGCCAGCTACGTATATGGAAATAAAAACCACTTCGATATACGGTCACGGCTGTCTAGATATATGAGGGTTTACTACAAGCCAACAGTCTCTTAAGGTCATGAATAAGCCTAATGTCTCAATCACAGCAAGTAAGTAAAGTTACAAGATGTATGATCATTAAATATACAATAATAAGGCATCCTAAATATCACATATTCAGCTGATCATGAAGCTAGTCGTTACAAAATGTTAGGACTAGCAAGAGTTTAGTCATACATGATCAACCCTAGGATTTGTTAATCATGTTTACAGCCCGTAGGCAGACAGTAAGTAAAAGTGCATCGAGCTAACAGGTGCTCGTCGGCTAAACGTCTCAAAAGAATAATTTTTACAATAGAGTGAGCGAAACAAAATAGAAAACCCACTCGTAGCCCGGATTCTGTCTAGTGTTCACCATTGGGCTAGAAGCTTGGTAGATCCTCGGGAGCTGCTCCGAAATCTGGCCACACAAAACCAGCTGGGTCAATCCCAGAAAGAGCAAGTGCCACAAGGGGGCCACGAAATAAGAACAAAAGCCAGCAATTAGCACAAGAAAATCTAATATTAGAATTAAAATTTACAAAAACATGGCAGGGTGATATACGACGAGATAACCATAGGACTATTCCGATAACCAGGTTACAACCCGTAAACCAAACAAGGACCAGGGTTGTAACCCTTCATCTGAACAGAGCTTGGTTTCCCACCATTTATCGACATGATAAGTAATATAAGAAATCAAGACAGGAAGCAACCTTATATTGGATCAAGACATGGCTAAACTGGTTATACTTCATTCAATCAATCACGGCCAAGCAGATACTACGGCTTACTACTTTAACTAACTAGGGTTATCACAGACCTAATTACTAACAAGATGTAGTGAGATTGTTTCACAGCCACAAGCCCTGTAGACCATCCAGGCTACCCAGGTCGAAAATTAGGGGTTGAATTCAGGTGGGTACATCGCCCGGGAGACAAATGTATCCTTAGGTAACTTAGAAGGTGCAACACTCGACGGTGCGCTGGAAATGTGCCCTACTCGACAGCAGGCTACAGATCCCAAGAGCGCCCAGGTAACGGGATTGACTGTAGCTGTGTCATCTCTTCATGACTACTGTGTTATTCTAGTTTTTAACCTTAATCCATTTTAGTAGGTATTCCTGACCGTGGTACTCAGGAGTCCCATCCTAGACATGATGCAAGACAGGACAAGTGGATTAACAAGCAAGCAAGAAAGAACCACCCACGGTGTCAAGACAGGTCAAGCTAGGTTATCAAGTCATGTCAAGTCAGGAGTGCGCCGCCATGGGCCACTATCAAGTTATCAAGATAAATTATGTCAGGGTAGTTGTCAGGAGTGCTCCACTATGGGTCACTGTCATGTCATGCTAGTTCCTTGCCATACTATGCCATGTACAATAGTCATTCCAAACATATTAAGTAAAATCAAGTTTATGATAAAAGGCGTAAGGATATAAAATATCTAATAAAATATCAATATACAGGACAATAGAAGAGCCAAGCTTAAAGAAATAAGACCAAACTCCAAGAGCCAATGGGTTAAGCAAGGGGTCAGGGGAGCAGCGTACGAAAAAGTCATGCACGCTGAGAGCAGCGTAGGTAAAAAGTCACGCACGCTACTGAGAGCAGTGTAGGTAAAAGTCACGCACGCTACAGGAAGCAGTGTACGTGAAAGTCACGCACGCTACAGGGAGCAGCTGCGTGAAAACTCACGCACGCTCAAGAGAGGAGCAGCGTGAAAAGTCACGCACGCTCAAGGGAGGAGCAGCGTAAAAAGTCACGCACGCTCAAGGGAGCAGCTGCATGAAAAGTCACGCACGCTCAAGGGAGGAGCAGCGTGAAAAGTCACGCACGCTCAAGGGTGGAGCAGCATGAAAAGTCACGCACGCTCAAGGGAGCAGCTGCGTGAAAAAGTCACGCACGCTCAAGGGAGGAGCAGCTGCGTGAAAAGTCACGCACGCTCAAGGGAGGAGCAGCGTGAAAAGTTTACACTAGGGTTATAATAGTAAGTCACAAAGTCATAAGTCATGACTTAGAAAATGGTTTTAACTAACTAAAAATCACCAAAATCATATCATGACTATAATACCATTAATAAATAATAAAAATAATAATTTTTCAAAAATACCCTAATTTCAGAAAACTGGGTGTTACAAGTCTACCCACCTTAAAATAATTTCGTCCTCGAAATTTAGATGGTCGTACTCCTCCTAGGTCAAACCTCCAACAATCAGGGACGAAGCTACTACCTAGCAACATACAAGGTCCACAAGTAAAATATGGGTAGTAGACCTATACTGGGTCAAGACCAAAAAAATTGACTGGCAGTTTTAGGTCATAAGGTGTCCTTAATTCAAATCGAAATCAAAAGTAACTCCATGGGGTAAATCAGGATGGAGCCTCGGGTCAGAAAAATCGTACTAAGCAAATAAAGCACACGATGGTATACCTGAGTGGGACACTAAGGTCATAGGGGTAGAGTGTCATGTCTAGGTCATGTATGCGAAGTCAGTTTTGAGAAAACAACTAGTCTTGTACTCCTAACTTAAAAGTCACGGTAATGTGCCTACGATGATCACAATTTAGAGTGGGAAAGGTCTATGGCCTAAATTAAACCAAAAATTGTGATGAAATAGTAGTACCAGGGGGACAGGTTAAATGGGACAGTCTGTGGTCTCATCTAGGTGCACTAGTCATTCTAGATCAATACTGTCCTATGGTATCAAAACGTACAAGCAATCTAGGGTGTCCTAATTGGGAAGGTAAGGGAACAACAATCATCAAGGCTATAGGGCCGTCTACCATCCTATGTGAAAATTTGTCATTAACAAGTAAGTGAGAAATCATTAAAAGTTACTATTCCATAAAGTGGTAAAAGAAAATTGAAAATTTAGGCACAAACAATCACAAATAGATTTTAGTCTTGACATGATCTAAGTTGATCAATTTCAGGATAAATCAAGATTTGGGCAAGGTGGAAAATCAATGAAATCAAGTATGAGCACGAGCATCCAATGATGAAGATCCAGGTCATGATTAAATTTAATTCAACGGGATACGAATACGAGGTTCATAGGCAATAAAATAATTCCAAGGAGAATTGTCAAGGCTATTGCGGATAAGATTCTAGGGCAAGTTTAACTATGTCTCCATCCACGTAGATTAATATATAAAAAAGCGAACCAAAACGCAATAGGTTGATCAGACCATCATGCGCCGGTTCTGATTAGATAATATGTTAGTGGGTGTACACCCAATAAAATATATCATGATCAAGCTCGAAAAGGATAAGCTTGTAAAACTAAGGATAAATTTATAGCATAAGATATAAGTAAGGGGGGAAATAATGAAAAAAGATACATAGTCCAAGATCCCTAACCAATCGGGTCAAGCATTCAAGGTAAGGTACAAGGTTAAGTATTCAAGGATTCAAGCAGAACACCATCACATGCCAGGTCGAAAGAATTGAGCCAAGGTGGATCTCTAATTGAAATAAAAATTAATTTAGTATCATGGTAGAGGTTATAGTTTAGCCATTTGGCCAGTAAATTATATCAAGGAAATAGAGTACAAGGAGACGGGTTTTAGTAGGACATGGAATACCTATATGAAGGTAGGCTAGTCTTGGTCTTATATGCGAAGTTTGTTGGGAGGTAACAGCTAGTATTATACTCTGAATATCTAAGTCACGATAAAGGATGTCCAATGATCTAGAATAGAAAGTGGGAGTTCAAGACGTGACAATTGACGCAAAATAAAGAAGATCAAGTTAACACATGGAATAAAATTAATTAGGAATCCAGTAAATAATTTAGGAACACAGCCCTAGGGATAGATAGGCTACTAGATGAATATAGTTAGGGTTCGATCAAATCAAAGGTCAAGGTTAGAAGGTCTCAATAAAGTCTTTATTTGAGGAAATGTCGAGTAAGTCAGGTTTGGGATACAGTCACATAGTTTTGTAGAAAGAGTTGAGCAAGATGCAAAAATAGAGGGAACAGTTCATTTCAAGGGAAAGCAATTAGAAAGAGAATTAGATGGCAAGAAACAGATGAGAGTTTTTTCATAAATGTGATTGAGTACCTTAAAATAAAATATATTAATCTAACACAAAGAAATTAAAATCAACAACTACAAAAATTTCAAAATCATCTACTAACACCAGGATTCAAAGTTCTACAGTGAATCCTCCAAAATCAAATTCAATCAAGGGAAAAGGAGTTTAAATCGTAATTCAAATGAGATTCTCAAGGATCATCCCAGGAATCTCTCAAGATATCCTAACAATGATTGAGTATCCTCTCTCACTAAGCCTATTCCTCAAATCCTATCGCAGGCTGTAGTGATACTCTAGTTCGAATATCACTACATAAACTCGACCTGATGGGCTACCACTAAAAACGTATCACGAACCGCACCCTGTATAGGGGCACAAGAAGTGGATACGTCCAGCCTACGCCGCAGTGTCGGCGGTAGAACGCTGTCCTAGGTCAATCATCTAACAATATAAAAGTACCTATACAGTTTATACTCTCCGAATGGAGGTGACAAACAGAATACAATCTCAATCACATCTAGGTAGAAGAATGAAAGATAGATATATAGATAGTAACTCAAAGAGAACAGTAGAATAGATGAAATAAGTCTAAGTGTCTAGGATACATAACATCCAGAATGTCAACTCATAATACAATAAGTCTAAGAGTCTATATATCTCAACATCTCAAAATACAACTCAGAATGTGAGACAAAAAGATAATATGAAAAAGACTGTCTAGCTAAGCTAGCCTAGACTACTGGGGCAACATCCTCGGCTGCAGGTGGATCCTGCTGAGGGTCCACAACATAAGTATCATCTAGTCCTGCTCCATAATAGGTAGACACCACGGCCTCATCCTCATCCTCTGTAATATTTTCAACAGGTCCAGTCAGGACAGGAACGAGCACAATACATCTCACGCAGTTCATATCAGGTTAGGAAATACGATACAAGCAATAGAGTAAAATACAGGAAGTGCTGAAAGGAAATATATGCTGTAAAAGAGATAGCTTGTAAAGGAAATATCTACTGTATATAGAGAACTGTAAGTGACTAGTGATATAGAGTACAAGATAGGCATGTGAATGTCTAGAATTTATACATGATTACACTACTGAGTTTATACATGATTACACTACTTTGGAATTATTCACATGTCTACTTCTACTCCCCCATTTCCCCAATCAATACACAAGGATCTAGACAAGTTACGTTATTATACATGATTTACTTCACATGAGGCTCATAAATGAGTATACGTGAAGTTATACATGAGGGCTCAATGAACATGAGAGTACATGATCACATGAGTATACATGCATGATGGAAGCACAGGAGTACATGATGAAAGTGAAACACACGTAACATGAAGTACCCGATGCTCCCGAGGGGGATAACATCTCATGTAAAGATCCATATAGTACCAATCTGTGTTACCAACGTGACAGCATCAAGTAAAGTAATCTAGAGCGAGAAGTAAAGCCTGAACAAGTATGAAACGGTCAGAGAATGTACTCGCCTGATAACTGAATGTCTGAAGAGGATATACTGCCTGATGAGAGGTGTCTGGCTCCTAATCAGAGCAATTCAAGTCATAATGTATCCAAAATGGTAAAAATAGAGTATACAATGCATACTACATGATTCTAGGTCAATCTGGTCAAAAGTCAACTCTTGGTCAACTCTAATAGTCAAACTAGGTCACAGGAAGTCATACTAGGTCACAGGAAATCAAACTAAGTTAAATAAGTCAAACAAGGTCAAATAAGGTCAAACTAGTCTAATCTAGGTTAAGGTCAACTCTTGGTAAACATTCTAGTCAAACTAGTCAAGTTATCTAGGGTTTAGTCAATCAATGATCAGACTAGTCAAATACTAGTCAATATGGTCAAGCTAGGTCAAGTCTAGGTCAATCTAGACTATCTAAGGTATTACACCACCAGGTTAAGGTATAACCAATACCTATACAAGTATACCACATATAAATACATATATATATAATACCAACCTTAATCCTATATTCAAGCTAATCCCATATTCCAATCTCAAGTTATGACTCAACTCTAAGTATCTAACTTAACCCTATACATATCTTAATCTACATAAGTCTTTCCACAAAACCCAAGTCACAATAATATACTTATATATAGGTCAAATCTAAACCAACTAGTTAATAGCCTAGGGTTTAGTCAAATCTTAGTCAAATAGTCCTTTTAAAACTATCCAAGTCAATTCCATGTCAATTTGGTCAAGTTTGACCCATGGTTGACTTTGGTCAACAATGGTCAACATTTTGGTCAACCTAGGTCTAGTAGGCCTAATGGTCTATCCTAACTCATTGGCCATAGGCCATAGGCTAGTAACTAGGTTCCATAGGCTAATACCATATAGGTATCTACCATATACAATATATATATATGACTTACATACATATATATATAATATACTACTTAGGCCTATAGGCTATGTGTCATAGGTTTCTATATAAACCTATATCTAGAAGGTCATTTATATATATACATATCTATATATATAGATATACAAAAGTCTATCTACTACATATATATATATCAATATATGTATACCCTATATATATAATACCAATCATTCTCACATATATACATAATATATATAACACTATGTATAATCTAATACAATATATATCAATATATGCATATATAAAAAAATAAAAAAAAAAAATATATATATATATATATATATATATATATATATATATATATATATATGATATAGAGAGGGAAGTGAGAGAGAGACTTAGAGTGAGGTAGATATAGAAAACAGAGAGAGAGAGAGAGAGACTGAACAGAAAGAAAGGGGAGGTGGTTCTAGTTTTCCTGGAACAGGAATGGTCCCTAAACACACACACACAGTTACATATATACATATATATGTATATATATACACAACTACATATACACACAACTATACATCCTCAAACCTCACCTACACACACACATACATATATACTACGTATTCATATACTAAAAACACACTAATACATGTATCAATCATATTAAAATTAGATTTAAAATTCACTTTTGCAAAACTGGGAATAACCTAAATTCTGGAAAATAATGGACTGTGCACAGGAAACAGGGTAAACCCGATTTCACACGAAAAACCGATCTAAAGCTCGAATCTATTGGTTGGTAACTGAGTCCCACAGTGTACCCTAGTGTCCTAGGTGCCTGACACGACACCACGACACGGTTTGAAGTGTCCAAACACTCAAAAACCCAATCGGGTAAATTCTGATACGCACACGCGTACACAGCGTCGTGCACGCGGTTGCACGTCTCGTGCTCGTGACACAGGACACGACACATCTCATGGTCGTGTCCTCGTATTCGCCACTTGAAGGGCTACACGCTCGTGTCACCACGAGGTGTCCTCGACTCGTGTCCACGCGACACGAAGGCCGTGTCTAAGTCGAATTTTCGACTGAAACGCGCACGTGCACAGCAGTGCGTGTCCAGTGCGAGTCAGATTTCTCACTCGACACGACACGAGAAGTTGTAAGATTTTGGGGGCATGTTTGCAGACATTGCCCCCTCGTGTACACCAATTTTGGCGTGTCCACGTGCTCTGTGCAGTGGGCACGAAGGGTGTGGTAGCAGAGCATGCACGCGTGTGCTCGTGCAGTGAGTTCGTGTCCGTTTTGGACACGAACACAGCACGAAAATGTGCTCAGTCAACTAGGTATGTAACCTACAAGTCTAGGGCTATATGAATATGTAATTTGTTTTGGAAAAACACAAAAACCAATCCTTTGTGGCATTTCATCAAACAAGGATTTTCAAACACAGATACGTGTCCGATACGGACACCAAACCAATCCTAAATTTCACCAAACTTAGCCTACTGTTGGGGTATACCTATATGCATGCATTTATGAAGAAAAATCAGGGTATTAACTAGGTTTATGGGTATTTACCTATTTGAGTGAAAACTCAAGAAAACACCAAGTAGGGGGGTGTCCTCTTCTCTTGGTGATGCCCAAAGCTCCACAAATCCTTGATAGCAGGCCCTAACTAGTATCCTCTAGTGTAGGGGAGTCCATTGCAAGAAACTAGAGGTGATTTGGATCAAAAATGATCAAGTTGTGTAGGTTTGAAGGAATGGGATTTTTCTAGGATTAAAATTCATGTAAAAATGCTCATGAATGATTTGATGGGATTATATAGGATGTGTGGCTGCTAGGGGGGGTGTCTTGGCCGGCCATGGCAAGGGGGGTTGTCCTTGGGTTTCTTCTAGGTTAAGGCAAAGACTTTGGTGTAAAAGTCTTGATATTTTGAGTAATTCAAGCAAAATATCCATAAAGGCATCCTAAGATATTTATACCACTTTAACCCATGACTAATTATCTATCCTAAAGCTTCTAGGTTAGTAGCTAACCTCTAGATTAGTGCTAAACTAGGTTAGGGACTAACATGACACTAATCAATAATTAAATAATAATAAAAACACATAAATCCAAATAATTCCAATAAATCCTAGAAAATTACCAAAATACCCTTTAGGCTAAAAAGCCCTAATTTGATGTTCTAAACCTATGGCTAGGCTCACATGATCATGGTTAGTCTTTAGGTTATGAAATCTCTAGGGTTTACACTAGGGTTATAATAGTAAGTCACAAAGTCGTAAGTCATGACTTAGAAAATGGTTTTAACTAACTAAAAATCACCAAAAATCATATCATGACTATAATACCATTAATAAATAATAAAAATAATAATTTTTCAAAAATACCCTAATTTCAGAAAACTGGGTGTTACACCAAGTCTCCTCCATGTAACAACCCACATGCGACCGCACCGCCCCTATAACGCCCGACGAGCCCGTACGGCCCGGCAGCCTTCTCGCTCACAGTAATTGTGCTCTAATCCTGGTCACAGCAGCAATCCAGAGCACCAGGTTGTCCCGGCATACCCGCATGCACCCGCATGTTATTCGTGGTCATCACCCGCGTGGTTTCGTCGTGTCGACACACTACAGCTACCCGCGAGCACAGCCCAATGCTCCTTGCACACTTTCTATCATCAACATCATTGCCACGTGCCATCCTCGAGCGCCAGCCATGCGAGACGTAGGCTGATGTATTTCCCGTGCACGTGGCACCGCAGCTCCTCGCGCCCATACGATGCTTCCAGTAGCCAGTTCATTGCCATTAGGCCAGTAGCCCTACGACGTACCAATTTTCTTCCCGAGGCATGGCTTGGACGATTTCTGCATTTTGAAGTCAATCCCGTTGTAACGCGTACAAATTTCAAAATCAGAATCACGTTTCATTGCAGCGACTTTATGCACATTTTTTAGACAATCTGGGCGTTGGATCGTAGAACAATTTCATCCATTGCAATCTCAGTATATAGCTCAACCATCTCCAAAATTTTCAACCGTTAATTCGATCATTTGTTATATTAAAACTGGTCACCAAGTTGGTTGTTTAAAATATGTTTGATTGTGACAGTTTCGTAGAGCCAACTTTACGGAATTGATTCTCTCTCGTCGTAACTCTGTTTGATGAGCCACCGGTTCCTGTGCATAGCTGCTAGAACCCTCTTCAGGTGATAAAAATTTTGTTCCATTATTACGTCATTTTATTGGGTGAATTTGACGCCAAAATTGGTTGTCCGAAGTTATAATTTTCAACTTAGGAAATACAAATTTTGAACCTGGGACCTCAGATTTAATTCTGACACCACCATTGATCTCGTGGCATTATTCTGCCAAACATAGAAAAATGGTTTGTCGAATTCAGAGAACTTGGGACCCGACATGGATTTCGATTCAAATCTGGCCCCACTTTTGGTTCGACGGACAATTTTGAGTTCGGCTCATCGAAATCCAATTCTAAAAATACCGTTGAAATCGTAACGTCATTCTGGTCTCGTAGACATATAGCTTACTAGGTTTAGAAAACTTTTATTTTGGCACGCTTTTTGGTGTAAAAGTGGGTCCAATGACGGACACGATGGATAGGCTATTTTAGCTTTCTCAACTATTCTGAGAACGATGGTGCTATTTATTTCAGCATTTGGAGCTGTCACTGACGGTTCTTTATTTTCCTACTCTTGGACTTGGCTTGTTTGTGTCGGACGTTGCCAACTCATCATTCAAGATCCGCAAGCAAGTATACCTTGCCTTGTTTTTAGTGTATTAAACTTTCATGAATACTGTTATGTATTTCTGTGTTAGAAATAGTATAAAGGTCGCGTCTAAGAATGCTTCGGGTGCAGTTGACGAAGGCGTCGATATGGGTTGTGTTGACTTAGTACTAGTTGACCTACCTAAGTGGTGGAGCTATTGTTATTGTTCCCAGATCTTGACACGAATTATTTCACGACACTACACCAAAATAGACAATTTGAAACATTAAGCTTTTTCAGTTTTGAAACGGTATAGAAACGTTCCTAGCTGTTGGCACACATGTTATCTGTTCCAAAAGTATTAAATGTTCCTAAAATTATTTTGTCTTAAAATAAATATTTATTATATTTTGTGGAAAACTTTGGAGGTGTTCTAATTTATGTTCAACAAACACCCACTACTCACATGAGGGTAAAAAAAGTGTTCCACAGCTCTCTCTCATGTATTCTCACCAATTCTCTTTCCTCTCTCTCTCACTCTCACACACTCGAAAGACTCGAGAGAGAGACCGCCGCATGCCCTGTTCCCCCACAGCGTCTCTGAACTGGTCAGTAATCATCTCCCTCTCCCTCTTCCTCTTCCTCTCCCTCTCCCTCTCTCCGTCTTCGACTAAACCCCTCCCTCCGTCCCCCGCCCTTTATCTCTTCTCCCTCCCTGATGCGGTCTTTGATCTGTTTCAGCCTCTTGGCCTACCATTCCCAGATTCAATATATTTATGGTTCGTATAATATTTTGGGTTTTATTGTGATATCTAGGGTTTTAGCCTCTTGGTCGCATTTCCAGATTCAATACATTTAGGGTTCATATATGCATGATGGAAGCGTGTTGAATCAGTATTACCGTGTCAACGTGTCGTATACATGTTCATGCAATATATATTTCTGCAAAACCTACATGACACTACAAATTTAGAGTCATGTTAGTGGATTGTAGTACCAACACACTAAAATACAGTTAGGACAAGCCAATATCAGTTCAATATCCTGTTGATCAAGTCTGTATTTATTACTTATGTGTTATACTCGTGTCAGTGTAAATAACTTTTCAGTGATCAAATACTAACATCTGAAGATAACAAATTAAAAACTGCAATTGGGACATATTTCCTGTGAACAGGCTGAAATCTGTAGTAGGTCAGTACATTGTAGTCGTATGGATTATTCACACACATAGTTTACAGAATTGGCCCATACCGATACATTTTGGCATGTTCGAATCCCATATTGACCGACATCGAGGGGTCTCTTTTTCAGTCCATTCAAATTCAGAAAAATAATTGAATGAAAAGACCAATCATCAAGGGTCTTAAAACACAGTAAGACTATAAAAATATTTTTAAAAAAGGAAAAAGCAATTGTGACTACTATTTCATTTAATTCCAAAATTACTGATAAAAACACAGATAATACTTAAAATTCTGGTTGAATATATAAAAATATATTTTTAAAATTTTAATAATGTATTAATAGCTATATGTTTTCCGATACCAAAAAAATCCAATTTGAAACTACCAATTCTAGTGATACCACCGATCCCGATATTGATAAAGATACTGCGAACCTTGTTAACACACTATGAAATACACTAGGGACATGCCAAAATTAGTGCAGTATCCTTGATCAAGGCCATATATATTACTTCTGCGCTATTCTCTTGCCAGTGTAAATAACTTTTCAGTGATCTAATACTAATATCAGAAGCTAACAAACTAAAAACTGCAAATGTTCACATATTTCCTTCGAACATACTGAAATCTGTAGCATGTCAGTGCATTATAGTCGTATAGATTCACACACTTCTAAAATACACCAGGGACACGCCCATATCCTATTGATCAAGGCCACATATATGTATCATGTTGCAGTGGTATACGTTTGATGCAGATGGGACACACCTATTCATGTGGATGCTGCGAGCGGCGGCTTCATCGCTCCCTTCCTCAACTCGGACTTGGAATGGTACTTCTGCCTCCCGTTGGTGAAAAGCATCAATGTCAACGGGCACAAGTATGGGCTCGTATATGCAGGCATCAGATGGGTCATCTGGAGAAGCAAGGATGACCAGCCTGATGAGCTCATTTTCCATATCAACTACTTAGGTTCCAATCAGCCCACGTTCACTCTTAATTTATCCAAATGTATATATGTACTAATTGCTGTGGAAAAAATGATTCCGCTCTAGGGAGCATATTGCATGTGTAATGCTATTAACACTACTTGTTTTCCTTGAACATATATTCAGGTTCCAGCTAAATTATTGCCCAATATTATCAGCTTATTCGCTTAGGCTTTAAGGTATCATCCAGTCTTCGCTTAGCAATACTGTTTCTATCAACTAAATAACAATCATCAGTCACTACAGAAATCTGTCTGTTGAAATATGATATCTATCTTGCACGGACACAGAAAAACAATATATATCTCGTCTTGTTTCTACACCCTTATCCATGTCTATATTTCTTCAAGATAGGTGATTATCTATGTTTCACAAGTACGGACATATATATTGTTGGTTGTATTGTTTGTGTTGGATTGTATCTTATTTCCGTATGAGCGCTTAAAGAGGGGTTTCTTGTGTGTTAGTGGAGTGTGAGTGCAGTGAGCAGTTTAGTTTATAGGCATCTGGGGGTAAAACAGTTGTGTATGTGTATAATAGGTAAGCCTTAGAGACTGTAGTAGTTCCTGCAGCAGAGTATACTGCAGCTCTGTGCAGTGCTTGAGTAGGCAAACAACAGCTGGAGTATGCTGCAGAGCAGTAGCAGAATCTAGCTTCTACAGTACAGTAGAGCACCTCTGTACAGAATTTCTCATATATATATATATATATATAAAATATATATATATATATATATATATATATATATATATATATATATATATATATATATATATATATTACCCAGAAAGAGGCTTTACCACATCAGAAGCAAAGCATTGTAGTACAAAACCCACTAGCAGTTGTACAAACACAAGTGGGCCAACAACCCAAGAAAGAGACTAGTGTGGGTTCTACCAATCCACAACCACCTAATCATGATCAGTTTCTGGCAATAATCGTATTGTCGACAAATGTAAGTATATACTTTATGCCCCCTAGATGTAGGTATAAAATTCCCCCATTCACATAAGTAGAAGAAATGATGGGAGTACATAATACTGGAGCCCCACTCATCAACAAGAGTAGAATAGTTCCCAACACAAGCCTTTGTATTGTACTTAGGCAGGTCCAGGCCTATCGATTTATGCTGTTGCTAGACAAAGATTGGTTGGTTTTCTTTTGCAGGTTAACCACCAGAAAAAGTAAGCATCGTCTCAACTAAACTGTTATAATCTTCTAGTTGCCACCACCAACTTCACCGCCGCCAGAGTCGCCCATGTTGCTTCTGTTCTTGTATCCGCTTTTGGTGCTCTTTTGAACGCTCAATAAACTCACTCGCAATATCATGACCTTGATACGAGGCGAGAACAGTTCTTATATCAGCAGGTCTATGGACAGCAACATATTCAAGAAACGGAATTAGATCCAAAAGTGCAGTGTCATCATTTTCAAGCTTCCAGGGCTTAATAGGCACAGAGTTTTCGGGCTGAAGGCTACTTTCAAGATCATGCCCACTAACATAAAGAACTTGTGAAGGATTTCTATTCAGCTTAGATAGATCCCGATAATGCTTCCCATTCTGATATAAGGTTGCGTTTCTTGCCAGCCTATAACGGATACAGCCTTTTTGGTCGAGCCTTTCAATATATATATATATATATATATATATATATATATATATATATATATATATATATATATATATATATGGAACCATGATATCTTCTACCTGATGCATTAAGGATCTTTTGATCTACTGATTTGTCATACTACTTGTTGTAGAATTCACTAGTTAATCTTGCTTCCTTTTAATATATTACAGTTCGGATAAATTCTCCATCTAAGTCAAGGAAATTCTACTTCTATATATTTCAGTTCATCATTTGTTTTTCAATACTCATTATTTATCATTATTGTAAGATTTCATCACCAAAGAGTTCCATTGGTTATTCTTGTAT
Source organism: Iris pallida (assembly GCA_029216955.1). Classification (NCBI taxonomy): domain Eukaryota; kingdom Viridiplantae; phylum Streptophyta; class Magnoliopsida; order Asparagales; family Iridaceae; genus Iris; species Iris pallida. The sequence continues at coordinate 3,503,043 of JANAVB010020398.1, read as the reverse complement.
GTGGAACTGCATGTGATGGGAAATCCACAATTGCTACACAACTTGCACAAAGGCTTAATTTACCAAAGGTCTTACAGGTGATCCATTTCCTTCATGCTAGTAAAATTTGATTAAGATTGGGACTTCTGAAACGAGATTAGCTAGAACTAACACACTACTTTGAAATGTCCACAGACAGACATGGTTTACGAATTACTACACACATCGACAGAGTAAGGAATCTAATATTTCTTCTTGACATTTCATTCAATAAGAAGTTTTAATTATATCACAGATGTACAGCATCCAACTTTGGTAATACATACATTAACTATCCTATCTGAAGGGTTCAATTAAATAGGATGATTGTCATGGTTAGAGATTGATTTTTTGTACCAATTTTTGGACATTTAACAAAAGTTCTCTTCGAGAAACTTTAATTGACAAACACCATTACTATAAGCTGAATAAAAGAACCAAAATTGTTTGGGGATTAAATATTGAATGATTATATCGAGGAATCTTTAGAGAAAGTAAGTGATAGCTCCATGAAGTGGCATATATGTCGTGAATGGAAACTCAATCAACAATTAGTCTAGGAAGAGGGCTTCAAGGAAACATCATCACCAAGATGGAAGATTATAATCACCATTAGGGTCATGAGAAATAGTTCCCAAAATAGGGTATTAAAAAATTAAAGCTATGATTAAAAATACTATATATGCTCTTTACATAATAATTATATAGTTTTTCACAATTGTTCTAATTTCCATGAACATGAGAATGTTAGTTGTATTCAATCATGTTCTTTATGAATCGGACGAGTCTTCTGATACAACAAAGTTTCTAGTCCACAAGATATATCAAAATTTTGTTTGTTCTATACTTTAAGTTATATGCCATCATACATGTAGACTTAATGTACTCACATGCTAATTGAAAGTGTTATAGATAAGACATGTATAAATTGATAATTTCTCTTGTTTTCAGAATTGCATTCATTTAATATCATACACCTTTAAGTTTTGAATAATTTGTCATCTTGAGCTAACTGTGGTAAATCTGCACTACAGTAAAGTTATAGGCTCCTGATCTTTTTGATGTAGGTATCTTTTCATGATTGTGATAATAAATTCACTTTGTGAGTTGGTCGACGCTTGTACATGTGTTACCTAAATTTTCTGATTTATGATTTGAACTATAGAGCCTTTGAAATTGATCCTCTAGGACTTCAAACCAAGCAATTACAAAAGCCACAAAATATTGTAGACAAGTATCATAGCTTATTGTTAGCTGGGCAGAGTGTTCGTACTCGAGTTTCTATATTTTTCTTTGTAAGATATTTCATATGCATGGTCAATTTGTTTGATTCTTTTTAATTTGGGAATATTTGTGTCAAATTGATATGTTTGTGCGTGTATATATATATATATATATATATATATATATATATATATATATTGTTTTTTTTTGATGAAAAAGGTTCTTATTGAAATAACGGATCAAAAGTCAAAGATACACCAAAACATGACTACATGAAATTCGTAGGAACATCTATCTTGTGCTTGCATCTCTGAAGCGCCTTTGAAACTTGTCTTCTAACTTCTTTTTCCAGTTGGACCCCTGTGAATAAGTACTCCTCGTACCTCCATTTATTCCTATTCTTCCAAAGCACCCACATGATAGCACCGATAACCACTTCTTTCAAATGTAAGTTTGGTGGTCTCCACCAATCAATAAAGCGTTGGAGCAGAGGCATTTTCGGCATGGGCATCCCGAAGTAATTGCTTATCATAGACCACACCATAGCTGATAGCTCCCACTCATGGAAAATATGCTCCATAGATTCTTCAGCTGGCTGCACGCAACAGTGACATTTGGATGATAGTTGATAATTCATCGTACGTACCTTGTCATCAGTTGGCAGTTTTCCATGCAATATACGCCAAAGTAGTATGGACCACTTCACTGGCATGCACAAGCTCCATATATGGGCAAAGTGATTCTGAATAGGTGCTTGCAACCGTATAGTCGCCCAAGCCGTCGAGACAGTAAACCTGCCAGAAGCTGTCGATGTCCAAAGCCACCCTCCATTATCGGCTTGAACAATGTACTGTGCAGAGAGTGCACGTCCCCGAAGGAGACGACGCCAAATATGGGAACATTTATGAGGAGCACCTGCCTCGTCCAGGGTTTGGAATTTGCAGTATCGCGCTAAGATGAAACGTTGCCACAAACCATCTCTTGTTTTCAATTTCCACCACAACTTGACAGTGAAGGCATCCATCGTTTCCTGTAAGCTGCGCACTCCTAACCCAGCTTCAACAATAGGCCTCGCCATAGATGGCCAACTCGACCATATACTTCTGAAAACCCTCCGCCGAACACCAAAAGAATCTTACGAACATATCTTCAAGACGATTGAGAACAGTTTTCGGCGGATTGCAGGCCGCTAATGTATACATAGGAATTGAAGTTAGCACAGATTTAATAAGTGTCAACTTACCCCCATATGATAACGTCTTTTGCTGCCAGCCTTCTAACTGCCGTTTAACTTGTTGTATAAGCTCCTCGTATATGGTAGCACTTCTCATGCCCACCGTCATCGGACATCCAAGATACGTGAATGGCATATGAGCAATCCCGAATCCCGTAATGGCGCGAAGCTCCTCCTGACGCTCAAAATCTTAGGGCACATAAATAGACGATTTGGCCGCGTTGATAAGCTGTCCGGAGACACGCTCATATCGGCGCAACAGGCCATGTATCAACTGAACAGAGCGTACGTCCCCTGAGGACAAAATCAGAATATCATCAGCAAAAGCCAAATGGCTTATCGCATGGCAACCACTGGGAGCATAATAATGAGAGAAAGATTTGGTCTTCAGCAGTAAGTTAAGGTTGCGCGATAAAACTTCGACCGCAATAATGAATAAAGCTGGAGAGAGTGGATCACCCTGTCGAACTCCCCGAAACGCCTTGAAATAACCAGACGTCACACCATTGATGATTGTCGAGTACCATATATTATTGATAAGTCTAAATATCAGGCTAATCCATTTCTCATCAAATCCAAATTGCCTCATAACAGACATCAGAAAACCCCAGTCCAACCTATCATAGGCTTTGGTCATATCCAGCTTTATCGCTATGTTGCCTCCTCGATTCTTGGTGTTCATCATGCTCATTATTTCCTGTGCAAGAAGTATATTATCTACAATTTCCCTTCCCTGTACGAAACCACTTTGCTCCAAAGATATTAATCTAGGAAGGATTGCACTCAGTCTTCGTGCTAAAAGTTTGGATAAAAGTTTATTCAGCACATTACAAAGACTAATCGGCCTGAAGTCCGACATAGTAGAGGGATTGTTGTGCTTAGGGATCAATACCAGAGCCGTACTTGTCATAGGTATAGGCAGCTCGAAACCGTCCATGAACAAAGAGACAGCCTCAACCATATCAGTAGCAATAATGTCCCAGCATTTAATAAAGAAAAGAGCAGTGAAACCATCCAAACCCGCAGCACTCTCAGTATCAAAACTCTTTAGAGTCTCATAAATCTCCTCTCTAGACGCTGCAGCAGTAAGCATCATATTGTCTTCATTAGTAACCAAGTGAGGGATAGCCCTCATAATCTCCTCATCCGCACATGTCATACCATATTTGTATTGCTCTTCATAGTATTCATTAGCTACCCACTGTATATCCCCAGGGTCTTCTCTTCGTACACCATTCACATCAAGGATGTGATGGATACGCAATTTGTGCTGCTTGTTAGTGACACAATCATGAAAATATTTAGTGTTACGATCACCTTCAACATCCCATCTGAGGCGTGCTTTCTGCTTCCAGAAGGAATCCACAATGCAGTGCTTTTGTTTTAACATAGCTGTGGCTTTCTGCAAAGAAATCCGGTTCAAACTGGATTTGTCAATATCAAAGGCCAGCTCTGCAGCAAGTACTTGGTCCTCCGCCTTGGAAACTTCTTGGAAAATATTGCCAAAAGTTCGATGACTCCATGAAGATAGAGCATGCCTGCAAGCAGTCATACGCAAGCAAACCCTAACTAGCCCATTGGGATGTGTAACTGAACACCAAGCCTGTTCAACCACCTACATAAAATCAGCATGATTAACCAAAAAGCAAGAAATTTAAAGTTGCGACGCCCTCCATCCTGTTGAGCATTAAATTTGATGAGAAGCGGAGCATGATCAGATTCCGTCCTGTTTAAGTAATCCTCCATGGCTAGAGGCGCCATTCGAAGCCAGTCGCTGGAAACAAGCATCCTGTCCAGCCTAGAGCCTTGCCTCTCCCCCTTCTTAGATTTGAACCAGGTATATTTGCTTCCAGAGTAAGGTAGCTCCGTAAGGCCCGCAGCAGATTGAAAAGTAACAAAATCCTGAATGGAGATCATACAAGGATCCCTCCCACCAACTTTCTCATCAACACGAGATATTGTATTGAAATCACCCCCCACCGCCCATGGAAAAGAATGCAATGTTCGAATTAACAGCAGCCTATTCCAGAGATCATGTCGACCTTCCTTCTTGCTATGGCCATGAATGAACGAGAACATAACTAGCGTAGGCAAGAGTGCATTATGGAAGGAGACAGTAAGAGCTTGATCAAAATCATCTAGTGAGGATAATATACACCCCGACTTTGCCATCACCCAAATGTTCCCACGACTGTTGCACACAGCCGAAGTAAAACCAAGCTTGAGTTTATACATATTTAATTGAGAGTTTGACACTTTCGGCTCAATCACAGCAAGCAACTGAACCTTGTTCACCCGACAAAGGTTCTTCAATCTTTTAAAAGCCATTTTATTCGCAACCCCTCTAATGTTCCAACAAAGATTGTTAAGCATTTGAGATGGGTTATGGTTTACCAGATTTAATGGCGGAAGTTTTTGAACGGAGCACACGATCCGTCGGCTCCGGGGGTTTCTTCCTCCTTGCCTGAGATGGAGTTAGGACAGAAGGAGGTTGTCCAGCTGTCGACCTCCTTTCCTCTTGGGCCGCATCAGCTTCATCAGCCCAGCAACGTATCTCCCCTTCCTCTTCACCATCGTCGGCCGCCCCATCGCTATCGACTTCACCCCCTTCACAAACAGCGGCTTTTCCTTCCGGCGCACTAGGTTCGTCATGCTCTTCTTCTGCAGGAAGTTTTTCCCCATCCTCATTAGGGAGGACCAAACCCTCTTTATTCGGAGCAGTCCCATCAGGGTTAGACCCTAATGTGACATCCACACTTGAGCTTATGGGTTGACGGTCGCCCTCTTGAGGTCGTGGATCCACTGGAGTTGGGGAAGGGTTCACCTGAGTGTGTGATGGAACAATAACCTCACGTTGGAGAATGTGAGTCACTGTGGGATTCTTTTGAGTACGAGGAGCAGGATCTTCATGTAGTGGTTCTTTCTCTTTGTCTTTTTGTTTAATCTTGCAATTTTCGACTGCATGGCCTTGATGACGGCAGTGGAAGTAATAAAGAGGCAAGTATTCATATTCGATCAACTGCCAAAAACTACCACTTGGCAGATTAATCCTGATACGACGTTGAAGTGGCTTAGAAGCATCAATTTCCATGAATAACCTAGCCATACTAGGTCGAGATAACTCCGCCGTTGCCTTATCAATTTTAAGGGGGATCCCAAACACTGATGCAATAGCAAATAACGCCTCCTTCGCATATAGATGGTGAGGAAGATTTGGGAGCGTAACCCAAACTGGAACTTTTGGTGATTCATGATTCGGAGAGAAATCGGGATCCCACTTGAAGACTCGCATGGGAGCACGAGCGATATACCATACTTCCTTTGATCGGAGTCGGAGAAAATCTACCTCAGAAGATGGCCGGATGAGGACTATTTCTCATCGATAACGTCCGCCTTAATGGAGCCAGAGAACTCGAATCCAGAGAGTGCCTTCCAGATCAACTCGATCGGAGGCCGAGCGTGTGAGAACTTCCCCACTAACGCAAAGTGCAGTGGATCGGAGAGAGCAGTTTCTTCCTCCACAGAAAATGAGATAGCAGGAACACCTTTGAAGGTAGTGATTGTTCGCAGAGGAAGGGCGGAAGCCACCACAGGAGGCCCCATCACCGCCTTCGCAAAGGATTTGGTCGCCATAACCCTAGGCAAGGTCAAAGCAGGGAGGACCACCAACCAAGCGGTTCAGGTGGCCCGGGTGGACGCCGGCTGGCCAACGGCCACGCCGGTGTCGGTGGACAAAGGATTAGGGTTTGATGGACGACAGCGGCCGCCAAGAGCAGAATATCCTTATATATATATATATATATATATATATATATATATATATATAAGTGGATACGATTGAGTATCATAAATTGTGCTTATGTATCAAGGATACTATTTGGTGGTGGTCTCATGGCTTTGAGATATCATATTGATGACTTAGATACAATGTGTCTTGAGTCTATCATGATACCAGTGTTATGCATAGGGGGATATACTTGTGTATCATCGATACCTATGGGAAGTGGTATTATAATTCGTGCATTACATTATTTTCATTACATAATATATTGCTTTGAATCGACTTTATAATTCTTGCGTTGCACTATTTTCATTATAATGTCTCACTGCTTTACGTTTTTGCCACCAGGATTCAAGAAGGCGGCAAGGAGCGGTGACAACAACAACAACGAAGACTTGCTTAAAAAGGTTCATCCTTTATGTTGGACTATTTTATTGATCTTTCAAATTGGTAGATAATATTGGATTTGACATAGTACACCCGTTAATATCAATATTTGAAAGGATTTGACTTTTCATAGTTTGATCAATTCACTATGACATAGTATAGTTTATCCTTCTTCTTCCAATTATCATGCTATGCTAATGGACCAAAAGGAGCCTCTACAAACTACGTGCTAGCCTCTACAAACTACATGCTGCAAGTTACCTGTTGCATTTTTTTGTTGGAAATCTCCTATTTTGCCACTGGGGAGATTCAAAACAAATAGCATTGCTCTTGTGCTTTCATACATTAACCACTTGATCTAATGCACTTGGGCTGCTAAATATCTATATTTTAGTCAATTTGTTCGATTCAAGTTGCTATTATTTGGGATATATCCAACAGACTTTGGACTAGGCCCAGCCAACTTGACCTCAACCATTGTTCAAAGTATCCTTATCAGAATCGGTATTGGGCCCTTCTTAGTTGGCAATTTCAGTGAAGTTTCGGGGAGTTTCTTAGGGTTTCGGTGGTTTTTTTGAATGGGATGGTTTACGTACTTTTGGTTTCGGTATATATGCCTCTGCACTACCATCCCAAACCTAGTCAAGTATCTTTACTACATCTGCAAAAATAATTACTTATACAAAAAAAATAAAGTTTAAACAAAAATTAACCCAAGTATAAATTTCTCTTTGACAAGGCTTTGTTGTTCTTGTTCTCATCGTCGTTGTTGTTGTAGTGGCCTTTTTCAAATGAAACATTTCTTGCAAGCTTGAACTCTAAGATGAAATGCTAAATTCTTGACATAAAGATCAGTGCACTCAAGAGATACCCCGGTGCATTGCATTATATAGCTAACTGCACCCTCAATTAAGGATAGGCTGACAAATTGACTACACCGTGTACACTGTTTAGGGTTTATGTACTTCAACCAGATAAAGTGAACTTAATATGAACATGAAGTATTAGGTGCAAGGACACTTTAATATAGGTGTTGTGGTCATGTTGGATAATAGACACTTCGACACCAGTATTTGGGGATACGCTGTTGGGTCGGGTAAACCTTATATAATAAATTTTATAATACTACTTATTGTATCCCAGGCATAAATGATGTATCTGAAACTTGTAACTTTCATGTTTATCGATGATTATAAGATACTATGATAATAGTTTTAGCACATAATGGGGCTTAACTAATATTAAGAATTCATCTTTACATGTTCTATTTTTTAATAGATAGATCCAACTATGGGATCGTTATAAATTTATATGATTTGTTTATCATATATGTCCATACAATTTCCCGTATGCATGTACCATTCTATTCTCAAAATTGCTTTGTTCCTTAAATTATACCATCTTGCCAGACTGCATCAGTGCAACATAAACTGAATATGGACCAAGGTTCATATTAACATTTTTGAACCTTCTAAAGAGTATTAGAATCGATAGTTTCAGCGGATTTGGATCAAAAATTTGGAGTTTTTATTTCAGAAAGCCGCAAAAAGAAATTATTGGAAAACTATAAATGTATTTATACATTTAGGCATAATCTTATGTATTATTTATCTTTTTTCACTAGTTTTAAATAGAATAATATTTAACATTGTTGAATTATTTAACCTACAATGCACATTGCTAATTATGTAACCCACAATGCATTTTTAGTTAATTAATTAGGACAATGATATATATATTAAGTCTTTTATTATCTAATATCCTGATTTTAACTTAAACTTGTTTTATTGTTGCATGCAGGTGTTGCCAGTTGCTGCTAGCGTTGTTCAAATTTCTAACATTTTGTTGGATAAAAACTTTTGGAATTATCTAAATTTTGTAAACAGATATCTTTTAACATCGAGCTAGATTTATGTAGTATTTGTAATATACATTGTATATACTCTTGATGATGTTCTATAAAGATTTAACTTTTGGGATATGTTATTGATTGTTTAATTTATATTAAGTTGATATCTTTGGTTAATTTAATGGCTCTCTTGGATGTTGATTGAAGCAATGTATAAAAATATTGCATAATTTATTATGTGTTTTTATGTATAGTTTATGAATTATATTTGTGGTTCAAAACAAAAATTGGCAGCAAAATTGAAATTAGAAAAATACACTGGAATTAATAAAGCATTTCAAATTTAGCCACATGAATAATTTAAAATTGTTGTAAATTATATTATTGGAACGGATGCAAAATGTTTCAGAATGACATTTAGAAACGTTTCAAAGACGTCCCAAAAAATACTTTAGGAACGTGTTGTATGTGTTTCAAAAGTGAATGTTAGAAACACTTTATAGACGTTCCAAATATATTATAGGAACACATTATGTGTGTTCCAAAATCTAATTTAGGAACGCCTTCTAACCGTTCCAAACTAATATTTGCCACACTTTATATATGTTCCAAAAATTGCAACGCCACTTTTAGGAACGGTTTTGATATGTTCCTAAAAATATTAGGTACATTAAAAAACTGTTCCTAAATGTCTATTTTGGTGTAGTACGACCCTAAGAGTGAGGATGAGAACATGTTGGACACATGCTTATGCAGTCGACTAGCTATCGATGCAAGGAGCACATGTGACAGTAAAGGGCATAGTATAGTTAGTTCTATCTTAGATATGACTTAGCATATAGTTACAAGATGTTAAGGTCATAGACACGACTTGTGTATTGGCATTGGGACAGGGAGGATCATTAGTAGGCGTATGGGATAACCAAATTGGTCCGCCGTGGTATTCGAATGAAACTACAGAGTTATGATTCACTACACCAAAATGACAAATGAGAAACATTAGTCAATTCTCAATCTGGAACGCTTATTTTCTGTACCTAGGTTCTGGAACAGAAAACAAGTATTCCAGATTAAAAAAATAGTGTTCCTAATATGTTTTATTTTAATTTTTTTAAATATTTATTTTGGTACACCTTTATGATGTTCTAAGGCCTCGTTTGGTTCACGGATTCAAGGAATCCGGAAAGGAAACTTGTTTCTTTCCTTTGTTTGGTAGTCACAAATTTGGGAAACACTTTCCTGACATGGGGGAAAATAGGAGGGAAAATGGTTCCTCTCATGACCCATGGGATTCATTTTTTCTCTTCCTTTCCAATATTAATTACCAAACATTATGACAAAAGTAGCCTTGATTTATTACCTATTTTACCAATTAACTCTTCATTATAATTATGTTGACATTGGATATTATTGGAACAATGATTTATTTTTTCTTTCCTTTCCTACACCAACCAAACATAGGAAAGGAAATTTGATATAAATTCTACTTTTCCATCCCCATGGAAAATACATGGGAATTGATTTCCTTTTCGTGAACCAAACGAGGCCTAAATGTATTCCAACTTTCGATCATTTATCCCTCCTTTACTGGCACCCATCGCCAATCATCTGTTCCCACTTTTCTTCTTCTTCTTCAATCTACCACTCCTCTCGAAAACCTAACCTTAGGAATTAGCCAGAGCTCTCCACGGTGGGAAGAGGGAAGGCGGTTGGGGGCAGCGACATGGAAGAATTTGTCGTCTAGGAGTAGCAAGGCCAGGTTGCAGTTTCCAGTCGGGAGGGTTGCTCGGTTCCTAAAGGCAGACAAGTATTTCGGGAGTCGACGTCCAAGCGCTAGCCTACCTCATCGCCGTCCTTGAGTACCTAGCCGGCGAGGTGAATCGTATAGATCCATTTGTTCTAGAAAAAGTTTTAACTTAGAAAAATTTAGTATATTTTGTACAATTATTGGTTCAATTAGTTTTTTAATTCAGTCAAACGACCTAGATTGATATTGCTTTTTCAAATTTTCTTGTTAATATGTGCATTTAGGGGCATTTTGGGATGTAATTTGATATTGGGAAATTCTTAATTAAATTGGCTGATGACGAGGAGCTGTCAGTTTGAAATGACGAGGAGTTGTCGAAGTTTATGGGCACTGTCACCATTGCCAATGGAAGAGTGAAGTCGAAAATCCACAACCTTCTTCTTCTACGAATGAAAGGGTGAATGCAACAAAGAAAATTGTTTGGAAAGAAGTTTGTAATATTGTTTAGGGGCTTCTTGATTAGTGTTTTCTTTAGAAGTTCCTTTTTAGTCGGTCTGAATTTTGTTCTTATGCCTAGGCTAAAGCTAGATTAAAACTTTTGGTGTGACGAGTGACATATATATGGAGACCGATACCTGAAGTAGAAAAAGTAGGTGAGGTGATCCAAGAGTTCTTTGTTCCTTTGTCGAGGGAAGCAGAGATAATAAAGCACAATTAATCAATGGTTGAATAGTTAATACAATCTTATCCAAGAGCTGCATATATACTTAGTTTCTAGTAGTATGTGTTGTAGTTGAGGAAAAGAGTAAAAAAAACAAAGAAAGGCATCATCCCTTATGGATTCTCTAACATTGATGTTATGGTCCTTACAATTTTGTGTGTGTATGTGTTCAGTTCATTTGGACTATCAAGATATATATATATGGAGTGAAAACATGATGGGGGTGCTAGTTCATTGGCATTGTCATTCTTTGCTACCTACCTTCTTGTTTGATTTATTTAACATGTTTCTGATTTTTTTGACAGTTGTCGCATCATAATGTATGATGCTTATTGCTGCAGTGATAGTCCATTGCATTTGCATCATGACTATATGGTATGACATTCATCTTATATTGTTATTTATAATTTACTTCTATTTAGAATACATGCATGTCTAAATTTTGGAGCCGTCTTTGGAACTATGGATATAATACTTCTACGAGTATAGAAATTTCCATTGTTTATGTATATTTGCTAGGATACACATTTTTGTTTCTACATTATCATAGATATAAAGTCTGTGTTCTATTTTTAGATTTTATAGCTATTTCCATCAACATTGCTACTTATATTCCCCTTCTTATGTTTTTGACGACCAGACTGTATCCCGAGCCCATGCCGACCTCGTCGTCGACGGGATGGACATCGTGGGAGGGGGGGGACCCCCTTACAAAGTTCGTGTCGTAAATATATCCAAACTCGGAACATCTATAAAGAAGGCATCTGGTTCTCGTTCTGGTTCGAGTTCTAGGGCAGTTAAATTGTCGTCTAAAGGTAGCAGCAGCAACGAAGCCGAACTTGATGAGGGCGACTTGCTCACTTTCGGAAATGTAACTCTTAGGTGAATGAAGGAAATGAAATGAATCCTCCTTACATTATAATGGGCTTTGTTGTTGTTTTGACCAATGGCCTTTTGTGCAGGTTTCTTTCTGTTCCGGTTGTAATCTTCGTCCATTCGAACATGGATCAACAGATTAAAGACTATATTTCATCTATTTGTTTGTACTCACTCCTACACTTTATTTAGTAGTCTGCTAGTGTAACTTTTGAATAAACATCTTGTTGTTCCATCTACCTATATGTACATTATGTATCATATACGCTTCTGTTGGAAATTATTGTTTTTTTACGGATTAAAAGGGCAAAAAATAGTAGATAATAAGGAAGGGTGGAAATTATCATAACGGACTTCTTTCCTATGATGGTGATGATAATGAAGAAGTTCCATTTTTAGATTTTATAGCTATTTCCATCAACATTGCTACTTATATTCCCCTTCCTATGTTTCACTTGATATTCTCATAATTATATCTACATACATAAGACCTTCTATCTAACCGTTTTCAAATATTGACTGAATTTTAGGCCAGAATTATATTTTGCATTTATTTGATACTATATGTTTGCTTTTTATCAGGTTTTTATAAGAACTTCATATTGCAGCTGGTAGGTAAAGATGATTTAGCAAACAGTGACAAAATTATCCTAGAGACTGCTAAGCTCCTAAGGGAGGAGTACCTTGCACAAAATGCCTTTACTTCATAAGTCATTGCTTTTCTTCTATGAAGTTTTCTCTCTGCATAATCCAAGTCACTTGTTTTCTATATGCCGCTACAGTTTGCTGCAGTTTTATAATGCATCCCTTTTGATGACTGACAGTTACGACAAATTTTGCCCATTCCACAAGTCAGTTTGGATGATGCACAATATTATTCACTTTAATAATTTGGTAAACCAAATAACTTATACTCTTTTTCCATGTTTTACACTACACTGTCTCCATCTAGACTAAGAACACTTTACTGAAGTAGAAGAAAATTTTACTCAAATCATATCTATCTACGTTTCTCTATGAAGGATTCCTGCCAGTTGGTGGCCTTAGTCCTTGAAGCAAGCTGGTAAACCACATGGATTTCTTAACTAATGTCTGTGAGAGAACCTCTTACACAAGCCTCGCTTTTATAGCAATACATATTACTGACTACCCTTCGATAATGGATCTTGTAACTATTTTCCGAAACACATCATCCATCAAACCCATATCTGACTCATTTCTTATGATCATAAGCATAACTTCACAATTCTGTTTCAATTGTAAAATTTATTTAGGGATCATACGCCTGTTGCCTCCTCTTTTTCTTTTTTATATTAATTGGGTAGGTACATGACCAGGATGAAACCAAAGTAGCTCCCAACCAAAATATATTTATCAAAGTTTAACTATTACAAAAACTAATAGTAAACTTTCCAGGAACAAGATGTCCTGCGAACATCCAACAACAAGATACAACTGTCGTTTGCACATTACCTCATCATTGATGCTTTAGAAAATTTCTTCTGATGTGTCAGTTGTGTATTTCAGGGACTGGAGGCTGGTTTGGTAAATGAGAGCAACTGCCATTACATGGTAGTATTCCAGTATGGTTCGATTGCCTTGTTTAATGTTTCTGATCATGAAGCTGATGGACATCTGAAGATTGTAGAAAGGCATGCATCAGGTTTGCTGACAGAGATGAGAAAAGATGGTAAGAATTCCAATATTGGTTGTCTACTATTTTTAACCTATTGAAGCTCTACGGATAAGCTACGTACGAGAGTACATTATATGATATAATGCACCATCCAAATTTCTATGATGTTATCCCTGAAGAAAAACTTGCGTATTTCCTTAGTAAAGGTTTATCTTTGAATTACTCCGATGTCTATCAATCTGTAAACCCTTACATAGATACAATATACGCCCTAGAGAACGATATAGGACCACACCTCTGCATGCCGGTCACGACAGCTCACCTACGGGAAAAAGTTTACCCAGAAGATATCCACTACTTCATTATTCCAGCCAGAAAGAAAGATGAAGAGCTAATCATCTTCGGTCGCATAATTGGCGAGAGAAAGTTCATTCCAGACTCTACTCCTTCCAAGTACAACACAGAAGCTGACTATGACTCGGGAAAAATGCAACTTTTCTGGTATAGTTGGCAGGCCAAGAATATCATCCAGAATATGGGATATGACATCAAAAGCGACGAAGGGCTAAATTACGGCCGAGGACGACGGTTGCCAATACGACACTTTGTTCCTCCCGGCAAACCCGAGAACTAATACCAACGAAGCGGTGTTGGTTTGGACTATGTCTCTCCTCCAACAACTCCCGAAAGATCAGATGATGAAGCAGATTATTGTTCTCATTCTTCTGATTCCTCCCTCTGGGACTCAGACTCTAGCATCAGCGATATGTTCAAAGCAACTCTGTCCGTCAACATGGTTTTCGCCGACCAAATTACAGACGACGTCCAATCAATCGAACTCGAGCAATAGCCTCAAAAGATGGACACCAGGTGGGAGCTGTGCTTTGAATAACGTGAACCACCTACTGAAGACGAAGTCATCCAAGTCAACCTAGGAGATGAAGCATCTTTGAAATCAATCTTCATCAGCAAAAGCTTATCTGACGATGAACGCCAGTATCTTATACAGCTTATAAGAGAATACATCGATGTCTTCGCATGGAGCTATGAAGACATGCCAGGCTTGGACCCTGAAGTCGTCGTGTACCGCCTGAACATTTCATCTAAAGCTAAACCAGTAAATCAACAACAACGACGATTCCGACCAGACGTCCTGGAAGCCATCGAGAATGAAGTCAAGAGGCTCATTGCCATTGGATTCATTCACGAGGAACAATACCCAGACTGGGTTGCCAACATCGTTCTAGTCATAAAAAAGAACAAAAACGTTCGAGTCTGTATCGACTACCGTAATTTGAACTCTGCATGCCCGAAAGACGAGTTCCTCCTACCGATCACTAACGTAATGATCGACAATACCTGCGGCTTCGAACGGATGTCCTTCATGGATAGGTTCTCAGGCTACAACCAAATCAAGATGTTCCCCGACGATGAGAAGCACACATCTTTTCAAACAACGTTGGGGGTATACTGCTATACGGTGATGCCCTTCGGATTGAAGAATGCAGGGGCAACATGCCAGTGAGCCATGAACACAATTTTTTGCGATCATTTGCACAAAACTATGGAGTGCTACGTAGACGATATCGCAGTCAAAAGTCGTTTCAAGGGCAACCACCTCCAAGACTTGAGAACGGTGTTCGAACTAATGCGTGCACACCAACTCAAGATGAATCCAACCAAGTCTTTCTTGGGAGTCTCCAGCGGCATGTTTCTTGGTTTCGTCATCACTTCAAAGGGTATACATCTGGACCCGGAGAAAGTGAACGCTATTCTCGATATGCATCCCCCAAGAAACCTCAAAGAGTTACGCGGACTACAAGGAATGATAGACTACATCAGACGATTCACTTCGAACCTCTCTGGAAGGTGTCAACCATTCACTCATCTCATGAAGAAAGGCGTATCTTTCGTCTGGACTGAACAATATCAACGCACATTCGACGACATCAAGGCATATCTTACAAGCCCTCCAGTATTGGTTGCTCCAATAATGGGAAAGCCTTTTTTTACTATATGTCTGCACTATGGATCATTCCCTGGGCGCCCTGTTAGCTCAAAAGAACGAAGGCGGCCATGAACAGGCAATCTACTACCTCAGCCGCACAGTGGTGGGCGCCGAGCACATATACACACCGGTGGAGAAGGAATACCTCGCACTAGTATTTTCCATCCAAAAGACACGCCACTACGTGTTTGGGCAGACTATTCACATTATATCTAAAGTCAACCCTCTCAGAATACTCATGACTAAACCGGGCTCTCTTAATTCCCGTTTAGCTACATGGGCAATGCTATTGACCCAATATGATATGATCTTCGTCCCTCAGAAGGCAGTAAAAGGTCAAGCATTAGCCATTTTTCTAGCAGCTCACCCGGTGCCGGAGTCATCCAAACTCTACGACGAAATCTCCGACGAAGTGGTTGTTGGCCCATTCTATGGTCACACCCGATTTCGATAATCAATATGCACTTATGTCAATACACAAAATATACAAACTGCTGCTAATCATTTCAGGATATATGAAATCAATTTCAACGGACGTTGTACTGCATCAACGAAGCATCAACATCATCAAATCTGAAGATGACTCATTTTATATTTTATTCTGTATATTACATTTTATTGAGTCTAGGATTTATTTTGTAAAATCAGTTTTGGTAATACTGGCTTAGGGTTATCTCAGTCCACATTCTAAAAAGCCTACCCATTACCACTCATATATTATTTTACAAAATATTCCAAAATATCTTTGAAAACAATTTTTTGATAAAATATTTCAAAAATCTCCTGACAGAACTCATAACCGAGTTCGGCCCGAGTTCGGACCGAACTCTGTCCGAGTTCGGTCAGTTTGTATTCAAACTTCTGTTGCCTCCAAATCTGCGAGCAACGTCTCTTTACGAGATATCTGCATCCGAACCCTGCCCGAACTCTGTCCGAGTTCGGTCCCAGAAAACACCTATAAATAGAGAAGAACTTTTCATTTCAAATTATTCATTCACTCTTCATCTTCTCTTCTCTACTATTCAAGTATTTTTAAACGATCCAAGATTTTCAAATCATACCTATACACCTCTTAGCCAAAAGCCAGTAATATCATAGTTGATTTAGAGTCTTTTGGTATTCCAAGAGTTGTAAAGAGGTCGTTCCAAGTTCAGCAACTTTTCTTATTGTGGAGCTGGTCGTGCACTCGTCACCAAGCACGGTATTGTGAAGTCGGTCGAGCACTTGTCACCAAGCACGGTGTTGTAAGAGACTGCAAGCTCTCTGTTAAAGCTTGTGCCATAGTGGATTAACATCGAGCAAGAGTACTCGAGACTGGATTAGTCCTCTCAGAGGGATACCAGTATATATCGCTGTGTCACTGAGTTTGAATTCTCTATCTCTTGCTGTATTATATTTACTGTCTCTTATTTCACTGCCATAGTTTAAAGTTTTAATTAGTAATTATTTTCTGCTGCACACACACACTCTATTCACCCCCCTCTAGAGGTGCTCAACGGTCCTACAATTGGTATCAGAGCAGGTTATATTTTTATATAACAAACCTCAGAGAGTATATATGGCAGCCATGAAATCAATATTCAACGGTGAAGGGCAATCCACAAATAGACCTCCCCTATTTGATGGAACAAATTATACCTATTGGAAAACACGAATGACTTTCTTCTTAAAATCTCTTGACTTTGATCTTTGGTCTATAGTCATTGATGGTTATAAGAAACCAGCACCCACAGTGGTTGAAGGCCAGCTTGTAGACAAGCCTCATGACAAATACACTGAAGCTAAAAAAGCTAAGGCTAGTCTAGATGCTCGTGCCATCAATGCACTATTCTGTGTAATTGACAAAACGGAGTTCAACAGAGTTTCAACCTGTAAGACGTCTCACGAAATTTGGAAACTTCTTGAGGTAACTTATGAAGGTACTTCCCAAGTGAAGGAGTCCAAAATTAGTAGACTGACACAGGAATATAAATCTTTCAAGATGAAACCCGGTGAGTCAATTACACAGATGTTTACTCGTTTCCTTGATATAACTAATCCTTTGCAATCTCTTGGTAAGGATTACAGCAATCACGAGAAGATCAAAAAAGTGCTGCGGGCTCTAACCAAGAACTGGAATCCAAAAGCCACAGCAATTATTGAAGGAAACGATCTCACCACTATGTCCTTGGAAATACTGATGGGGAAGCTGATGACCCATGAACTTGATTTGCAAGAGTTTGAAGAAGCAACACCAAAAGAAAAATCTATTGCTTTCAAAGCTCAAGCAAGAAAATCAACATGCAATGACTCTGATGAAGAATCATCAAGTGGTGATGAACAAGCCCTACTTGTGAAGAACTTCCGAAAATTCCCAAAGTTTGAGAAATCAAGCAGAAGGAAGAGAGATGTCCAAGAAAGCAATAAAGATGAAACCATTTGCTTTGGATGCAAGAAGATAGGACACATGAAGAAGGACTGTCCAACTTCAAAGAAAAGCAGTCCATATGACAGATCAAGATCAAGCAGAAAAGCAACATCTGGTCGAAAGTATGTCAACACAAGTATCTGGCATGAAAGTGATGCCAGTGATACAGAAGAAGAGGATAGATCCTGCGGCAATGCAAATGTCTGTCTTATGGCATTTGATAAGGTATCTTCAAACCCTCTATATGATGATTTTACTTTCGATGAATTAGAAAATGCCTTTAGCGAATTACTTGAAGATCACAAAATTATGCTCGACAAGTATAAGCAATCTCGAAAAGAGATTAAGGCATACACAACCGAGTTAGCTAGACTGTCCAATCTTATTGAAGATATTAGAGAGACGTCTACTACTGGTAACACGGAAGAGATAGCCAAACTCAAGGTAGACTATCATGAGGCTATCCTCAAATTTGAAAAGAAAGAAAGAGACTATGTCAAGATGCAAGAACTATATGACATAGAGAAGAAGAAGCAACTAGTAACAGAACAAAGACTCTCAGATATGACTGCTAGATATGAAGAGTCTATTGCGATTTCTAAAAAGTTAGAAATCAAGTTAGGCAAACAGGCAATACCTGTGACACAGCCTAAATTTAGTCCTATTGCTAAGCATACACCTAAGAGGACTAAAAATAAGAAAGCACAGAAGAAACACGAATATCATCATGCTTTCACTTATAGGTTCTCCAAGAAACCAAACAAGCATATAAACACAGTTGTGACCACATCTGGTTCTAAACTTGTACTTATTATGGCACGCATGGACACATATCACAGTATTGTTTGGCAAGAAAGCTTGTTGACAATCACACTTTAATCTGGAGACCTAAAGCTAATCAGAATGGACCCTTCAGAAAATGGGTACCAAAGGATTCATCTACTTGTTTTGTAGGTGGACCCTCAACCCTCTCATGATAGAAGCAAATGGATCCTCGATAGCGGATGTTCGCGACACATGACTGGTGATGCATCTTTCTTCGCTACGCTATCGATGAAGAAAGAAGGATATGTCTCATTCGGAAATAATTTGAGAGGTAATATAATTGGTAATGGTACTGTAGGTATTTCTCCCTATCCAGTAATAAAGGATGTTTGTCTAGTAACAGAATTGAAACATAACCTATTAAGCATAAGTCATTTGGCAGATAATGGTTATAGTATCAATTTTGTGAAAGATAAATATACCATATATGATATGTCATCTGGTGATCCCATATATACAGAGATTAGAGAAGATAATATTTATGTTTTCTTTTTGGAGAGTACTAATAATGCAGGTAGGTGCCTAGTAGCCAATCAGGATGAAAGCTGGCTATGGCACATGAGACTAGGACATGCAAACATGGATACTATCTCACGACTAAGTACAAAGAAGTTGGTAAGAGGACTCCCTGAGATTTCATTCAAGAGAGATATGGTATGTGCTGACTGTGAAAAGAACAAAGCACATAGGTCTACTTTTAAATCCATCAACGCTGTAAGTACTTCTAGACCTTTGCAGTTAATTCACATGGATTTATTTGGTCCTAGTAGAGTCGCTAGTCTTGGCGGTAAGCTCTACGCTTTTGTTCTTGTTGACGATTTCTCTCGTTTTACTTGGGTTTATTTCTTATCAAACAAAAGTGATACAATTTTTGAATTTCAGATATTTTGCAAAAAGGTACAAAACGAAAAAGGCTTCATGATTACTCGTATCCGAAGTGATCATGGTGGCGAATTCGAAAATTCTGATTTCAAAAAGTTGATGATAGTGGATATTACCACGAATTTTTTTGTCCTAGAACTCCCCAACAGAATGGTGTTGTGGAGCGGAAGAATCGTACTCTAAGCGAAATGGCTAGAGTCATGCTGAATCAGTATAATCTTCCTAAATATTTTTGGGCAGAAGCTGTTAGTACAGCCTGTCATGTTTTGAATAGGGTATTAATTCGACCAATCTCGAAGAAAACACCATATGAGCTTTGGTTTGGAAGAATTCTAAACATTTCTTACTTTAAAGTTTTTGGATGTCGCTGTTTTATCCTGAACACCAAGGATAACTTGGAAAAGTTCGACTCCAAAGTAGATGACGGGATATTTCTCGGATATGCTGCTAAGAGTAAGGGATATAGAATTTTCAATAAAAGATCTATGATTGTTGAAGAAACTATTAATGTTACTTTTGATGAGTTAAATAGTCACAGATCTAGCGACAGTGATGATGAAGATACACATGCAAGGAATGAGAAGAGTTCTGTGAAAGATCTGGCCCAAAATGCAAGGACTGAGAAGAGTTTTGTGAAAGATCTGACCCAAAAGTTTGAATCATTAAAATTCATGCCAGATCATCTAGAAACACTCATCATAGGTGATGTATCTAAAGGTGTAAGTACACGCTCATCTCTTAAAGATTCTGATATAGCAGCAAATGTAGCATTCATTTCTCAAATAGAACCTAAGAATGTAGATGATGCTTTTACTGATGAGTTTTGGATTCATGCCATGCAAGAGGAACTAAATCAATTTGAGAGAAACCAAGTTTGGGAACTCGTTCCTAAACCTATTGGTCAATCGATAATTGGTACCAAATGGGTGTTCCGAAATAAACTCAGTGAAGATGGACAAGTTCTACGCAACAAAGCACGTCTAGTGGCACAAGGTTATAATCAAGAAGAAGGAATTGATTATGATGAGACCTATGCTCCTGTTGCTAGACTAGAAGCCATCCGCATGTTTTGTGCATTTGCATATTTTAATGATTTTAAATTATTTCAAATGGACGTGAAAAGCGCATTTTTAAATAGATTTTTAAAAGAGGAAGTTTTTGTGAAACAACCCCCTGGTTTTGAAGATTTTCAAAAACTTGATCACGTCTTCAAGCTTAAGAAAGCCCTTTATGGACTCAAACAAGCACCTCGTGCTTGGTATGAACGCCTAAGTGCCTTCTTACTTGATAATGGATTTTTAAAAGGAAAGGTTGATACTACTTTGTTTATAAAATCCTTGAATGATGATATCCTCCTTGTGCAAATTTATGTAGATGACATAATATTCGGTTCTACTAACGAAAAACTCTGTCAAGATTTTGCTAAGTGTATACAGAGTGAATTTGAGATGAGTATGATGGGAGAGCTAAACTTCTTCCTAGGACTTCAAATCAAACAGCACTCAAAAGGAACATTCATCAACCAAGCTAAGTACACGAAGGACATACTGAAAAAGTACGACTTCGAGAATGTAAAGCCAATCGGGACTCCTATGGCTACATCTACAAAGCTTGATGCTGATGAAAGTGGCAAACCTGTCGATCAGCGTAAGTATCAAGGTATGATTGGTAGTTTATTATATTTAACTGCTAGTCGTCCTGATATTATGTTTAGTGTTTGTATTTGTACACGTTATCAGGCAAATCCTAAGGAATCACATCTTAGTGCCGTTAAGCGTATCTTCCGATACCTTAAAGGAACTTCTACAGTCGGCTTATGGTATCCTAAAACCAAATCCTTTGACCTGATAGATTACTCGGATGCGAATTTTGCAGGATACAAAGTAGACCGTAAAAGTACCAGCAGCATATGACATTTCCTAGGAAAGGCCTTAGTCTCTTGGTTTAGCAAGAAACAAAATTCAGTAGCATTATCAACAACTGAGGCTGAGTATATCGCCGCAGGACGTTGTTGTGCTCAGATTCTATGGATGAAGCAAACCTTAGAAGACTACAATCTGCACTACACTAAAGTTCCTATTTATTGTGACAACACTAGCACTATTAATCTGACTAAGAACCCTATCTGTCATTCACGTACAAAGCACATAGAGATAAGATATCATTTTCTTTGTGATCATCAACAACACGGGGATATCTGCTTAGAATTTATTGACACAGATCATCAACTAGCAGACATATTCACAAAACCATTGGCTGAAGACCGTTTTAACATAATGAGGCATGAGCTCGGTATACTTGAATTTTCAGATTCATAATGTAATATGGTAATTAAAATTAATTTTATGACTTGTAACTTTGAAAATTATTTAACGGAAATTATTTTTGGGTACAAACCTAAAAAGGGTATGTCTATCACCACGACTACGGTCGAAGCGAAGCGGTACTTAAGAGTTCCCCGGTGAACCTCCGTTAGCTGGGACAACCCCTACAGTTAACCCATAAATAGAGTACGTTATTAAATACTATAGTCAAAAGTCATAAAGTTACTTTTAACCAACCAGAACTGCATTTACTGTCTCGGGAATACAAGTTACCGAATTCGGGCAGAACTCTGACCGAGTTCGGACCGAATTCGGACCGAGTTCGGTCGGCGCTGTATTATTTCCAGAACCGAACAGCCGGCCCTAAACCCTATAAATTCACCTCTTTCAACCATCTTTTCTACACACCAACTCGTGGAAACATCTTCTTCCTCCCTAAAATTTCTTCCTCCTCCATCCTAGCACGGAATCTAAGAGATCTGGTGGGCGTGTCAATATTCTCATCTTCCTCCTTTCTCAAAAAGGTATTCTTTCTCTATGGCTCCTAAACGTCATAGAGGATCATCTTTCCAAGGTGTCTCCTCCTCTTCTGATTATACACCTGCTAGTCTATTCAGTCCAGCACGACCAATAGATGCAGAAGACTATGATTCTACTTTGTTTAAGGACAAAGAGTTTTCTGATCTTTGGTTCGATTCTTTTTCTGGCCGTAAGATTTGCAATTGAGCTTTTGTTAACTTTACCATATTTTTTTAATATGCTCCTACTTTTGATCACTTAGGCTATCGAGATTTTTTCGAGGTAGCAGAAAATATTTTTGATAATGCTGTCCGAATGTTTTACTGCAACTTGCAAGTAAAACCTAACGAAAACTTCTATTCTTGCGTTGCTGGGCAAGAATTAGAATTTAGTGCTACCGATATCAGTAAATTTTTCCATGTTCCTGATCTTGGTGAAGCATTGGTTGACATTACCCATGTCCAATTTCCTGCTGATGTTACCCTTGCCTCTTTTAGGGAACTCATTTATCATCCAAACCCTATTCCTCGTAGGGTTTATTCAAAGCATTTGAACCAATCTTTTTATGAACTTCATCGCATGATTTTCTCTGTACTTCTTCCAAAGAAAGGATCCACAGATGAAGTGACCTTCTTGGAACTCTCTACTTTATACCACATTTATTTTGGTATTCCATTCTCTATCCCAAAGACCATGATGTCCTGGATGCTGAACTGCAGAAATGCAGGAAGGAATCTGGTATATCCTATGCACTTGGCGTATATCTTTCGTCGTTTTGAGATTGATCTTCAAACTTGTGCATTCTCCTCCACTCCTATCGAGCTTACCAGATCCCGCCGATTTCCTGCTCCACCTCTGCCTCCTAGAGCTCAGCCTGCTTCAGCTGCTGACGCTGAGGTTCCTGATGCTGCTCCTGCTCCAGCCCCTGCCCCGGGATTTGATCCGGCTTTCTATCAGCGCTTTGATGATTTTGTTGTTATATCTGTGCAACGTCATCAAGGTTATCTTGATTCGGAGTTCCGATGCATCACTCAGGCTCAGGTGCTGAGGAATGGGATTGTTGACCTTCACTACAGCCTAGCCCATGGTCCAGTCCATCCGATCACCATCCTGCCTCACCCAGGCTTTCCGGGTCCTCGGTTCACAGATGAGGCTTCCTTCCAGCACTTCGACCCCACTGCAGCCTACTTTCCTCCAGAGGCTCCTGGTGCTGACGACTCCACTATGTGACGCGGGTTCAGCTTTTGGATAGTGGATACTTGTTAGATGATGATCTTTATGCTTTGATGTAGTTTTTCTTTCTAAACTCATTAGTTAGACATTTTCTGATGATTGTACTCAGCACTTTTTAGTATGACATTTTTAGTACTTTATTTCCAGCATTTTCTTTCCATAGTAGTTGTTTTATGCTGTGATCGTGTCTCTTTTACTTCACTTTGTCTTTTGTTTTCTATTGTTGGCTTCACACATTACGGGGGAGCCAAGTCATTTTACTATTTGACAAAAAGGGGAGAAAAAGAGTACACATACCAAAAAGCATATCCAAAAACAAAAACAAAAATCAACCATCTCTTTTTCAGGTACTTGTATTTTGTTCTATTTTATAAAGATATATTTTGGTATAGACTCAAGTTTGTCAATTATCAAAATGGGGGAGATTGTTGGCCCATTCCATGGTCACACCCGATTTCGATAATCAACATGCACTTAAGTCAATACACAAAATATACAAACTGCTGCTAATCATTTCAGGATATATGAAATCAATTTCAACGGACGTTGTACTACATCAACGAAGCATCAACATCATCAAATCTGAAGATGACTCATTTTATATTTTATTCTATATTTTTACATTTTATTGAGTCTAGGATTTATTTTGTAAAATCAGTTTTGGTAATACTGGCTTAGGGTTATCTCAGTCCACATTCTAAAAAGCCTACCCATTACCACTCATATATCATTTTACAAAATATTCTAAAATATCTTTGAAAACAATTTTTTGATAAAATATTTCGAAAATCTCCTGACAGAACTCATAACCGAGTTCGGCCCGAGTTCGGACCGAACTCTGTCCGAGTTCGGTCAGTTTGTATTCAAACTTCTGTTGCCTCCAAATCTGCGAGCAACGTCTCTTTACGAGATATCTGCATCTGAACCCTGCCCGAACTCTGTCCGAGTTCGGTCCCAGAAAACACCTATAAATAGAGAAGAACTTTTCATTTCAAATCATTCATTCACTCTTCATCTTCTCTTCTCTACTATTCAAGTGTTTTCAAACGATCCAAGATTTTTAAATCATACCTATACACCTCTTAGCCAAAAGCCAGTAATATCAGAGTTGATTTAGAGTCTTTGGTATTCCAAGAGTTGTAAAGAGGTCGTTCCAAGTTCAGCAACTTTTTTTGTTGTGGAGCTGGTCGTGCGCTCGTCACCAAGCACGGTGTTGTGAAGTCGGTCGTGTACTTGTCACCAAGCACGGTGTTGTAAGAGACTGCAAGCTCTCAGTTAAATCTTGTGCCATAGTGGATTAACATCGAGCAAGAGTACTCGAGACTGGATTAGTCCTCTCAGAGGGATACCAGTATATATCGTTGTGTCGCTGAGTTTGAATTCTCTATCTCTTGCGGCATTATATTTACTGTCTCTTATTTCACTGCCATAGTTTAAAGTTTTAATTGGTGATTATTTTCAGCTGCACACACACACTCTATTCACCCCCCTCTAGAGGTGCTCAACGGTCCTACAGTGGTGGAGTCTAACATTGAAATCGAAGAAATCCCCATTTGGCGAATGTTCTTCGATGGTGCATCAAGAACAGGACCCAAAGGGAACATCGTGGCTGGAGTAGGTGTCGTTCTCGTGTCACCTGACCATCTGGTTATACATCGCACATATTCTCTCGTGGAATCATACACCAACAACGTGGCTAAATATAATGCCCTATTAATCAGCCTGCAACTGGCAAAGCAACTAGGAGTTGACTATCTAGAGGCTTACGACGATTCTAAGCTAATATTTAGTCAAGTCTGAGGGGATTACGAAGTTTGCCATGAAGATCTCATCCCCTACCACAGAGCAACAATCGAATTGGCATCTACTTTTGCTGGATTCTTTATCGAACACGTGCCTCAACTACAGAATATAGAAGCAGATGCTCTAGCCGATCTTGTTGCTTCCTTGGCCGTTCCCACCAATACTCAGCAGTCGATCACAGTATCTGGTCGAGAATTATTCTGTGTGAAAGATGCCTTGCATATTCATCACAGTTACGCAGCAAAAACAAACGTCGATGCTAAAGACTGGAGATTTCCCTTCATAGACTATGCTGTCTATGGAATCCTCCCCGAGGACCCGAAGGAAGCACTATCCATCCAAAGGCGATCCTTCAGATTCTACTATGACACAGCTACCAAGATGTTGTACCGACGCTCGTATGACAGGCTACTGTTACGAAGCTTATCAGACACAGAAGCCAAGCATGCACTCCGGGAGGCTCATGATGGAGTTTGTGGTGCACATCAACCAGGCCCCAAATTACAAGATCGTCTCAAACGAATGGGTTATTACTGGCCCACAATGATAGTGAATATTGTTGAATATGCAAAGAAGTGTAGTGCTTTCCAGTTCTACACCGATTTCATTCATCAACCTTCGGAGTTTCTATACCCGACGGCAGCATCTTGGCCATTTGAAGCCTGGAGCATGGACGTCATCGGACCAATCAGCCCACCATCCTCCAAAGGACATCGGTTCATCCTAGCTATAACCAATTACTTCTCCAAATAGGCGAAAGCTATACCGCTCACGGAAGTGAAGATGTCAAACATGATCAGTTTTGTCAAACATGACGTCATCTACCGCTTCGGTCTACCTCGTAGGATCATCCATAATAATGGTCCACAGTTTGCAAGCCATGCATTCTATCGATTCTGCGAAAAGAATCGAATCCAGAATGTAGCCTCTACTGCCTACAATCCAGCAGCTAATGGGCTAGTAGAAGCCTTCAACAAAAACATCATAAAACTTCTCAAGAAGTTCGTGTCTTCAAATAGGCGCAATTGGAACGAGAAGCTCGGTGAATGTCTATGGGCTTATCGTACAACGGTCCGGACTCCAACAGGTAGTACGCCATTCTCTCTGGTTTATGGAAGCGAAGCAGTTCTTCCCCTAGAAATCCAGATTCCTTCCCTTCGGGTAGCCTTAGCCAGTGAGCTGACTACTAAAGAAAGCTACCGTCTGCGACTCCAGGAG